>VXBI01001827.1:422499-449999 GCA_013397375.1 Toxostoma redivivum | reverse complement strand
AAAACCTGCCACACAAGTATAATGTGAATGTAATATTGTTTGAACCCAGATACACAAAAAAAATCTAGGAAAATCAACAGAAATGGCTTAATGTGTTTTCAAGTACACCATGCTCATCATGAGTGCTCTTAAAATTTGGTTCTAGGTGTCCAGATATGATTTATTTCAATTTTATTTATTTCTTTAAGGAATTTGTGTCAAGTGCCAAATAGTTACCACTAGAATAATAATGAGTAGCATCTGAGCACTTTAAGTACTTTAGAATTTTATGTGACACTTTAAAAATGTAGTTTGGGTTTTTTTGGTTTTTTTTCAAATAATAGAAAACAATAGTCTCTTTTCTATTTCACTGAACTTTTGAGAACAGGAGCACTATGTTTATAATAGAGATAGGAAAAGCTTAATCTGCACTTACCTCTGCTTCAGACAGCCAGCAGTGACAATCCCGCTTTCCTTGTCAAGTTTCAAGAACTCACAATCCTTAATTTAAACACTTGAGAAATCTATGGAGCCTGTCAGTCTAGTTAATGAAGCCTCCTCCTTCCCCTTTTTTAAACAAAATCTGACTTTCTTTAAAGATCACTTAAGGCATATCTCTGATTATACAAACAGGGTCTGTCCTAGAAGAGTGAATAATCCAATAATGCCTCCTTTGACCTGTTTCCTCACCACCCCCAATAGTTCCATGGAGGAATAAAGGTAAGGAGCTGCTCCCAAATAAACAGATTTGTGCTGCTCCCAGCACAAGGGAGCACTGGATACCAGTTACTGCTTGGATTAGAGGGCTTCTTGATCTTAGGGCACTGAGAAGGTTATGAACATGAATTAATATTCTCATACATATCTATCAAAATATTCCCATGTTTTTAGATGTTTGCAGGACTCTAAACTGTTTGCTCAGCCTCACACAGCATATATGAGAGAGTGCATGTATGATACAAGAGATGCTGTGCATTCAGCTGTTCAGAAAGTTGGACCAGTTAATTAGACAGACTTTGGCATCTCACCATTGGTTCTCTAGAACAGTTGAAACAAATTATTAAAGAAATCAGCTGTTGAAATAAGATTGATACCTCACTGTGCTAAGTGCTGTGAAATACATACTGACATCTCTTTCTTAATGAATTTACAACTTCTATTTTTACAAAGCAGAGTAAATTATTCTACAAAGGTTATGAGAGTATATTAAATTGGTTTTTTCTCTTTCTATTCTTTATTATAGTCATGGAAATCTAGAGGGGGAAATGTGTGCAGCAGGAACCTGAGCTCACAGTCGGGTTGTTTGTATAAGCTGTTTAAATGTGTAAAATTAGTAAATATTAATTGTCAGATTGGCTGCCCATCGGCAACAGTCAACTCTGATAATAATTCCTATGGCTGTCACAATAGAAGAGAAACCTGAGATGAAAAATTTACATCAACATTAATTAATATATTGTGAACACTAATGACTTCATCATCTGCATACACTGAGAACAGACAACATGAAATACAGCAGCCATGAAAGGATTTATAGCCCTTGATTACTGAGACTGGCATCACAGCTGGCACTGAAATTATGACCAAACAAGGGTGAAATTGGAGGCAGGAGGGAGGAGCAGAGATTTTGGGAACAAGTTCAGATCAAACATGAAGGATGCAGAGCTCCAGAAGAATCTTTCTTTATTGCAACACAGAATACCACAGGTATCATGAATATGTGATGGGGATGGTAAGATGGTCAGAAGGTCAAATAAGACTCCTATAAATGCTGAGAGAAGGCAGCAGAAAATGAAGGATGTGAGTGTGGAATTTCTGGAGTGGAACCATGCACAGGAGACAGCTCTTGGATGTAGAGGGAGATGAGCAAGACAGGGAAAAAAAAAGAAAAGTGGAGTAAAAAGATGGAAGGCTGAGTTAGAAAATGGTGGCTCAATAGGACAGGAATAGCAGCAAAACAACAGTATTGTCTGCTAGGAGCAAAATTTGGAAGGAAGAAGCAAAACAAGTCATTTTAGCAATCTGAAGTTTAAAATAATGAGGCTGCTAAAAGATCATGTCGTGATGAAGGACAAATGCAGGATGAGACCAGTTAAGAGCAGAGAAGTAGGTTCTGAATTAGTAATGTAAATATGGTTCCATCTCTTATGTGAAGATCAGCCAAAAGGTTTTCATCTGGTCTTAGGAGGTATCCAGAAATTCTCATTTAAAATACCTTTGATGAAAGGCCTTGGACTTATCACTTGGTTTCTAAGTGTGTGATAAAAACTCAAATTTAATACCATGAGACAGAGTAAATATTGTCTTTTTCATGTACAGGACAGTCATTGTAGACTTGGACATTAGATTTTTTTACTGAGGCTTTGGAAACTTGGCTTCTGAGTGCATTGTATTTATAAAGCTGTGGAAGTCTTTCATCTAGATGTGTAGCTTGATGTCTATTTTAATTTTCAGAGAACTTATCCTGAAGGATTTTCAGTTCAGTTAATGTTGTTGATAGGGATTTTCTATTCGTGCACTGCATGTACAAAGCCCAAATCTTCAGACATTTTAGAAAAAAAATTAGTATAATTTTGTATCAAATATGAAATGGTTGAGCTATCCTTAAATTGGAGCAATTTTCATCTCACTGAAATTCATCATTATCACACCTCCTGGAAACTGAGAATACTTCAGGCTGTGGGCTGGAGATAGCTGCAGACTTTCTGGTGTAAAAAAAAAAAAAAGTTTGCCCAATGTAAAGCAAGAGTTTTACCTGCATGCCAGAAGATCTACTTGTGGTACTAAAATCACAACTGAAAAATCGTTATGAATTTCCAGCTTAGATTGAAATTAAAAGAAAACTTGTCACTTACCAGACATGTTGCTTTTCATCCAGCCCCTAGGAAAGATTGTTTTGGGAACATGTCTTTTCATTCAATCTCATTTATGTTATCACTGTCTTTTAGAACTCTTTTTCCCAGTCACTTGGTATTCAGCATTCTGTTGGCATTTGTCAGTCACATTTTAACTGTTTCCTTTCCAGACTCCATTAGACTGTGAAAAACATACAAATAAGATTTATCCTTAGGGGAGCTCACAGTTAAGAAGTCTGAGTTTGGAGGTCTGGATGTATCTCTCAGCAAAACTTTTAACCATTTTTAGGGGTGAAACCCCAAAGCCTTGGTGCAAAGTGCTGTCCTGATGTCCTTGGGTCGATGGATGCAGACAGGTCCAGGAGACTAAGGATGAAAGTGTGCCCTTTACCCAGAAACAGCAATTCACTGACCATCAGTCTCACAAATGCCATTTCTCTTTCCACATGCTGACCTGAAATCCAGATTGTGCTGGCCTGCTGTATTGATTCCAGTTTTCTCTCTGGCTAAACTCTCTTTGAGCATAGTCCAAAGTGAAAGGTTTGAAGCTGACTGGTAGCTAATGTGCTGCAGTTTCTTCCTCCAGGAAAGAAAGGGACCTGCCCTGAAAGTCCAATTGATTAATTTAGCCAAGAGAAACATAGCTGCTCAGGATAAGAATTGCCACAGCCCAGAGCCAGAAGCCAGGACTAAACAACATTTAAGTTTCCACTGCTTGTGGAGACATAAATTTGATGTCCTTAATGAAGGCCAAGGTGTTTGTTGATCGGCAGGCAGGGACTAAATCTCTGTGATGTGTGGACACAGCCCTGGACAGGGACACACCTCAGCTCCTGGAAGAGCCTGTGCTTGCATGAATCCAGGATTTTAAACCAGGCTTAAAGTTTTGATCCCAGCACCTCAGCTCCTGGAAGAGCCCTGTGTTTGCATGAATCCAGGATGTTAAACCAGGAATAAAGTTCTTGATCCCAGCACCTCAGCTCCTGGAAGAGCCCTGTGTTTGCATGAATCCAGGATGTTAAACCAGGAATAAAGTTCTTGATCCCAGCACCTCAGCTCCTGGAAAACCCCTGTGTTTGCATGAATCCAGAATGTTAAGCCAGGCTTAAAGTTCTTGATCCCAGTACCTCAGCTGCTGGAAGAGCCTGTGTTTGCATGAATCCAGGATGTTAAACCAGGAATAAAGTTCTTGATCCCAGCACCTCAGCTCCTGGAATACCGCTGTGTTTGCATGAATCCAGGGTCTTAAACCAGGAATAAAGGCCTTGCTCTCAGCTCCTGGAAGAGCCCTGTGTTTGCATGAATCCAGGATGTTAGACCAAGCATAAAGTTCTTGATCCCAGCAGAGGATGGGGAGATGGAATCCTGACCCCACAGCACACCTGGGACAGGGCTGTGTGCCCAACAGGAGCAGCTGAGCCAGGCACACAGCAGATCCCTCCCTGAGCCCAATTTCCTGCCTTGCAGCTCCTTGTGGAGACAGTGGTGTGAGAGAGGTGCAATGAATGCAGAGCTTGGCTCTCTGTATTTCACATCCTCATTTAAAGCAGCATGGCTTTGCACGGTGCTCCCCAGCTTTGCTACACCAATACATCTGTTCCTGCTGATGTCATTCTCTTGAAAGGTATAAATAATGGATATTCCTCACAAGCAGCTGACCCCCTGGAAAGACTGAAACCAGAGAGAGGGAGTTTGAACCACCTTGCAGGATTCAGCTGGCACCTGCACTCAAAGTCACTGGATAAAAGTCAGCTCGAGGAATTCCTGCAATGTGTCACTGCCTGCTGCCTCCAGTGTCACTCTGGTCACTGGCACCAAGGAGTCTATTAATGGAAAAGACAGGGGGAGAGAAACAGTGCAGGCAGTACAGCTTGTTAAACTACACCTGTCCAGTCACTGGGGGCTCTTTTATTTTATTTTATTTCAACCAAGGACAATCATGTTTTAACAGAAGAGGCCTTTAGCATCAAAACAGGTGTGATGCCTCTTCCTTTTCCACAGCCAGTTACAAGAATAAAGGAAGCAATTCTCAAATGTTGTCAGTTCTGAGGTGGTTTTACCCTTTGTGATTCAAAGACTGCCAAACTGGAGAGCAAACCAACCTAAGTTCCCTCAAAGTCCTTTTTACACTGAAGAACAATACAGAAAAAAAATGCATGAAAACAGCAGCAAGGCCTTAGTTTTCAAAAGACTTATAGATTTAGCAGAAGTGAAAAAAAAAATCACAAAAAGCTAAATCTTGTCCACTGTCTGACCTGCATAGTGGTAACTGCTTCCAGTCTGCAGGTATGGGGATTACCTTACCAAAATAGCTGCTGCTTCACTTTTGGGAAGATTCTGCTCATGGATGGTTTGAGAGGACTGGCTAGACCTGGACAGATGGAAAAAAAAAACAAACAGAAAACTAAAAAAAAAGAAACAGCAACAACAAATGAAATTAAAAAAAGAAAGTGAAAAACTAAAAAAAAAAAAAAGCTATATTTTTTTTGCCTTTTATTTGAAAAGAAAATTCAACTTTTATTTCTCCCAACTACTTTGAATTTTTCAGCTTTCCCACCTCACAGGCACTGCACATTTTAGTACTACAAAGTAATATAACAAAAGCTACTGGGTCAGTTGGAAAACAGGCAAATTAGCCCTTTGTCCCTCCTCAACCCCAAAAAAACCCCTTACTACAGCTCTGTTTAGAAGAAATCCAGTTTGATTTTTGTATTCATATGGTGTGATAAAGTCTGACATTTTGGAAAGCATTGGTGTCAAACGAGTCTTAGTCTGGATTTGCACCTTTGTAAATGAGATGAGGCTCACCCCACTGTATCTGCTCTGATTTCCCCCTCCCCGTGGTAAGTTCTAGGATAAACATATCCTGCTTCTTTCATACAGCCACCTGCCATTTTTGCTTTATTGCTGCCAGGAGGTTTAAAGGCAGGCTTTTAAATATCGTGAAAGTTTCCTGTTGATAAGAAAAGGTGGTTTTAGCACTTTTAAGTAAACAGTAACACACAAACATCACAAATCATGCTTTTTGATAGAATCTACATTAGCTACATGAAGCATGAGGGACATGGCTGTGGGGGGAATAGGAAAAAATAAAAATCTCTCAGCTTCTGGGAGGGATACCTAGCAAAAATTAGTTGCAAAATGTGGGCTGGATATCTACTGCTAGATATCAAAACTATCAACCCAGAATTTGAAACAGTTTTTGTATGTCTTTTGTCTGGGTAACAGTCTTTGGGCAGGTGGGACAGATGGTTCTGCAGCAGATAAATAATACTTGTGAGCATTTTAACCTATTGAAATTCCCAACTTGAAGGAGAAAAATAGCTGTTGATGTCCAGGAGGACAAAAATCACTGTAACATGTGTACTTGGAGTTTAATTTCTGAAATTTTCTGCTATTTCTAGACAGCTGACACAGTGAGACTTGAAAATCATTGACATGTGTTTAAACTCTTTCACACAAGTCCACTCAATGGGCAGCAAATTAAAGCATTGGTGACCCAGAGAGAGAATGTTTATTATAAATCATGAGTACAGTGCATGGATTCAGACTTTAAATGTAACCTCCTGGTTGCATATCTAAAAATACATATTCTCTGTCAAGAATCACAAGCTTTGGGATGTCAGCAGAGCACCAGATGCATGTTCTACACAAAGCCCAGACTGACAAGTGGTAAATTTATAGCCTCTGTATTTCAAATACTTCTTAAAATTGTATAAAGAACAATTAAATTAGCCTCTTTGGGCAGGAAGAGAGTGGGGTGCACTACACCAAAGAGAATATTCGTAGCAAAGGACTCAAAGCACATTTAGTCTTCTCTCTGTCCATTTGACAGTTTTGCATGAGGAGTGTCCTTTTTCTAATGGTGTCTTTCAGTGTTTTTGAGTCAGAATATTTTAGCCTATGAAATATATATATTCTGACCTTCACTATTTTGGTTGAGGCTTTTCTGGTTGGGATTTTATTCAGAATTGATATGACTAGCTGAATAAAGCAGGATAGTTACTGCTTCTGAATGACATGACTAAAATGTTATAAACTGGGAATGAATGCCATGTTTCTGTACTGAGGCAAGACTCCTGTGCCTTTGCTTTGGCAAAGCACATTCCTGGAAGTTTTACTGGAAAAGTGTCTCTGCTTTTTGTGGAAAAGACCTGAAAAAGAGTATGTGGAGTATCACACTCAGAGATACAAGCAGATCTAACTAAATCAGCTTTAAAACAGGGAAGAATTTGTTCCTCTGGCTTGATGTGTAATCTGAGTCAACCATGGAGTGCTGCCAAGGGCTCCATGTCTGTCCACTGCCTCATTCACATCTGATCCAGAGCCTTGGAGGCTCTGAATGAAAAACTAACTTGATGGAAAAACCAGCCCATCAAAGCACACATGGTGAAGGTGTGTGATTGACTGATGCAGCCCTGAAGGAAAAGCTGGGAGCACAGCAGTGTGCAATGACAAGGGGAGGCTCTCACAGCAGCCTTCAGCCATGCCAAATACAATTCAGCATCCAATCTGTGCTCTGAGGCTGCAGGTCTGGGCACCAGAGCCCTCCACTGCTCCCTCCACCCTCCCTTGACTCACTGCCCTTCCCTACACATCCTTCCCATTGTTTTTTGGATCTTTGCTAGAGTCTGCCATCACCCACTGTAGCTTAATAACTTAAATATAGCTTAAAGCTATCAGGATGCTTTTTCTGGGCTTGTTTTCTGTGCTTTTTAAGGGGTCCAGGGGGTATGTGTGCTGACTCATGGGGAGGGAAGATCTGGGGGTGGGGTGGTGAGCAGAAGGAAAAAGGGGGAGATTTTAGCAGCACTGAGCTGCTAGAAACTCTGTAAGAGGAGCCTGGATTTGGGCATCTTGAAAATCAGGAAGTGAAATGTCCCTTTCCAATGCATAAGAAGTCACTAATTAGAAGTAACACTGAGTTTCTTCTTCCTCAAAGCTCAAAAAGGTGGGGGAGAGAAACCAAGAAAAACATGGGTTAATTTACTTCAAGGGAGATTTTTAAATGATGGATGGATGGACAGACAGAAAAGGTTTTTTACTATCTGGATAGATCCAGTTTAGTCAAAAGCTGGTGATATTCCAGTCAAAGTTACTTCCACTTGAAGTCATGTCAGCTAGATCATTCCTGCAGTCTTTTCAACTCTACACATGTATGACTCAAGCACTGCTATTTTATCACAAGTTCAAAGAGATAAAATTAATTTTTCAGATATCAAGATAGTTTAATTCATAGAAATGTATTCAGAGCAGCAAAATACAAAGATTGAGCTGTCCATCTGTAATTCAAGCAGCATTTGCTCATATAACTCATTCATCTGGACAATTTACAAAATTGGCCTGTCTGCAATCCTATTTGCATGATAACAACAGCTGACAAAAGTTCTGGGACCAGAAATGATGGCTCAGTGATGAAGGCCTGGAGCTAAGCTGGGCAGTCAGAGCCATACCTTCTCCTGGGGTGAAAAAGGACATTTTGCATGAAGAACAAGTGGATATATTCAATGCCATGAGTCCAAATCTACCCTTCTTATACTCAGGAGGCATTAAAAAAAAAACCATTTGACTTGAGGGAGAGGATGTGGAGCTGGGAGGCAGAAGGAATAAGAAGCCCTGAGCCTTTGCTGCTGGGTCAGAAAAGTGACCAAAAAAGCCCCAAACCAGCCCAAATCCCAAAATCCTATCCAAACCCCAATCCCATCCTGCCCTGATTTCTGTTTCCTTGCCCAGTTCCCTCTTGAGCCCTAGGGGCTGGAACAGAGGCTTGAGGACAACGAGATGGAGAGGGTGAAAATTCCAAAATTCAAAATTCCTTTCCTGACTTTCCGATCAAAATAACAGTTTTGGGAAACTACAGTCTCAGCCAGGGGCTCAAACCTGTAATATTAATTAAATAAAAACATTTAAATGATAATATTTAAATAAAAGTAACATCTTCTTTTCATTTACGTGGAGCTACTATCAATTGCACAAGAGCAATTCAGGAAAATTTGGGTTAGGGAAGGACTTTTCAAGCTGTCATAAAAAAAATATTATGGGGAGATTGAGATATGTCTCCAATGGTGGAGGCAGAATATTTATCTTTAGCAGGAAAATGTCAGGTTTGCAAGTTTTTTTCTTTTCTTTTTTTTTTTTTTCCCTCCCCTGTATCTTCAAAAGAAAAAAGGAGAAAGTTCCAGCTATAAAAGGTATTTGTCAAGAACAGCCACCGGCCAGCACCACAAATGAGCAACTCCAGTGTGAAAACACTTTCAAAGTTCTAAATGAGTTGTCCCTGTGGTAATAAAGAAAGGCTGTTTTACAGCATGACAGTATGTAAGACAGCATTGTCAGCTATAGTTTATTTAAAGCACAAGGCCTGTAACAGGAAAATAATGACTTTAATAAAATTTACTATTGACTTTGTAGGCTAAAATCTTTCTGTCATCAGGAATACAGAAAAACAACCTGCCTGAAAGCCCTTCACTTAAATATATTCCTTTAATATTTCAAAGCAAGTTGTGATTTTTTTTTTTTTTAATATACATGCTACTTCAAAAGATACTGTAGTGGGGTGGAAATTAGTATTTTTAATAGAAAGTTGGAATTGCTTACATAAGGGAAAAACTGGTAATGACCTATGACACTGTCTACTGAAAGCAACATTTGAGGAAGCTGCAAAAGCAGTTAATGCAATTCATTGAAAAGCTGTATAAAGCTATGTCACAAATGAATGATTTATAAATTACTGAACGTCCTTCTCATCTAGAGGATATCTTTTAATCATGTGCTGTAGTTTTCTCCCAGTGAACTCCAAAGAGCCTGCTGCAGAGATACACAGAAATCTGCAGCATGTTAACAAGGTTGGGGTCATTCCAAAGAATTGTGGGGGGAGCAAAAAAAATAAAAAATCCTCGCATTCGGCACGATTTTACTTTCCAACCAATTTGATTAAATGCACTGTGGCTTGCTGGTAGGGCGTGAAAGGTCACGCCTTTTATATGAAAAACTGCAGAATTTTCATTCCTTTAATGTTTTTTTTTTACATAGTTAAAATAAACTGTGGTAAAAAGTTTCCCAACAGCGTATGACAGCTCAATTTAGAGGTGAAACCTTTTAATAAAATCCCATGAAATGAATGCTGTGGTTTATGCACTCTGTTTGTGTTTCCCACTGGAGTGTTTAGCATCGTGGAGCAGTGGTTTCTCTCTTTACTGCTGCACAGCACCACCACGAAGGAGAGTCTGGAGCTTTGGAAAAGGGGAGATGCAGCTTAGCTGTGGTAAAATTGTTGATGGAGGAATCTTAATTTACAGAGAAAATGCTTTCCTCTTGACTTAAAAAAAAAAAAATGCTATTGTGCATTAATTTACATTGCAGATAATTAATTAAAAATGAAGAAAAATATTCCACAGAGGCTTTTTAGAAAGGACTCTGGGGTCCAGAAATAGTATTAAGAGGGGAACCAATTAAAGATTTATCTGAGAATGAATAATTTTGCTAGGACTTTGGCTGAAGTCACTTTTTTGGTAGCTTTGCCTTGTTTCATGCACATCCATAAAATCCTTCTTATGTTTGCTAAGGGACAGACATATCAAAGAAGAGGTAATCATTCCACAAGAAATCATCTTCCTTAATATGCTGCATAAGAACCACCTAAAAAAAGTGGCAGCATGTTTCCTGAGCACCCAAAATTTTAAACATGCATTTCATAGAAAATGTAGTTCCATCCCATGCTCAGAAATGCAGAGTTCATGCACTGCTTGAGAGCTGGGATAGCAAAAAGGATCAGAGCAGGACCAAGTCTGACAGAAACTGGCTCTTGTTTGAGATTGAATTATACTGAATTATACTGAATTATTATTATACTGAATCACACCACCTCAGCCTCTCCATACACATTTTTGAGATCTAAAATATAAATCACTGGGAGGAAGCATCCCACTGGACAAATTCTGTGCAGTTCCCAAAACCACAGCCCTGCCAGGGTGTTGCTGGTTGTAAAGGAATTGTTATTTTTTAAGGCTTCCATAGTGGCTTGAGAAGGTTTTAGCCCTCAGTTTGTATTTATGCAGTTGCATGCTGTACTGTTTATCTTCATTCCTATGTTTCTGCAGCTGGGAATATTGTTCTTCTTGACATGTTGTGGTAGCCTTTCCTAATTTTCAAAAAAATTTGTTTTTTTTTTGCCCACTGCACCATGAAATACTGGTCCAGAGTAAGATTCCTCTCTGTCTATTTCCCTCACTTGGCAGCTGTCACCAAGAATTCTGGGGTTTGCTCCAGTGTAATGCTAGAAGAGAGACTAAAAATATTTGGGATTTTATACATCTCTTTGAAAATATCAAGATCACTAAGAATTAATTACTACTCCTAAGTGCTGGTTTTGGCCCTCTAAAGAGTATAGGAACTGGAAAAGTTGCAAAATCTTATTTTCATATTACCACTCAGAGACTCAAAAGTAAGAGGAAACATGCACTACCACTTACAAATATTTAACCAAATCTTTTAAATAAACTGCAAAATACTGTGCAGATTTTCTGGGTGGCAGAGGGGAGGAAAGGGAGACTAAAAAGTCTCTCTTAGGATGGACACTTGAGGTGTTCTTCCTAAACTTCCTCTCCCATCCCCTTTAATCCCCCTCTGAAGCCGTGGCACTCAGGACTCAGCTTGGGAGTGACCTGATGGAAATGATGTGCTTCCACTTGATTTGTGGCAGGAATAGACCTCAGGCCTGATATTTAAATTACTTACCTCTGAAATAAGATGTTGAATCCATTTTTAAAAGACCCACTTTTCAAGCCATATCAGCCCTCAGAAATTTCTACCCTCTTTAGTAAGAAATGCTGAGAGCTCATTGCTTGGAGAAAAAATCAGCACGAAAGAACCTCAGCCTAAGTTTTGGAGCATGTCTTAGACTCAAACTTTTCAAAGTCTAGCCCTTACATTTTATTCAAACTGCAAGAGGATAGTTTTATTAATTTCAGCTGGAGGTTATTTTGTCTTTTATCTTATTTTTCAAGGCATGCATGAGCAGAGGGAAAGGCTTCAAATCTATAGCTCATCAACTTTAAGAATTTTTTTTTTTTTTTAAGGTGGGATTCATATAATGTAGAACACAGGACATTTATTCATTAAACTCTTCCCTGGGGTCCCAGAAACTCCAGCCTTGCTACCATAGACTGAGTAGAGGGAGGTAGATCAAGCAAGGCAAGGGAAAAAACCCAGCCATTTTCCAGAAGACCTTATTATCTTTTAAGCCTTTTAGGGGTGTATCTACTTCATTCTGTGGTTGCTCTCTTTGCACTTTTCTGACATTGCTTTGCTGCTCAGTAAAGATATGCAATTATGAACTGCAGAAACCATATCACCTCCAAAATAGAAATTAACATCACTTGACAAAGGGGTGCCATGTAAATAGGGCTTTCTAATGATCAACCAAAAATAAAACTTAGTTCTGAGAGGATGCCCTTCTATTCATACCTTCAAAGCCTGAGAAATACCTAATGGCTTTATAGCATAATATCTGCATGTGACACATCTGAATTTTCTAAGATACTGGATGGCTTAATTCAGGTACATATAATCTTTAAATGTTTTCTGCTTTGAGGGATTACACAGGTAATTAAGGAGACACTGAGACAGGTGCTCTGCTGGACCTGGTACTTGCAAACATGAAAAATTGGTTAGGAAGGAGAAAGTCAGGGAGAACCTTCACTGCAGGAACCATGAGATGGTGGAGCTAAGCATTCTGAGAGGAGGATGAGGCAAAAAAAAAAGCAGGATCACAGCACTGGGTTTCTAAAAAGCAGGTTTTGCCCTGTACAGAGACCAACTTGGAGAAAACCTATGGGATTTGGTCCATGAGAGAAGAAAGGTCCAGGGAAGCTAGTTAATTTTGCAGAGTCACTTCTACCAAGCTCAAGAACAGTTCATCCCAAAATTCAGAAAATCAAGCCAAAATTCAGAAAATCAAGCCAAGGTGACAGGAGGCTGCATGGATTAAGAAGGTAAAACTCATAAAACTCAAACATGAGAAGAAGAATGGGAGAGGTGAAAGCAAGATCAGAAGGAATGCACAGACTCAAGTGTGCCAGGATGGAAAAGCCAAAGCCTGGCTGGAGCTGTATATAAATATATAAAAAGTGAAAGGAAAAGCAGTGAAAACCCAGTGCTGAGTGAGCCTTTATGGAAAAGGCTGAGATCCTCAGTGCCTTGGTTTTGACTGGTGAGACCTCATTTCAGGAATCCCAGATGTGTGGGAAAGGCTGGAACAATCCTGATTTACCCTCAGGGAAGGGAAGAACATCATTGAGGTGCATTTGAAAAAATCCAGGCAGATACAAGGGCACGGTGCCTGATGGGATGCACTGCAAGAACCAAGACAAAGGATTCAGCCAAACCTTGGGTTTTGGGCTGTTCCCCACAACAGTGGGAGGGGTGTTTAAAGTGCTAAAACCTGCTCACAGATATTGAAATGTTGGAATTGCACCATCCAGGCTCCTGTTTGAGGGTAACCTTTCCAAACACAGCCCCACAGCTGTGGCTGTGCCTGCCCTTAACCTGTGCTGTGTCCTGTGTGGAAAGAACTCCAACTGCCAGAGATGCCCTAAAACTAATAAATCACAGCTTCTTGTAACAGCTGTCTACAGCAAACCCACAGACTGTAGAAAAAAGCTGTTTTCAGGAAAATCCTACTTGCCTAGATCATTTTAGAGAAAACCTATTTTTCAGTAGGTGTGCTGCCTTTTTATTTTTCTGACTCTGTTTTGCAGCTGAATAATAAACCAAAAAAATGTCGATTCCATTGTGTTCTACAATCTCAATGACCAAAGCATAATGCATTCCTTTTTCCCCTCAAACCATTTAAGAGCCAGGTAATTTGAACAATTCTAGCATCTTCCTTGCTTTTGTACTCACACAGTAAAACCTAAAATTATGCACAAGATTCATCAAAGCTGAGCCGTGTTGCTAAGAAGTGTGTAACTCAGATATAGAATGAGCCATTTAAAGAAGTTATTGATGCCAACATTAAATTTACAATTATTCATAAAAGAAAACCATTTGAAGAATTCCCCATGCTGCAAGTACACAAAATAGTTTGCTACGCATAAGAAGTTACATTTATTAATAGCCTTTTTTGCCAGAATCTCATTTCACCAAAGGAAACTTCATCCTCCAATGGGAATAGGAATCACATGAACGTCACAGATGCTACAAGTTTATTCACCATAACAAAAAAGACATCGAACTATCTGATAAAAATAATGTTTCAAAGTAGGCAGTTGTCTACAATGTAGGACACAAGAAAACTTAGAGTAAAAAAAAAACTTTTGTAATTAATTAACATTATTAAGTACAGCTTTTTTTCCCTCTTGGGTTCATATATACTGCTAGAAACATTTCATGCAAATTTTATTTCTGTAACATTCAATTTATGTTACATATGCTGTCAAAATTTTTTTTTATTGAAGATGTTCTAGTTATTCTCTTGTATCATATATAGAGATCTCATATCTAGGTCCTTAGGTTTTCAGCCAACTGAGCTACTACTATTTAGAAACTTTTTTAGAAATATCATGATTCTGCTAAATACAGTTTTCCTGTGGCCCTAGGGATGGGCCACCATCATTACCTCCCTATTTTTTAAAACAATCTCTGTGTGTTTGTCAAAGTCTTCTAAGGAATAAGGAACTCCTGGTTTCTGCTTTGAAGGAGACCTTCCATAACAGGCTTGTACCTTTTAAATGTAACCACTTCTATCTTCCTTTGCTGGCCTGGAATTTCTGTCCAAGGCAGGATCTCAAATACCCCAAGAGACAAGACCAGAACCCCACTTTCCTTAATTTTCATGGTCCATGCAAAAATTCAGGATCAGAGACTAAAATCATTGGAGAAAGACTGAAAATCTGGTTCTGGGGTAATATAAAAAGGCACCTCTGTAAAGTAAGAACATCCTTTTCAATATGTGTTCAAATCATTTAGTGATAACTTTTTCTCAGAAAAATATAGTTCTGTGGTTCTGCAGTGGCCATCTATGAGTACCTGATTAAGGAAATTGTCCCTTCAAAATATGTGCATCTGAAAAACTCAGAACTAATGAATAGCATAGAATTATAAATAAAATCTGACATTTGGTGAACTCTGGTTATGGTTTACTGCCAGCACAGGCAGTCAGTAGCCTTAACCTGTGCTCAGGTTTTCTAAAGTGGTTAAAGTCCATCAAGCATGCTCCTGAACATGTCCCAGTTTAGTTTCCTCTGAAGGGAATAAATATTTATGGTTGGAGACCTCACTCACATCCATGAGGGGCATGGATAGGATTTCCATGTCAATCCATTAGGCTAAAACCCTAATGCAGAGGCACCAAGACACAGCTCAGGGCATCAGGAGCTGCAGCTTTTATCTGCTTTGAGGTTGTGCAGTCTGCAGCCAGGGGAGCCTTGGCACAACCATGCTGACCTTCATGGCTCCAGCTTGGGTCTTTGGGTGCTCCTGACCCAAAAAAGCTGCCTGTGAATGCTCTGTGCTCAGGAGGAACCCCTGGCTCGTGTTCATAGTGGTGTTCACAGTCCAGCAGCAGGGCTGGCAGGTCAATTCCCTGCTTTTACATTCAGCATGAATTTCCTTCCTTCTTGCACTACCACCTCCATAAAAACTCGTCCTCAGCCTATTCCAGCTTCTTCAAGGGAGGTCAAGCAGACTTATTGTGCCAGGCATGTCCATTTTATTTACTGTCTAGTGCAAAATAAGCCCCTTCCCATTTTTTTTTTTTGTTTTTTAATTCAGTATCAGTTTTCCTCACCAGGTCAGACCATCCTAAGATTTCCATTCAAACAACCCAGATGAAGAGGAAAACGGCTGAGCAGGCATATGAGTCTGGCTTCTCACAGCAGATGGATGTCTTAACTACTGACTCTTCTGAAATGAATGAACTCTGTTCTCCTCTTCTTCTTCCCACTCTCGCTGGAAATTAAAATCTGGACCTGTGAAATTTTTTCCAATTAAAGTTTCAATGATTTTGGCATGTTCTAACAAAACCATTGCATCAAAAATGCCTTATACATAATTGGTTGAGCCAACAGATGTCACATTATGGCTTAAGCCCTCCTGAGCAATAAGGATCAGAAAGTGGCATTTTTAATAAAAGAGCTTTTTCGTCAGTAAACCCGAGACATGACCAGTAGATAGATTAATGTCTGTGTGCATCCAAGTTGCCCACAGATGGTAGAATAATCTTGGACTGGTTTTCTTGGGCAACGACTTGAGATTTTCTTCATAAAACATTTTTCTAAAAGCCATTAAGGTCTGTCAGATTAAAATAAAATCTGCAATGCCTTGAGGAGTCAGCAAAAAAACCACAAAATTATAAAATTAATTTCTGTTTATATGTCAAGCTCGACTCCAACTTTGTTTTCAAAATATAACCAGTAGCTAATTTCCCAGTAACCACTCTTATAGGCACTTGATGAAAATCCATTGTGTAATTACAATAATATTTCCAATGTATGCTTATCTAACATTTTCAGGTATCTTATCACACTTTCAAATCATTCTTGATCTAAACCTAAACTTCAATAAATAACACATTATGTCCAAGGGCACATTTGATCATTTGATGTCATAATTTTGAGAAATGCCACTTATGTTTTGGAAGCCAAAGAGGGTACCCTGCTTCTCATTGTCTTTGAGCAGATATTCACTCCATTGTATAGCCATGTGTACAGCCATTCCCCTTGGGATTTCAGACCATTTTGCTTTTTGGCTCTTCCTACCCTGGCATGCTGTGTGCCAATTCAACCTTGTTCTATTTGCATCCATGTGATAGGATTGATCACGCAGCAAGTGTGTTCCCATAGTGGAGTAATTTTTACAGGGCTAACAATTGTGCTGTATTAAACTCATCTGAGAGCCAGAGAAGGAAAAATCCTCCATGATTTTAGTTGCCAGTCATGCCAAAGAATTAATTCTAAAAACTGAATTAATTTGCCCCGTCTCTCCCTGCTATTTTTTGTGATCAGCATTAGATTATTTGTTATACTCTGTTGTCAGATGTCACTGGCACTGTACCAGCATCATACAGTGGCTGTGCTTCCAGCAGAAGGAAGTTTGGTAACCTTGACAAATTTTCTTTGGTTGCCTTTACAAGAATTACATGCTACTATGGCCAGAACAAGCAGTGAGCTGTGACACATTTTGTTGGAGGTTTTGATGTCTATCCTCATCCAGAACAGGAGGTAGTAGATGATTTTTGCAAGCTACATATTTAATATATACATAATGCATGTTGTCTTATTTGCATGTATATATATTAGGTTGTAGACACAGGCCAAAAGTGATGTTTTTGAAAGCCTCCAAAACAAAGAAAACAGAGTTGGAGAAGGTGGAACAGTTTTCTAATGTAAATTGAAAAAGCATCAGATAATCTGAGGAATGATGGTAGGTGTCTGAAACATGGCCCAGAATACTGAGAGGACTAGAACTCAAGCAGGAGAATTTTAGTGATCCAAAGGCTTCCAGCACAGAGATAGATAACACATAATAGTCTTCTTCTAAAGAGAACTTTAGCATGTCTAGGACTCACAGGAGATGAAAACTCCTCACCACCTCCCATTCAGGATGACAACAAGAAGGAGCAGGAGGATGAAGTTCAGGATCACAACTTGTGAAGTTCTTGCACTTTTACTTGGCATGTGAGAGTGTCCAAAACTCTCTTCCCACCTTGTTTCCCCCCACCTGCAGCTCATCCAACCAGGACATTTTCCCTTCCACGGTAGGGTTTTACTTCCTCTGAAAATTCAAGCCTTGATGAAAAAGTCTCCATTTCAAAAGTTCAGTCAAAACCAATGCCTTTCAAGAAAAAGTAATTTCAGCTTCATTAAGCACTGGAGGGTTTTTTTAAGAAAAAACATGGGGTTGAAAAACTAACAGCCAGGTCTAGATCATACCACTTGTAATCTGCAATGTAGTCATGTAGTGCTTAAAAGGTAATTGCTAATTGTTCCTGTGCTGCTGCCACATCTTTCCCCAAACTTCAGAAAAAGGGGCTTGGAACTGAAGATGGCCTCTAAACTCTTCAACCATTCTTTCTCTGTTCAGATTTCTCCACAGTCCACACAGGAGAGTTATTATATTCCTCCAACTGACTGCAAAGCCTGAGCCAAAGTCTCCTCCTTCTCTTGATTTACAGGAATACAATAATTCTCAAGTCAACTGAGCTAAAGCTGGTGTAAACAAGAAGAAGCAGGCCCCCAGGAGCAGGAGTACTGCAGGAGCAGTCATCACTTTTAAAACATGGCAAGGTTTCAGAAAAGCACTGCAGATGCTTTGGCTCTGTCCCTCAGTCAAGCTGAGCGTTGCTTTTTGCTGCTGCACTTTGCTTATTTCTACCAAGTCTCTTTAGGCATTCATGCTAATACCTTGTACTTGATAGGAGATGAGTGTTTTATAATTAAGCACACATACATGAAAAACCCAAAACTACATTAAGCTTAAACACATTTTCAAAAAGTTGTAAAATACTCTTGCCAGATTCTATACTCTCAGATGGATTAATCTGAAAAACAACTGGGACTCAATTTAGACCTTCCTGGCAGCAAGCAGGAGAAACGTCAAGCTCAATATTTTACTTTATTGAAGACCCTCTTAGGAGTCCATCAGAAAGAACTCTATCTGCCTGGTAGCCAGCCATCAGTGGGAGGTAATATTTAGTTTATTAATGTGGCTTTGATTTTTTTTTTTCACACTGCTGATGAAATAGTTGCAAACTAAGACCTTGATCCAATTTCCCCTTCTCCCTTTCTGCAGAAAAGGCAGTGAAACATAAAGCTCTTGCATAATATCAAACTGCATTCAGTAGGTCCCAAGTTAACCAGACATAAGTTTATTTGTACACTGCTATGTCTGCACTAAAACATATGCACAGAAACTGAACACAGTTTAACAGACCCTGTGCTGAAGTCAAGGTTAATTTTGAAATAACCCTTCAGTCTCAAGGCAACAGGATGGATTAGTAAGTGTTTTTGTTGCACAGAAGAGTGGCTTTCACTGGTACTTGACTGTACAGGTAAACCACCATAGAGTTCTGACCATAAATAGGCTGCAGCTTAGTTACCAGCAATGGATTTTAAAAATAAAAGGAGCCAACACAAGTGGAGAAAGTTTTTGCCATGTTTTCTTGTCAATAAATCAGAATGAGTTGCAGATTCAGGCAGAGATGCTGTCTCAAACGTTGTGATTCATGTCTCCCATCACATTACATTTGACTTATACTGTTATTTGTGGGGTTTAAGGTTGTGCTGCTGGGGAGTGAGAATATGTTGGGGCTGGAACAGCTGACTGGGGTAAAGCTCATGTGGATTAAACAGAGCATGAAAACACAGTGGAAAGTAAAGGTAGGAACTATTGATTAATCCTGTATGACACTGGAGCACATATGGAGCTCCTGACCTGCAGTGATGACTTCAGTGCTATTAACAGTGCTGAACTGCTGTTGGCAGAGGTGTGAGCACTTCACACATAATTAAAAAGCTAACAGGCAGGCAACTAATGTAGAAAAATCTTCAGACTGATGCTCTGGCCTTCAGCAGAGAGATACTTCACTCATAAAGTTTGGATTGCATAAATACCCAGACCATGCAGATCAAGTTTTCTGTGCTTGGTTGTGGCTTGTTCTCCACGCTGAGGGTGTTGATGGGATTTGATTTACTTTCCACTAAGGACAAAATGTGGAAGATTATTGGTCCTAAGGGAAAGTTTCCATGAGTTTACAACCTGGTTTCCAGCAGTGCAGGAAAGCAGAGACTGACAAGAGACAGAAGTGGTGTCTATGCCAACATCTGAGCTAGCTCCACTAAGGTTTGGGATTTTGCAATGATCTCAATAAATGAGGAACTGATCCCAACAAAATTGGAAGATATGATACATCTACAGTCAAGAAGCAGAAATAACCACTGGTCAATGAACTTATAAGTACAGACATTACTGTACAAAAATAAAAAAAACAAAAACCTACTTGCAGTAGTAGAGCAGTTCATGGCACTTGAAAAACCCTTATGAATGTGCAATCTGTAGTGATAAGGAGGAGAAAACATTAATTTGAATTGTATTAATGTGTCCAAGTCAAAGCAATTAAGCTTGTTTCCATCCTTCTCTCCATTTTGAGGCAAGCAGAAGTTCAGGAAATAATGAGTGGTTGGAATGATTTATTGACTCTCTGGTGGCTTAAGAGGATGTCAGAAACACTTAAGGTTTTTGTCTCAAAACTAGGAACAACAATTACACTGCAATACCAGCATCTGCATAGACAAGGCATTACTTTATCACTTGTGATAAACATTGAATAAAATACTTGGGAAAGGTGATCATAACTCTGTCCTCTGATTCAAGAAGTGGTGTGCCCATTTGAAAAAGTGGATTATTCCTAAGGGGAAAGTGTGATCCTGATTTTTTTTTTCTTTTTTTAATATTAGGATACAATTTGAAGAGCCAAGTTTAAAGTGCTCAGAGAAAGAAAACCAGGTCTACTTTTAGTGGTAACATGGAACTCCTTTTTCAACAATATTTTAAGATTGTTTTATTCCTTCACCTATTTTGTGGGGTCTGCTATAAGACATCTGTTACTTAAAATGGCTACTTCCCTTATTACACATTGGTAGCTCTAATAAAATTGTGTTTATCCACAGATATATAAAACAAACAGCATTTTTCTAGTATTTATATATAGTATTTACAAAAAAGGTTTCCAGTGTGGAAGTCAATCCAACCTAATCACAGATTTTCTGTCACATTTACCTTGGTACCAGGACTCCTATCCATGTAGGAAATGATTTCTTGCAGAGATGCAGGGCCAAATTCTCCTGTCAGTTACACCAGCATGCACTTGGAGTGCCTCCAAATTAGCTAAAAATCAACAGAGGTAGCTTAATATGTTCTGGTGTAAATCAGAAGAGTATTTGGCTTCTGATCTTTTGATAATTATTCAAGAGTAAACAGCCCTCAGTTGCATCACAGGAGAGCCCTGGAATGCGAAATATCAGAAAATTACAAATACACTAAAACCATAAAATGAAGGGGTTCGGCACAAACTGCCCCTTGTTTACTGCTCCAGCCACTGTCATTTTTTGCAGGATGCTCTTTTGACCACTGCCCTGCTCTGAGGCACCCCCAGGACGCTGCTTTATTGTGTTTGGTACCTTGTAGCTGCCAGTGCATTATGAGATAAGAGTTTGTAGCAACACATGGCAATAGGGGATCTGTGCGCCCATGCTTCATTACTTCTTGACCTTTCAGATGATACCCAATTGAAAAAGGATCAGCTTTTACATCTGGCAAAAGTCTAATTTGCTAATGTGCTGTCCTCCTGAGTCACTGCTGCAACACGGCTGCTCAACTTGGATATCTTGACCCCTCTCACTTCATTGTTGCTCAGTTATTTACTTTTGACACCCAAACATAACCTTGGGGCTACTTTGGACCTTCAAAATTTGGGGTAGAGGCATGAATGGGCTTTATATTGGAAGTGAAAGCAAATCAATGATGGATTTTTAACCTAAAATTCTTAGAGGCAGTCATTCACCAAAAAAAAAAAACCAAAAAAATATTTAAAAAAAACCCCAAACAAACAAGCAAACAAACAAAAAAACCCCCCACAACAAAATCAACACAACACCCAAAAAAACCTCACAACAGAATAGGAAACAAACAAAAAAAAACCCCAAATTTCATACACTGCCAAGAAATTTAACTTGGCTCAGAATCATATTAATTAGGTCATTGCTTCAGAGTCTTCTTCTCACAGTGCCTTTAGAAGAAAGGAACTGTGGGTTCCAAGTCCCACCTGCCCCATCCACTCTCTGACCCCACAACATGTTTGAAACTACAAAGAGGGTGATATGAACTGGACCAGGGAGGGGAAATTTACCTTGGCTTTCACTTTCATTAGAAATGCATACTTTCAGTTAATATTTTCTTCTGTTGTTTTCAGTCATCTCAGTTTCTGAGATCCAGCTCACTTCTGAAATTACAGAAGTGTTGGTGCAGAATGCACAGGAGTGAGGATATGGGAGGGAAAGCACAGGGTGGTGGCAGTGGCAGTCTCTATTGGCTCAAAGTCACAGTGGCCACGAGATAGTGTTTCATAGAAAACATATGTAATGACATCAAAAGAAACTATTTTCTAGAAATTAAATGTCATCCTGTGATCACATATAAATTTTGCTTCATTATTAGCCATCTGCTTCTTCTAAAAGTCACCCATTTCAAAGCTTGAAGCTATTAACCACCAAACTTCATTTCTGGAATGGGTTCATTCTCCCAGCTTTTTCATATATACATGAGACTGTGATCCTACCCTGAGTGTCTGGAATACTGAAACACAGAGTATAATATATAAAACACTGTAGAGAATTCTATTTTTTTCATAAGAGCTCCAGTGAGCAGTATAGCCTTATATCTTCCTTGGCTCATTTTTTTTTCTTGCCTATTTGTAAGGGTGGGATTTTTCACAACTGGGTGGTGTGGTGTGAACTCAATCTTTTTTCTGAAAACTTGGGCAGGAGTGACTGTCCTGTGGTCTCCAGTACAGCTGCTCCCTGTGCTTGTGCATATTGAGTCTGATCAGCAGCAACACTGCCAGACATGATCTCTGATTTGAAAGGTTTGGCCTGCTTGGCTTTCTGATAATGGGATTTAGTCAGTTTTGCCTCAGTGAGCTGGGACAAAACCAACAGCTGGTTGGGAAATAGATCTTTCAGTGTCAGAAATCACTTTGCCAGCAGTAGTTACCAACACATAAATTACCAGGACTGGTCCTTCCACACTTGAGAGAGGGCAGGTCCCAGGTTAGCCTCCACCACATCTTTGATTTGTGAAACCAAGAGGATGGAGAGGACAGAAGCATGAACCCCATGCTAGTGCCAGCTATTCCACTGCACATTCCCATGTCCTTCCATGTCTTATTTTGTCATTTTGATATTCCAGTTGGTAGGCAAGGTGGGTTCTACCCTCAGTACATGCTTTGCAAACACCCAGGCTTCTTTCTTTGAATAATCTCTCCCAGATCAAAAAGATCAAAATCAGGTTCATTTGTGCTTTGAAAACAGTTCTGGGATTAACAAAGTTTGCTGGCAAACCCTCTGAGATCTCCAGGGCCAAAGCAAGAAGTCTTGATTTCCCCCAAGAGAGATTTTGTAAAATTCCAGTCAGATAAGGAAGGCATTCTGCTCCCTGTAGTCACACACTCCCAAGGCTTTAAAAATGGACAAAGGACCAAACACCTTCCTGAAGACAGGTTGGGAACACAATGGGAACGATTTCTTGTCATCTGCAAAAGCAAGTTTTACTTTGTATCTTCATGACTCATTCTCACTGAGATGTTCACCATTCATTTCATTCCATGCAAAGCTGCCATCCTATGGATACAGCTAAAAATTGACTAAATTGAAATAAAGAACTGTGAGTGCAAGCTGCAGAAGAAAAGTGGGAAGAAATCACACGGTATCTAAAATTTTCTGAACATATTCTACTGGGATTATCTCATGCCAAAACTTGTAATTTGGCAGTGCAAAAACTATGCTCCAGGAACAAATGTTGAACATCCCTATCAACTATTTCTCTTTGTTTGGGATCCACGAAAGCAATGTTAGTAGGAAAGAATGAAACTGAATATGATGAACTGGTTCTGTAGGAAAAAAAAAAAAAAAAAAGCTGTTGCATGTATTGTCAGAAAAGTGTGGTATCTATTATCATAAGCATTGCCATTTCACAGAGATGGAGACCACACATTTAATTCTTTTCTATAGGTTTTTTAAAAGGTGGTTTCAAGCTACTCTCTGAGGAGCAGAGCTGGTTAATTGTAGCCCTGCTGGATTCCACGTATCACAAAGGGCTCAACAAGAGCTAAAGAAAGAGAGTTTAATCAGATCTGGAAAAGATGGTTCTTAATGGAAGTGAATTCTGCAGAGGATGATAATCATTAAAACTGAGGAGTTAATCAAAAATCCTAAAACAAGAAGGGAAATTTGAAGCATCCACGAAACATTATCTCTCCTCCTTAAAAAGTAGGTGAAATTAAAAAAAAAGAGCACAATTAATAAAATGTTGTAAAAAGCAAAACACAAAATGATCATTTCTCAGTCACCTCCTCAGCCAAAGAAAAGGGGAAGTTCCTATTCCTGAGTCAGAATCACAGGACAGGTTATTGCATGGTGATTACTTTGAGATGGTGATTAAAGGAGTAATTTAAAACACTAGGATTACTAAAGGAAAGGGGAAGTTAAAACTGCCTTGGGAAAATTATTCCACATCCTCTACAAAGAAGGAAAATAACCTATCCTTGAATACCACTCTGGAGGACATAATTAAAGAGGAATGAGAACTCCCTAACAAAGGAAAGTGTTTTAATGGGGCAATCCATGAAACACTGTGCCACAGCAAAGGAAAGGTAGATGTGGGGGTGCTGGGGAGGGTGGGCTCAGCTCCAGCTCCAAAGGCAAGCTGTGGCCCCAAAAAAGGAGGGGGAGCCCTTCTAGCACTCTTCCACTGCCCTATCTGCCCCTTTAATGAGGAAGAGGAGCTCTGAGATCAAATGATGAGACTGCAGCTGCTTCTGTGCTGACACCCTGCTTGGCCACCTGCTTTGCCAAGATGATTTTAGCACAGCATCATGAGGTAGAAGAATGAGCTAAGTCACTAAAATGTCAAATATTTTCGTCCCCAGTTACCAGTACTAATGGCTTCCTGTCTTCCACAGCTCTGGGGCTTTGATTTTTCAACGTTGGTTTTCAACTTTGACCAGCTGGGCAAAGCCCAGGGCTGCACCTGGTCTGAATTTCAGGGGGTTGGACCCCTGAGCTCCTCCCCTGCCTGAGTGACCTGGCTAAGGTCACTGTGAATGGGTGCTCTACAACAGAGTCACCATCACACTGATTTTAGACAAGATCTGGCCTAAGGAAGAAGGCAGTGCTGAAAGGATACAGTGCTCCTGCTAACTTTTGAGCCTTGTTCTAAACATAGATTAAAATACTTTGGACAAATCATGTATTTAGGAAAACATTTTGATTAAACAAAACAAAACAAAAAAAAAAACACAAAGACCCCAAAAAAACAAACAAAAAACACCAAACAAACAAACAAACAAACAAAAAAGGCATTTCTGCAGAGAACAACAAAAATAGGAAGTTAAGGCAAATTCTTTTTGGGGTGTGAAATGAAACCTAATTTAGAAGAAATATCCTTAAAATTGATATCTTATCTCTTGAAGCAGTAGCTCCAAATGGCAAGAAAAGCTAATGTAAGTCCTTTAACATTATTAAGTTTAGGGGTTTTTTTTACCCTGAAAGTATCCCATCTACCTCATAGCTGGTTACAACCTGAATTTATTGTACATGACTATCATAACACTATTTAAGGTATTAATTTTCAGCCTGAAACATCAAGTCTTGGGCCACAATAACTGATATAATGGCATCTCATTTTACTATATATATATATATTTGGGTTTTTTTTATTTTTTTTTTAAGCTGAATATCAACCCATCCAGCAGGCTACAGCTTCCATCAAAGAAATTAAGCCTGTAGCCATGGCCTGAATTTGTTCCTTGGGAGCCCAAGCACTGTGGGATTGCTGGCTCTAAGGGTGTGTTCTGTGAAACATTCCCATTTCCAAAAAGCCTTGTTGCCCTCACAGCACCCACCTGCAGCACCCCAAAATCCACAAGACCCACATGAGAATTTCCAGCAGGGGCAAAACCTATTTCTGTTCCCCAGGGCTGGAGCAGAAATGTCTCAGCACCTCTCTTTACTTACCCCCACCTGCAAACTCCAGCTGTTTGCATCCAGAAAATGCCAGTAAATGCCACACTCATCTCCTGAAGACACTGGAAAACATTGCTTTTTGTCCTTAAACAAGGAGATTGGTACTACAGCACTTTCAGCAGGTGTTTGAGAGGAAGGGACTCATCCCCACAGCCTATAAACCCCAGTCACTTATCCAACATGTATATGCATGGGTCATTATCCTCCCTGCATTTCAAACCAGGAGAGTATCTATTTTCCAGAAAACATTATACAAAGGTCCTCTATTTAAACCCTGAACTTTAAGCTTAATGGCTACTTCAATCACATTCACAGAGGGAAGATCTTCTTACTCAGCATTCAAAATCACAAAGTTCCTACAGACCTGCAAGAAAGCATTTTAAAACTGCTTATGGCCTCTTAACCAGCTACATTTTCTTCCTACACATAGACATTTGCAGAATAAAAATATCAGTTATTCATCTGCATCAGATCTAAGAGACACAGGTATGAAAGGCACACTCCTGTGCTTTATTGCCATTTACACCCACCCACACATACACACTGCAGCACAGTTAATTTTTAAACTATTGTGTGTCTTGTAGTGCAGCTGTCTAAATAGAACTTGGTTGCAAACTATTTTCTTAGCTGGTATTCAAATTCTTCTGTCTTCTCACAGCTTTGCCTGCTAAATCCTCCTGCAGCTGAACACTAGCTAACTAATATTTGGCTCATTCTTCCCACATCCAAGCTGCCCACATACAAAAAAGTCTGCAGTGTTTCCTCCCACCCTCACCTCCTGTTCCTATCTCGTGGATTAGTGTTGCCACATCACCCAGATTTATTTTTTTTTGTGACTACACATTGCTGTTCTATTTTGCTTGGACTTTTTTTTTTTTTTTTAAAAAGCTGTTTCTCAAAATAAACNAAAGAATATATATTAAAAGAATATATATTAAAAATTAGTAGTTTTCCGTTAGCACAAGGATTCCAATTGGCAACTTAAACCTTAAGTTCTCTTCCTTAGCATTACACACACTTATCCACATTTTCCCTATGCCCCTATTGACCCAGTTCTTCTCAAAACATGGCCATCCATTTTTAAAAAAATCTAGAGGGCCAAATTCTGGTGAGCAAGCAAGAATCTACCTCACCGAGCTCTCCTGCCAAAAATAGATAAAAATTGATACCAAAATGCAAAGACCCTCAGGGCTGGTCTGTTTTAAATCTGGGGGCACCTTTCCATACAACCAAAGTCACCCTTTTCTCATGGATTTGCTGCCACAAAGAACTGAAAGATTTGTCTGCAGGCTGCAAGAAAGAAAGTAGATATAATACAGAAGCACAAACTAGAAAAAACCCTAAAGCAGATATTGCCAAGCCATACATTGATCCTGTCTCTGGGAAGAAGAACACTGAAGAGGAACAAAAGGGGAATATGTTATGCCAGAATATTTAGGGATGGTTCTCTGGTTGCTTCACTTTGGCATCTGACAGAATTTGCTGAAGTGATCTAAACCTGCTATTTCTACTCAAAGAATGCATCCTAAGATGTCAAATAGTCTCAGTTTTCCCAGTGTTCCCTTCCTTGAGGTAGAAGATCCTCCCAGCACACTCATTCCCCAGTGAGCACACAGCCATGGGAAACCTCCATGTGGAACTAGAGGAAAATTTAAAAAAAATAAAGTATGCAAGCTTTTTATTTGATACTGACTTCCATTTGCAGTGGAAAGCGTGCTAGATGTGTGTGTCTGTTGTGTGGATGATTTAATGCAATCAGGGCATCAGGAACTTCAGCCTTCAGGGGGAGGGCTGTGAAAAAAAAATATTATATGCACACTGATATTGTGATCATAATTCTGCTTTATAAACGAGGCAGAATACAGCACAG
>VXBI01001827.1:378035-415535 GCA_013397375.1 Toxostoma redivivum | reverse complement strand
AGGAGTGGGAAAAAAATATTATGATTGTATCTGGAGAGTATTTCACTGCTGATTTCAATATTTGATTTGCAGATTGTCTTTCAGCCATTAGAACCTGCCATCCTCCTGGAATTTCAGGGATTCCTTCCAGGGATTTTAGAGCCAGCCTCTCATTGCAGGCACACAGTGTGACCTTTGTGTGGAACTGGGAAGGATGTGGCAGGATTGATCTGCATTCAGACTCCTGAGCTGGGAAACACAGAGCCTTGTGGCTCCAGCAGCATGGGGCTGCTCATCCCAAAGCTCACCAGGAGCACGCTGACCTGCAGGCTGCTTGTTATCAGGAGCTGATGCAAAGCTGCACTCACGCCTGGGATGGAGCTCTGGTTTCCTTGGAAGTGCCTTCCACCAGCTTGTCTGTGTGAGCTGCTCTTCCCTTTGTTCAGTCCATCTTCACCACACTCTTCTCTGATAATCTTCTCTGCCTGCTGACACAGCCCTACCTGGCACATGGGGCTGCTTCTGTCATTTCAGCTTTGTAAATTATTCCAGCACCGCCATGCACACAGAAGACCAAAAACATAAAAATCTGCAACTTTGAAAGCTACAGCTTTGGGATGCACAAAGACATGATATGGAAGAAAGGAAAAGGCAGGGAATAGAAGGGAACATTAAATCAGGAAGAGTTTATTTTGCATTTTGGGGGGTCCAAAATCTCCATCTGGCACAAGCTGTGTATGACATTTAATAGAAAAGGAGCTATGTAACCCTTTGGTAAAATGAAGCATCTGCTTAAGGACTGTTTGTAAGCAAAATCAATTCTTAGAAGTCATAGGAAAAAAAAAATGCTGCAGTTTAAAAACTTCAATGCTTTAGAGACTAATAAATGGCTGTCCATTTTGAATAGGTTCCAGTACTGACGTGTTGTCTCATCAGTAAATAAAGATGTTAACAGTTTACTTTTCTTGAC
The DNA here is from genome assembly GCA_013397375.1 of Toxostoma redivivum. NCBI lineage: Eukaryota > Metazoa > Chordata > Aves > Passeriformes > Mimidae > Toxostoma > Toxostoma redivivum. Next base: position 414,586 of record VXBI01001827.1, on the reverse strand, counting down.
AATTAACAAATTGTTTTTAAATATCAAGACCAAATGTTGGCATTCTCCATAAATCTCTGCCTCAAACAGGTGCCCACAAGATACACTTGCCAGACTTAAGTATATATGAAAGCCAAATATAAATACAGTTATCATGGTGCTTTCAGTACTTAGAGCCAAATTTGACACTGATGTAATATCTCTGAATTAAGTTATGTGTCCTCAATGATGAAACTTGCTCTTCCTTTATAAACAGCTTCCATATTTCAAACACAACACTGCTTTTCTTTTCAGATGTCATGGAAGTAAATACTTTTCACCATTCAAAGTCATTAAGCAGAGTGGCTTGTAGTTCCAGCTGAAAGAATCCAGGTGAAAGTTATCTTTGTTATGAAGGGAAAGGCAAAGGCAGTGGTTCTAAATTACAAAAGGGTAGATTTAGATATGGCAAAGAGGGTGATGGGGCACTGGCTCAGGCTGCCCAGAGAAGTGGTGGATGCTCCATCCCTGGAAATATTCAGGGTCAGGTGGGACAGGGCTCTGAACAACCTGATCAGGTTGATGGCCCTGCTTGCCCAAGTTGGAGGTGGAACTCTGTGACCTGTAAATGCCCTTCCAACCCACACTGTTCTGAGATTCTGTTATCTAATGGTTGGAATTCATGGCCTATACTCAGAGAAACCATAGAAAAGTTGTGGCTGGGGACAGTTCAGAAAGATTTCCTTTGCAGGTCACATATGTTGAGGACATCTTATCCTCCATGTAAGAAAAAAACAATTAAGTTTGCTGTATCATGTATTACTCAAACAGACCAAGGAGTTTTTCTTTCCCAGGTTTATTTTGTTACTCCTAAATCTGTCTCCCTTCAGCACCGAGGTATTTCTTTCCCATTTCTGGTCCCTTAACCCTTTCCAGAAGCTACAAGCTATTCCATTCCCCCCACAGCTATCACTTAGTCAGCTTAAGTGATTCTATAATAGAATATATTAAAATTCTTATCTTTGAGCTGCCCTGATGTATCATCATACAACAGGATCTGTCACTGTGTTTGAACATCCTTATTTAATATGTTAGGATGTTATCTGCAATATGTCATATCACTGTCCCTGCCTGTACCCTAATACATGAGGAAAAGCAGTGGGAAGAAAGCACCCAGGCTGAGCAGGAGTGGAGGAACAAATCCTGAAAAAGCACTGGGAATTTGACAGAGCTCACAAAAGATGGTGTAAAATATTTTCCAGTAGAAGTAGAGTAACGTGGACTCTACAAAGTTCCTCTTTCTCTTCACTGTAGGAGGGTTGAGATGATTTAATAGTAGCAGTATTTTTAAAAGTACTTTTTGAAGTAGTATTTGAAAAACTGTGCAATAGTCTTCAAAGCAGTGTGTAAATGAGCTATGTAGCAATATTCTGAGTGAAGCACTCAGAATCAGAACAGAAACTGAATATCCAGCAAAATTTATCATGCAATTAGGCATTATTTGGCTTTATTCCTGCTATTCTTATTTTCTCTTTGCTGAAGAATAAAATATTCAGTAATGAGTGTCAGCTATAGTGGCTTCACCCAGATGTGTGTAAAATGTAAACATGAAATTAATATATCTTAAAATGTTGGGTCTTTTAAAATTCTACCTCATATGTTAAACTGGGATAAAAACATCTGTCCAGGAAGAAAATGATCAGTTACTTGTGCTGAGAGAGTGAAGGAAAGAAAGAAAAAGTAATACTTTCACTAAATATATTGATTAATAAAGCATTTGTTGAGGACTGACCCTACAGTGCTGCTGTAACTTTTCTAGAACAAGCAGAAAGCATTTTTAACATGCCACCTCTTCTGTCATCCCTCACTTCTCTGACACATGGAGATTTGTGCAGATGGAGGCAGGAAGAACACGTTTAAAACCCCAACTCCATCCATACTCATCCAGAAGGCACGTTCTTCTGCATACTGGAATTTTTATTTTTTTTTTGCTTTATTTTATTTTATTTTGCCAGCCCTCTGTTAGATGGAGTTCTGATTATAACCTGACCACCAAGCTCCCCAAACTGAACTCCTGCACTGATTAAAAGTAAAGGCAGTGTGTTTATAAAAGCCAGCAAATCTGTGAGTCAAAAGAAGACACCAAAGGGTCAGCATTTGATATAAGGAAGAAACATCCAAAATGTGGAAGAAATGCTTCTCCTTGAGTAAAGAGATTCTGTTGCTGATACAAATCAGAGATTAATAATTCATTTCTTTACAGACTTTCTACTCTTGACTCTAAGGAAGTAAAATATTTTGACAGCCCCCAAAAGGCAGGGGAAAATATTTCCTACCTTCTGTACATTTTGAACCAATTGACCTCAGTAGGGTGGGAAGGCCCCCCAGGCTCATGGCTGAAAACAACTTTGAATGCTCAATACAAAATTTAATATCTATTAGCTGGGAGAGCAAAGAAAAAAAAAGGAGCTACCAAATTGATGCCTTGTTTCATATATCTCAATTTGTAACAGCATCTTTGATCAAGGGATAAAGAGGAATTTTAGTTAAATTTCAAACTTTCTAACAGGGTTGCAATTTAATATAATGTTCCTACTCTGTTACTTGTCCAGCATAAGCTGCTGTGTATGATAAATTTTTTTACCCTGATATTTCAACCTGCTGTTCCTCTCTCAGATTTCAACAGACAAGGAGGCAGTGGAGGGGTGCATTTACTGCAGGAGGTTTCCTTTATCTGTCTGGTCACAGACTCAGCTAATAACACATTTCCCATTCTTCCATATAGGGCAGATGGTTATACAGCCCATGTACTCATCGACATTTTTGTATTCCTTGCATAAAGCAGAATGTTCAAGAGTTAAAACAGTGTTTAAGAAGTTTGTTTTTTTTCCTTGACATGTTCAGACAGGGTTTTGGAGAGTTAGTTACTGAGTAGGGATGATAGAGCTGAAATATTGGCATTCACTTTCTTGTACTAGATAGTAATGTTGCTACTGAATTTCTTTTATTGAAGACTCAGTTTGTCTTTTACTGAAGCAGTTAAAAGCCTAAACACCTGCCCTGAAGTCTGGAGTTATGTTCCAGCCACTTATATTTTGAATTTTTGTAATGACCTGTTGCATAGCTCTGTGTATTAAACAATCACTTGCCTGTATTTTCATTCTTTATGAAAATATCTAAGTCTTTATTCCTTGTCTTTCACTGTTTGCCACCACCTATTTCCATACCTCAGAATTTGAAAAACATTTATTTATCTTCATAAACTTGGCTAAATTTCATTAGAGGTAAATAAATCCATGGTTTGATGGATCACAGAGAAATCAAGCAATAATCTAAATCTGTATCTAAATCCACTCCTTAAAAAATTATCAGCAATTAGATGCTCCCTTGCAGTCTTCCTGTAGTCAGACAGAGCTAGAAAATTACAAAATACAACAAATAACACCTTGACACTATAAGTTGATAGCTATGGATCATCTCATCACAGTCTTCTGTTGAAAGAGCTATAGGTGAAGCACCTGTCTTATCTTTAAAGATCAAACTTTATGTTTATTTTTTTTTATAACACCAGCATTTACTTTAGATTCAGTCTATAAACTTCAGCAAAGGCTAATATTTACACATTTTTTTTGTTTTTATTTTGCTTTTCTGAAATCACTACCAGTGCCAAAGAGAGGAAAATGCCACCATAAAGAAAAAAAAAAAGTAATAAATCTATTGAGAACACATGAAAGTCTTTTCTCAGAAGATCCTCACCATACATATAAACCATAAATTCATCCACAGAAAAAGAATTATCTCACAGTTTTATCAGAACAAAAAAGACACCACCAGTTTTCAAACTGCTGTAGTTTCCTACTACAGATATTGGTGATTCAGATTTGTTATAGAAAGAAAATTAAACAAAAATTAAACATAAAAAAATAAAATAAATGCAATCTAGGAGGAAAATTCACAAAATAGCAGCCTATGTTATTCACAGTCCAAAGAAAACCCATTGGTTTAGCACAGAAATGACAGCAAAGCAAACTACTACAGTTCTCTCTTCTATTTCTTTATGATATGTAATTTTTGTAGACAACATAGTAATTGGTTTGTCCATTAGCTTGATAGTAACATCAACTTATTTTCATTTAATACCTGTAATAGTTGGATATTTCTGCACAAATGTGTTGCTATGCAGTGGTTTACTGAAAAAAAAAATAGTAAAAAAAAAAAAAAGAAGACAATTCCAATGCAACCATTCATGTTTAAAAGAACCATTTCTTCATTAGAGCTGCCTAAACCTGCTCCTAAAGAGGGAATAAATCATAATCAATACAGTTTCAAGAGTGAAGCTGTAAAGGAAGAGGTTAAATGAGCCCAGCATATTTACATTTACAGACTGGGGCTGATGGATGACTTGAGCCACCCTTGGAGCCAGGAAAAAGGGCAGAGATGCTGCTTGATCATCTTGAGCTGCTCCAGGCATCCTGGCAGGAGGAATTCCTAGCCCTGAGCTCCACAGCTGGCTCACCAACTGATGTGCACCCTGCTTTCTGCTCCCATAGAGCCAGCCCATTGCAGACAGCTCCACCATCCCCAAATTCCTCATGGAACCACCAAATGTCCAGAAGAGTCTTGTGTGAGAAATGCTCCATGGAAAAGCAATTTGTTTTAACCCAGAGGACCTACCTTCAGACTTTATGCAAGATTCTTTTCAGGCAGAAGTATGACTGTCTTTGCTAAAAAAAAAAAAAAAGATGCAAGGGGATGCCAAGTTACCAAAATTCTTCTCTTCACAAGATGAAGGTCAGAAGCAGGCTCAAATAAGATGTTGTTCATCATAAATCTTAGGGATTTAGGTGCTAATGAATGGTAGAAAACAAATACATTGATAGATTACATAGTAGAGTAATGATACCTCTGCATACTCAGGGAGGTTTGGGGTTAGCTTCCTTCTTACATTTACACATTTGGGGGTTGCTGTGCATGTGCACATCAAGGCTATATCCCAGTTATTGAATTCCCACCAAAAAAAAAAAAAAATCTGCCTAAACAACTGCATCTGCTGGCAAGGACAAAAGATGTTCTGTGCTGCATTTTGTAAACAACATAAGGAGCAAGCCAGAGAGAGTTTACAGCTGACAACACAACCTGACAGCTGTGCTGAGCACCCACCAGCTGACCCTGCACAGAGCCTCCTCCAGCACCCCTATGCTGCAAGAACTCACCTAAGCACAGAGATTATCTGAGCTTGCTATTAATTAGCTGTCTTTATATAGTTTGTATTTTAATTTCAATGTATTTCAATGAGACAGCAGTAAAAGACCAAGCCCTCAAACAAATAAACAACCCAAAATGGATTTTAAAGGTCTCTGTTCTTCCTTCCTGCTTCTTTTCATTTTGGAGGCTTGGACTTTCTTCTTCTTGGACTTTCCTCTTCATCTATGGGTGCAGAAGAATACTACAGCTTCCACAGCTTGATAGGCTTCAACCAAAATTGGAGATGAGCCTAAGATGTCCATGTCATCACCTGTGTTTTAACAGGTCTTTTCCTTAAACAACACTTTAATATTCAGCTTCAAGTTATTGGAGATTCATGAGCTGTAAGAGGAATGCAGATAAAAGTGCCAAATGTGGAAGACAGAGCTGGAAAAGGCAGGTGTGTGTTGAAGGAAGCACCCAGACAAGGAGGATACTGAGGAAAGATGTATGCAGATGGAAACTAAAACAACTAAATGGATTAAACAGCAAATGAGGAAGAAACAAGAAAAGACTTCATAAGAGATTTATTCTACAGGCAAAAACTGGAGAGATAAAAGCTTCTCTGGACCATGAAGAAGACTAGGAAAATGAAAGGTTGGACTATGACAAAGAGAGAACTAAGGAAATTGCAGGTGATGAGAACATCAGAGGCTGAGTAGGAATTCTGAGACAATAGTGAAATTGAATTATGTGAAACAAGGGCTGTTGAACAGGAGACAAATAAAACAGAGGAGCAAAAAAATGCTTCAAAAATTAAGGATAAAATGATGCTTTAGAAGAAAAAAATGCAGAATATGGGCTGAATAGGGGACATGGTGTATACATTCATGTCACAATAAGTTGAGGGTGACAGCAGAAGGAGATTATTATTTCAGGGGATTGCTGGATGCTCCTTTCATGTTATTTTTAGTCAAATCTCCTGGCTCATCCTGGGGAATAGGCTGAGCCAGAAGTGACCCTTGTTTTTGTCCTCAGGGACAGCTAAGATAGGAGTGGTTCAGTAGACAGACTCACTTTAAGAAAGATGCTCATAGATTACATTAAACCAGAGAGGGCTTGACAGGATTGCCTCAGCCTTTTCCTAGAGAGAAATCGAGTTTACTTTGGATTCGATCTCAGAGTTGGGTGCAAACATGCCCTTTCAGACAACCTTTCAAAGCAGGGCCACTCCTTGCCCTGTATCAGCCCCCAGGCAGACTGGATTGTTTTCACCTTATCTTGGAAAAACTTTCCACTTGGAGGCTGTCAACAGGGACTCGGGATGAATCCTGCAGAGTGTGATGCAACCCAGGTCAGGCACTGAGCTAAAAGGGTGCCAGAAAAAGGAAGTAACCATGGAAAAAGAAAAAAAAAAAAACTCAACCAAAAACCCAACCCAACCAAATCAAACAAACAAAAAAAAGCACGGTGAAAGAATTAATTGCACGTTCTGGCTCAGTTATCCTGGGAACAGACAGCAACTTTTCACAATCATCACCAGGTAACACAACCAATATCTTTTTAATCACAGTTCTATTAGGACAGCACAAATCTGCTACCAAATATTCCACAAGAGTAAAAATGTGGTGTCCACTGTTCCTTTAAAGCCAAAGAGCAAGTTTTAAAGGTGCCTGCATTGCCACCAGTGATAAACAATTACAGTGTGCCTAATTCCCATGGACCTGAGCAGTAGTCAATCTCCTGTTTTGTTTCCATTACTTCAAAATTATGAAATTGAAATGGAAGACCAGAAAAATCACAGTTTGTTGTAGAAATTAGTAAAGGAAGGAATTTATGTTAATTGACACATTTACAGGAATCATGGAGTAAGATTTATAAATACTGTCTTTTTTTAAAAAAAAAGCCTTTGAAAATGGATTAAGACTTGGAGGTCATTTAGGTGATAACCAAAACATACACTCCAAAATTTCTGAACCTGGGAAGAGCAGATATCATTTTGAGATGAGGAATCCATCTGTTGGTTAGATTATATTAGGCCTTTTCCTTTTTTTTTTTTTTTCTTTGTACAAAAGGGAAACCATTAAAGAGCAGTGTTTCTGATTTAAAAAAAAATATTGCTGTTTACAGTCTCAGGCTCTTTATGTGAAAAAGCATGGAAGCATGCAGTAAGTTTGTGTTTCCAAGTAATCACCTAGTTATAAGGACAACATTGAAAAGAAACTAATGAAATTCCAAGGTATTCTAGGATGGCTGTTTTATTCTGATCAGTGGTAGATTGCACTATTGACCAAGTGTCAGACACAGAGCAATGCAGTGATTGAATAAAAGTGGATACATAATCGGAGCAGAGAACTTTGCCAGGACTAGCTCTGTTCCTTTTCCTGTAACACCAAAAGAAAGCTCCTCTCATTTCCCCTTTCCTTCTCTCCACCATCCACACCCTCATCTCCTGTTAGAGTGCAAATACTTTTCCATTCACCCCCTCCTGTTCTTCCACTGCTGCCCCCTGATAAAATAATGCAAGGTGCCTTAGCTGGAGACACTGATGAAATGTTGGAGACCAGATATTAATCTGTTATCTGTTCTGTAGGTGTGAGGTGTGATGAGGATGACAGAAGATCCTGCTCTGCAGGCCTTAAGTAATTTGAGCCAAAGATATTTAGGTCTGTCTTTGGACACTGCAAATCAGTTATTATGGGAGGGGGAGAGCCCTTGGGAAACCTACCTTGAACCATATTTCAAATGCCAGGGGACTTGCATGAAAATTGGGTAATGAATGATTTTCTGATTGCAGAAAAATCGCTTAGGGACGTGCCTGCTGTTGCATGCCACTGCTCTCTATGTAAACCCTAAATGCTCAGAGATGTAAACTTCTGTAGTGCAGATTCTGTAATGCATTCTCTCCTTCAAACTGCTTTTTCCTCTTGGGCAAGGGGGCTGTCGGCTGGAATGCTAGTTTTGTCCACTGGAAAAAGATAAATAATTCAGCAGCTGCTGTGATGGTTTAATAGCACACAAGACCAGGTGTGAAGGAAGTAAACTTTCTCCCTGGGATGTCAGAGCTACCCTTACAGAGAAGCAACAGCATGTCTGGAGCTAAGCTGCTGCCAGGTCTTAAGCAATATATTAACTTCCCAAGAAGAGATGTCTTTGTCATTCCACCTAGAATTTATTATGCAGCTCTTTGTCAGGATTTAGTTCCAGTGGAAGGAATTTCTTCTTCCTTATCAAAGGCAGAAAGATTGGACTGTACACTTCTCCAACCCTTGAACAACACAGCTTAAACCAGAGCCTCGAGTTCCACCTGGGACATTGCCTTTTTGCAAGGGCTTTTACAATGTGGATATTGAGGGTTCTTTTCCCATTCCCCACCCTGAATGTCTGGGCTCCTGCAGCTGAATTTCAGCCAGCTCAGCTCTGCTCCTCAGAGCTCTGCATGCAGGCAGAGCTGAGCCACCTCTGGCAGGCTGTGTGACACCTGCTCACCTTCTCAGCTGCAGGCTCTTACAAAGACAAAACATTCTGCATTTGGCTCTCTTGTTCTATTATGTATTATCAGAGGTGTGGAGATTGAGGAGTGGAGGGAGGGGAAGGGCAAAATTGGAAATTTGAGCAGCTCAGGAGAACTACATGAAGAATTAAAAAATGTAGAAATAAAGGGGACAGCTTTCCATCCTGGCAAATGGCACAGAACCCAGATGGGGCAGCATCACAACTTTCACTGATCACTATTTGGTATTAAATTAATCTGTTTCCTAAACTAAACCATTAACAGCTGAAAGTTTGATTAAAAGAATTCTGTGCTCCTTGCTACATTCTTCTGTGTGAAGGAAAAGATGTTTTATGAGAAGAAACCTATTCTCATTTTTTAGGCATTTCTAGCTTGCATATTCAAATGCATAATGGAGAATTATTTTCCAATTTTTTTCCAATATTTTCTTCCAAGCTTATTTCACTGACCAGGCACAGAGAAAGTTGTGTTGTGGGCTTTTTTGATCATTTTGTTTTGTTTTGATTAATAAATATACAATCTCTCTTTTACAGACTGAAAAACTGTGTATAAAATTGGAGCCATCTGCCTCAGACAATGACAGGAATGTTGGCGAGAGAGCAATACCTGTTGCCCAAATCTGTTGCTAAATTGCTAGTCCACAGCAATTTACTCTGTATGCCAACAATTTTATTTTCCAGTGTATCTTTTTATCCAGCACCCAGAGTAAAAGACTTGTGATCATTTCAGTGGCACACTAACCCTGAAATGGCAAGAAATAGCTGAGACAAAAGCAACATATTTGATCTCTTTAATTCAGGGGATAAAAAATACAACTAATATGATTAAAACACACTGAGGTTTAGGAAAGGCTGTTCAATCAGGATAATTCCAGTTCCTACATCCCATATTTCCCATCATTGCTTGGGACACTGGCCTGGAAACTGTAGATTTGTTTTTGCTGTCGCTGATAGATGAATTAAGGTGAACCATAAGAAGAGAACAGGTATGCATTTATCTGAACTCCTAAAAAGATCAGATTCACTGCATTATCACTCACTGTGTGTTCACTTCGAGGAAATATGAGCAAGTGAATTCCCATGGCAAGAATGTCACCAAAAGCAAACTTTAAATACAAATTGAGACAGTTAAGAAAAGTATCTGGAGTACTGTGTGCCAGTACTTAGAGCTGACAGATAACTGCAATCTAACATTAGCACAACTACAATCAGTGAACCAGAATTTTTCTTCTACATTATTTTTTTTTCATTTGATTACATGACAAGTATTCATTTTCATGTCTGTACCAGATCTGCTCAGAATTAACCCCATCTTTCAGTGTAATGTTGTTTTATTTGATTTTTGTTACTGCATATGTTATCCGTTAAGAATTGTTATTGTATGTTATGGTTAAAACCCCTTAAGTATTTCTAAATACAACATATCAGTTTACACTGCTGGGAAGCCAAATATGTCTGGGGATGTGGAGAAGAAAACAATGGATGGTGAGACTTGCAAATGTGGCAAAGAATGCAGTACTGCTACTGTTGGTGTCTCCTAACATGAGTGGATATAGGGACTTCTGTTCTAAACTGCATGTTCTAAACTCTATGTCCAGCTAAAATAAAACTTATCATGTGTTTGGTTTTGGTTGTATTCATGGACTTTGGCCAGGAACATCCACAGAAATAATTGATTTCTTCCACTAGTGCTGAGGAGTATCACACAATTGGGTTAGAAGGGATCTTAAATATCATCTTGTTCCTACCCCTGTCATGGGCAGGGACACCTTCCACTGTCCCAGGTTGCTCCAAGCCCCATCCAGCCTGGCCTTGGACACTTCCAGGGATCCAGGAGCAGCCAAAGCTTCTCTGGGCACCCTGTATCAGAGCCTCACCACCCTCACAGGGGAGAATTTCTTCCTAATACCCAATTTAAACCTGACTTCTTTCAGTTTGAAGCCATTCCCCCTTGTCCTGACCTTCCCAATAGCTCTCTTTCTCTCATTCTGGTGGTCTCCCCTCAGGTACTGCAAGGCTGCAGTTAGGGCATCCCAAAATCAGTATCTATGGGTATATGAAAACACTAAATGTTTTCACTGTAATGAAATGTGAACCTAATTTCTGATTTGTTACTAAAATGGAATAACCTTTATTTAACCCTAAAGAATGTGAATAGAAATTAGTTGTGTGCCTTCACTGGGGATATGAGTGGTTACACTATTTTTTATTCCATGACAGGGCAAAGGGTAAACTAACATTTAAATATACATGTTGTATATATGCATTTGTACACTATCCCAGAAAAAAAGAAAGAACAGTGAGAAATATATTGGGTCCAACAAAAGTTGAATGACAAAATGGGGTTTTTTTAATGACAAGTTTCAGAGGCATTGCACTAAAAGTAGGAGGTTTTTGAGGGGGAAAAAAAAAACAGGCAAGAAAAGATGTATCTCAGAAGTGAGCCTTTAATTAGGTACATAGGGGAAGAGGTTGAATATCAATTTAAGCTTTAATGTGTCTCTCTACCAAAGAGTAACCAACCTCTTTGTATGGGTGTTCAAGGGCAAACATCTAATTTCTACTGGTGTCAAGGACAGGCAAAAATCTCAACATCTCTCTACAATAAGTGTTTTCTCCGTAGACATGAGTATCACCAGGTCCCAGGGAGTGACTCCACGTGTCACAGGCTGCCTAATGGGCTGATGCCAGCAACCTTTTCCACACTATCAGCACTGGCCTTACAACCCCAAGCAAATCTTTCCACGTGCACCTGCCTCAGTTTCCCCACCTCCAGAGCAGTGGCAACACTTATTTTACCAGAGCAACACCACCAGGCTGCTGCCACGTAGGGAACATGAAATAAGTGCTAACTTGGCACAAAAGTGTGTATTTACAAATGAAGATGCATGCCATTGTTATGAATATTGTGTATTACAGGCTGCTTGCATTATCAATTTAACGTGCAGGAAGATTCAATCAAAGCTGTTTAAGACCTTGAAAAAGACGCTGCTCTGTGTACACCCTGATAGGCCAAGTGTTGATTCAGCCTACAGGCACGCACAAATAATATCTCGAGTCATTAGGGTCTAGCTTTTTTAAAAAGCAGTTTTCAAACTTTGAAAAATCCTTTCTATGCGTGATCTGTGAGTTGCCTTCTACATTGGGAGCTGATAAAATGCAGGAATGTTCACATTCATGAGACAATAGCTCTGAGTGAATGCTGTAAAATGAAATAGTCTCTTTCAGTTTTTCCTTTCAAAAGGAAAATTGCATAAATAATACATTTGGGCCTTGCAATACAAAACAAGCACAATAGCTACTTTACAGCTTTCATCAAAATGAAGGCCATCTTTTTCATTTATATTATGAAACTGGTAATACAATATCATCATCTGCGATTGGCTGAAATCACCTCGACGGTGAGCTCTCCTTCCCAGATAATGCCACTCACTCCCCATGTCAAAGGAATGGGTAATGCTGGGACATATAAGACAAATTTTTTGTCATTGGTTAGCAATGAAGCTTAAAAAAAAGTAATAATGGAGATTTATTGAGGAATAAGCAAAGCTTCCCAGTGAAAAAGAGTAAGACAATATCTGAAATGTTTCTGTATTCCCTGTCAATATTTTGCTCCTACATTTGTGTTCCCCTGCATTCTTAATATGCTCTTTTTCAAAGGGGAGAGAATATGCAATGATGGAAAATGCTGGTAGCTTACTTTCATGAAGACTCTGTGATAAAAGGTGTATCCTCAGTTTCTGGATTAGCATTAGATAGATGTCATTCCACCAGACAGAAAGAAAAGGAAAAGAAAAAAAAAAAAATCCCAATGTTTAGGAGGTGTCCCAGAAGGGCAGATGGTAGAGCTGGAGTAGTTTGTGCTCCATTCCCACCATCCAAGGGGTGTTTCACCTGCTGCTCACTCTCAGTTTAATCTCCTTCTCTGCCTTCTCCACTCTCTCTCTTCCTTGCCTTTCATTTATTGACCTCAGTCTTGGACTAAACCTGACACTGAACCAAACATGGAGCATGACTAATCACACAAATCTATTCTCAGTCATCCTTAGGGAATTCTCAAGCCCTCATAGCCACACTTATTTTGCATTTCCCTAGCTCTTCTGTATCACAAGAAAATATGACATCATGTCTGGGTAAGGAATGATATTTTCTTTCACATGATCATTGCTCTACCCTTCATTTTCCCTCCCCATTGTAGTGACATTCTTTATTTCTCAGATCTGTTCACAAATCACATCCTGAGCTGATTTTTCCCCCTCACAGTGACCTTTCAGTATAGGATGTACACCTAGAAAAAACCAAAACCAAAAGCAAAAACATACCCACAGTTTAGGTGTCAGCTGAGACAGAGCCTTGGTGGAGCCCAGGCTGCAGAGAACACGTTGGAATTTCCTGACAAGTTTAGTTGCAGTCCACTCCTGCATTCCACTGAGAACAGGAGTAAACTAATTGTTAAATGTCCTGGCCTTGGCATGCATCAGATACACAGAACATTCCACCAGCCTTTCCAGACAGGTCTCTACTACATCTGAAAGTTATGGAAGTACCAAAACCAGCTCAGAAACAGCAATATTTTGTACTCAGTGTGGACATTTCAGTCCATCTTGCTGTATTTTTGCTGGTCTTCCTTTGTCAGACTGACTTGTGCAGAGTTGTCTTTGTCCAAGGTCTTGGACTACACCTCATTAGACCCTGAAAGGATTCACTTTACTAAGGCCTATTTAGAGACCAGCATGATGTGTTAAGTTAAAAACAAGACCTGTCTGATCTATGTGACACAGCAATTCCTTGAGAATAATTTCTCCATTACTGTGCCTTGACTTTTCCCGCTGTAAAATGAAATTTGGCTGCTCTGCGAGTGTTTTGAGCATGACTTGCCATTTTTATTGATGGCATTAGGCCAGATATTGTTTAACTAAACCCCAGTTGTGTTTGAGATGTGCTACTAAACTTCCATGGTTAGTGCAAACCCTACTGAGGGCTCTGCTTCTTCTGCACTTAATCACTCTCTCATTGATTTACAATTCTATTTTCTGCAAGGACAGACTTCCCTTGTTCTGTTTATTGAATTCAACAGTATGGGTTCATAATCCTTCTCCTTTCTCATTTTAACATTAGAGAGAGTTGAACTTCTCACTTTCAAGCTGGGAGCTTTCAGTTCCATTGCTAAATGCAGCTGGAACAGAAATTCCTACCTTAACTTTTTAATTGTATTTTCCCCATCAGATGAACAAACCCAAATCTTCCATTTCAGGCACTAAATTCAGGCATCCTAAATCCACATCTGGAAATTGAACATTGACACATATCTCCTGGGCAAAGCTGCAGCCATTAGATGTTATTTGAATGCCAAGGTCAACCATTAAAATTATTCCCTCTTTCACATCATTATAATATTGTACTACAAATGTCACCAGGATTGTGACATGGATTGTAAGACTATAACATTAATTTTCAGCTGGTTTGCAATTATATTTCTTTCACTGTGGAAGTGTTAGCTCTGATTTGATAAAGAATAATGCTGTGTCAGTACCTGGGAAGGAGAATTGCAGAAGAAAGATCCCAGGTGCTGAGAATTCACCAGAACTATGTCCCTTGAAAAAATCATCTTGGTCCAGGTCAAATACCAACATATATCTGTTGAGGTATAAAACTAAAGTGTACAGGATCAAATAGCCCATGGGCCATTTCACAAAAGGTACTTGCAGCACATTTCTGGCTCTGCAGACATTCCTCCTCTATCTCATTTCACACAATCCTCACTCTTTTTGTACCAATCCCCAGCACGAAGCAGAATGTCCTGTTCCCTTTGTTCTCACTTTTTCTCTGGGCTCTGCAGTCACAAGTCCTGTCCTGATGTGGAGACCACAGCACAAACACAGTGAGCTTTGGTCACTTCTACTCATCCAAAAACTCTTTCAAGGTTCACTCTGAGCAAGAGCATTACAGCAAAGTGCCAGCACAGAAGGAGTTGACTGGGAGTAGTTAATGCCCTTGAGGGAAAAAAAAAAAAAGGTCTTTGAAGACTGGTTGTAAACAGTATCTGAGCACAGGAGGATTAAAACATGTTAGATGTGGACTTGCCCATTCTGATTGATGTCAAACAAGAAACCTTTTTTCCTTTTTACTTATGGGTATAGAAACATGTGGTGACTGTGTCTCTGTTGAGGATGAGGAAAGAGGACTCCTTGATTCAAGGAATAACTGGTTGCATGTAGGTAAAACCTTAGAAAAGGAGGGCCTTGTAAAAGCATGGCTCACTGCTACTTTGGCTAAGCAGAAAAGGACTGTGGGAAAGTGATTCAGCTCAATTAGAGGTAAAAATACAAGCTATGTAACCACAGTGTGTTCACATGGGGTGGTGTGTGGTTGGTTGAATTGTTTGTTATGATTTAAAAGTATGTAACTAATAACCACTAACAACTGCTAAAAAAAGCTGTGTTTTTACAATAAGAGGCTCTCCTTTGCACCTGCCTGGAGACCCTGCATCACTGCAGATCAGCCCACAGTAACCTTGAGATGGAGTTCAGTGTGGAGGGTGAACACTTCATGCCCAGTGGGAGGAAATGCTTTTGCAACCAGCTGCACAAGCAGCCATGTGAAAATCTTCTCTTTCTCACATAGGAGGGGCAAAAAAATGTTTTCTTGTTGACACAACCCATAGCACTGTTACCACTGCCAGGTTTCCACCTGCTAGTACCAACTCTGAAAAGGGAAACTGCAAGGCAATAGTGAAATTCACTTCCTATTTTTGTACCCTCTTTGAGGTTTTGATTGCATCCTCTACTACTACTTTTTTACATCCTACTACTGCTATTACTTACTCACTCACCACCTCCTAATCATCCTGAAATGATGGTAATGTTAACAGCAATTAACCAGCTCTCTAAAAATAGACGATTTGATTGTGCAACAGTTAGGAGATGCGAAGACAAATAACTTAATTACTCTACACTTGATCTTTTCATACCTCAGTGTCATCTTTTCCTCAGGGAGAGGCCAGAGCTCGAGGAGTGAGGAGGAAATACATGGTACAAAAAATTCTTAGTGTTAGCCTATGAAAATCCTGGTGAGTGGGTATTAATAGCAAGCAGTCAGCTCACTGAGAAGACAAATTGTGCCTCAGCAGAACAAAACTGAGTGCATGTGGAAAAGCAGCACCTCCTGAAAAGCACAATAAATTGTGCTATGAACCCTCCAGCCTTTAAACAAGCCTGTGACATAATAAATCTTCTGTTACTCCTTGTATCAAAGGTTCTCAGCTCTTCCTTGGTGTCATGCACTCAGAGGTGCCATCTAAACAGATTTTGGAGTACAAGTTCCCAGCAGGTGAGGTCCAGGCTCATCTCAGGCTCAGAGCACAAGGCAGTGCATTGTGCCACACCTCTGCCTGTGCAACTTCCTTAGAAATAAAGCCATAAAGCACTGGAGGGGCAGGAGAAAGTAACCCTAACCCAGGGCTGGGGAGAAGGGGGAGAAGGAGCTGGCAGGGACCCCAGAGAGCAGGAGGCACTGGGTGGTGGTGGTGGCCAAGAGATGATGCAAAAAAACCTCTGCCTTTCAAGTGACTGCTCATACTGGACATGTGCTGTCACAGCACATCATGCAGAAGACCATGAAAAAATAGTGGGGAGGTGCCCATAAATAAAGATTTTTCTGGGGGAAAAAAAAGATAGAGGGCATTTACTGGAAAGGGACATTATATGTTTCCATTTCCCCAGTTATGCCATGTTTAAATCAGACAGAACATCTCTGCTTATTCCAAACTAATTCTGAAAATATTATATATTCTCTGTTGACTTTCCTGTCTTTGCTGTGGGTGGCTGAAAATGGTTCCCTGACACTTCCAGGTGAAACCATGTAGCCATTTGACTCCATCTCATTTTCTGTTTGGGGATCAATCCATCAGCCATCTCCAACAACAGCTCACAGAAAAGATTGGAGAGCACCTTGTACATCAAGAGCTAAGCATGAAAAAAATTAATAAGGCAGAAATTAAATCATTAAAACTCATCAGTATTTTTCCCAAAATATTTCACCATAATACTTCACTCCATCTTGCTGCTCTAGACCGCAAAGCACGTTGCACAGGATGATAAATTACATTATCTTCATTTTACAGATGGGAAACTGAGGCAAAGGAAAGCAAATAGACTTTCTCAATGAATTGATAATAGGAAACTTATTTTCTGACTCTCAGTCTGGCAGTCTATTCAGTAGACTATCCTGTCTTTAATTCCTATTTGAAAAGGGTGAAAGAAATAAATGTGCTGTTATGTTAGCTTTTGCAAATCCATTTTCCCTTAGCACCAAGACAAAAAAAAAAAAAGCAAGAGTCAAATGCTTAAAATAGTTTAAAATATTATAGCACACAATAAGACTATTTAGTTGCATTTACAGCTGGCAGGAGACTCTGACATCCTATTTTTATTTTATATTTTTTATAGCTAAAGATTTCATTGTACTACCTGAAAATCATGGTAGTTTGCCGACAAGCTTGCAGCTTCAAGTGCTCATTTTCAAGCCAACTGTATTTGAAAACAATGTTTGGCACTGAAAATAAGCAGAGATATAAGAAAAATATTAAAATCGCTGTGGGAGTGACAGGAAAAAATGGAGTGAGACAGATTCCTCCAGCCTGATCCTTTATGATTCTTTTCTAGTTATTGAGTATATAAATTTCAATCCCCTAGTACAGCTGAGGGGGGAGAAAAATACATGATTATCATATCACTCAAAGCTGCACAACTTTAAAATCAGCTCCAATATAAATTCACTCTCTATAAAATGACTTTTAATATTCTTTTCCTTAACATAAGTATTAAATTTTGTATGATTAAAAATTTATTTACTCTCTCTTCCTTAATTTAGATTTTTATTTGTTATCATCACCATTCCCATCTGATCTCAACAAAATATCTCTCTTGTTTATGGCAAGAGCATCCCACTACCTGTGACACATCACTGGGCTTTGAGAGCTAAGCCTTAAAGCAAATTAAAAGTGACCACTCCAAGCTGGTGGCTCACACAATGTGCATTAATCTGCTGTTTCACCAAGGGAGAAAGGGGAGAAGGCAAGGGGAGTGAGAATCCTTTTCCTGGGTTAGTAAACCCATGCTAACCTGAAAAAAGAAAGAGCTACATGGCTACAGCAAGAGCCTGTTACCTGGTTTACATTGTGATCCACTGGAATTTTGTCATATTAATTCACCATGTTCTTTTATAACTCACCAGGTCCCAAGAAGAGTAAATAAAACAAAATAGAATAAAATAAAATGAATATCATGCAGAATTATGTTCACTCAGAACATCACACCTGAATACTTTTCTCTCCAAGACAAGGTAGCTCAGCCTGTGCCTGCACCAATTACAAAAATAAATTTTAAAAACCTTAGCAACCTAAAAACTGCTATGATCTATGATAAACTGCTATGATCTGTGGTAAAGGAAATGCTGGCAGGAACCAGCAGTGAACCAATATCCTTTACAGCCCATGACAGTGGTTTTGGGAAATTCCTTGGGGTTTGTTAGTACTTGTGTTTTTTCCAGTTGTTCACTATTGAATTTTTTGTGCATGTTTTTCAGTGGGATATAAGGGAAAAGAAGGAGTGAATCATTATTTTAAGCTCAGAGTTGTTCACTCAAAAGGTGCATGAATCAGATGGTATAATTGTTCAATATTCCTCCTCTCCATGCCCTACACACATTCACACTACACCACCTATTGCAAATTCTACATGTTTCAGAAAAGTGTAAGAATTGGAATCACATTGGAATATATCCTTCTGACCCAGCACTATGCCATGGCCACCAGCAGTCTCTGAAGCAGAAGAAACCATGGTATTTTCTAGAAAAAGCATCCAGCTCCCACTTCCTACACACATGGAACTCCCACAGCACCTGCAGGGTGTGGGCTCTCTCTCCATGGACTGGCCTAATAGAATTTTGAATTCTCATCACCTTTTACTGCCTGCCACATCCTGCAGTAATTTTGATAGAACTTTCTCAGCTGTGGAAAAGTGCCCATAAAAAGTGTTGGCTATAAAAATTCACCCAGGTGGCTGCTCCAGGTTCCAGCAGCCTCACCTGGAGGGACCAGCATGGCTGGCTGACACATCCCCAGCAAAGATTTAAACATACTCAATAGGAAAGGCAGATTTTGAAATACTAAACTCCCACTCTAAATGGAATAGCTTTCCCTGCACATCAGGGCATGGGTCCACATTAAAAAGAGTGAACAATGCCTCTCCTGGAACAGCAGCTCACTCAAGTCCCAGTAAAGACCACCAGGAAAAGCCCAATTTGAAGTCAATGTCCACATTTTCACCTTAGTATAAGCTGATTTTGGCTTACTGTCTCTATGTACAAGTAATATCAGATTTGTCATGGAGTCTTTATAGAAGATATATTTTAAGCCCTCTAAACTGCATGAAAAACCCAAGGATTATTTTTAAGAGCTATGCTCTTTTTCTTTCACTGATCACTGTTAGAGTAAATCATAAAGGCTGAACCATTCTTGCCAGCTTTATTGTTTGCATATATTTTAAATTTATTCTATTTAAAAACACTTTGATGTTACTTTTCATGCATCTTTTTTTCCTTTGTAAGAATGTTATAAGAAATTATTTGGAGAAACACTTACTCAAATGTGCAATATCACCATTGCTTTAGCATGTGAAGGATGCTCCTGAAGGAGGTGCAAAAGAACAATTCTCCTCCAGCCCTTGAAATGTGGTTAAAATATTAATTGAATATTCTTAGATGATAATTAGTCCAATAGTTTAACTGTACAAGTGTTTGTTTGCATTCAATCCAACAGAAGATGCTTTTATTTCATGGTCTTTGGTTTTAGACCAGTGAAGTGCACAGGTCCTTTTGAGGAAGACATGCACAATTTTAGGTATCACACAGCTAGGTAATAATCCACTCCCATTGTTCAAAAATGGACAGTGGTTGAAGGAAACCAACAAGAAATATGGAAAAAACTTTTTACAGGATCATGTAGTGACAGGACAAGGGGGACTGGCTTCAAACTGAAAGAGTGTAGGTTTAGACTGGATATTAGGGAAAATTACTGTGCTGTCTTGGACAAAGTGGTCACAAGTCATGAATCACATTGCAAAGGTACAAGAAACAATATTCCAAAGACAATGTTCTCCCCAGCTTCAAACTGGAGTGGGGAGGGGGATGTGTGGAATTCAATCCCAAGCACACTGCAATGAGGAGCTGCAGGAAATATTCAGTGTCATTGTGATTGTGGTGACCTTAAAATGCCCTTGGAGAGGGCCAAGAGCAAGGCAGGTTCTCCAGGAAGGAACCATACATTGAGCTGGAGGATTTGAGACTCCACTGGGTGGGAAATGAAGGGACTAAGGCTAAAACTGAAATTTCTGCATCTCTGCACACAGAACCCAAAAAGGTGGGTGCAGTCAGCTGCTGGATGGCACAGCCATCACCAGGAGCCTAAAGACAGGACATTGCACAAGTCACAGCTGCACATCAGTGCCATGATCTAGCTGACACGGTGGTGCTTGATCATAGATCAAGCATAATAAATCTGCAAATGGAGGTATTTTCACAATAAATTAAAAAATTACAATCTAATAGCAAAACAGGTGGAGCTGAGGAATTTCAAAAATAATTACAGTGTGATATTAAACATTTCATTCTCTTACCAGTGTAGGGTAAGATGACAGATAGGAGATGAAATTTTAAAGTTCAGTCTATCTATCTACCTACAGCAACTATCTCGGCATTTACACCATGGCCATCACTGCTTTATCTAAGGAGCTATCAGAGCAGTTGTGAACTGGGGAGTTAAAAGAAAAGACCTCTTTTTATCTCAAAGGTCATGTGGATGCTACAAAAATACAGATATGCAGTTCTATAAAATCTTGCAGGTTAAAAGGCACACCTATTAAAACAAAACACGTGTGCAGATTTGTGTTCCCCTGCCACAGCTGAGCTTTGCTGGACAATGTGGGTGCTGTTACTGGGGAGGGAGCAGCAAAATCCAAAAATGTGGGAGGTGACATCCCTTTATTAATTTCAGTCACTACTGTTCATGCTGGTCTGCTGGTTCAGTTTAAGAGATGCAAATAATAGAGAATGTATTGCCAAGGAAAGTTAATCTCATCCTTAATGGGACACCCAGAGAAATTCAGGCAGCAGCAATTCCCAGTCCCATGAAAAAAATAATCCCAGGGTTTAATCTCCTCCACCTCACCCACACTCTTGTTCCAGCAGTAGGCTGTTGCACATGACATGGGACAGCCTTGCAAAATTTCTCCTTTGAAAGGCAGTCAAACTCTCACTGCTTGCAAAAAAATGGGAATGATCTTCTCCTGTCTTTCATGAATCTGGTCAAATGCAGAAGGGAAAAGCAAGGGGAAGGCAAGAGAGTGGGTTTTTTTTTTTAATGCAAATATTACTTTCCTCTTTTACAATCTTTAACAAACAGGCTTGACACTCAATAACCCAATTAGGTAAATGGAAATTTTTACTCAATTTACGGCTGTATAATCAGGCATAGTGAGGAAGAAAGTGACAATGCAAATGGGGAAGATATCAAGGAGATCTTGTTCCCTTTGTCAAAAGGTTTACAACTCTCTAACAGAGACATGTTGAAAAACCTTAAATTAATCTGCCCCAATTATTAAAAAGCATCTGTAGAGAAATTTATTTGAAACCAAGAACTTATGAACAGAAATGAGCCCAGTTTTCAGAAATACTGAGATCCCGTACTCTCGCTGATTTCAATCAAGCCTCAGGGAAGTTCATGATATGGGAAAACAAAATGTCCACACACACACACAGGGAAAAAAATAAAAAGCACTCTTGTGTTATGACATTAAATTCTAGGTCTAATGTTGTGCTGGGAATAGTTATTTACACTGCTGGCAAATTTCATATTGGAAATCCTAGTCCACTGAGAATACTCTCCCCAACACTCTTTCCCCCCCCCAAAAAAAAAAAAAAACCCTAAAACACTATACATTTAAAATTCCTCTGTTTTTTTTCTATGTATCAAGTTGTATTAGTTGTATTTATAAATACCTACATCTCTGTACATTTACAGGTCTGTGTATAGAAATCTGTGGCTGTGTAACACATGTGATGAAGTGGAACTTCACATGCAGACATAAACCTTGTGCTGTTGAGGCATTTGTGTTTATCTGAGTCCATTTCCTGTTGGCAACAAAAGTAAAATCTCAGAGCACTTATTTGTCTATTTACCTATGGATTTAGGTTCCCTGCTTCTCATAGTCAGACACTGTTTCCCAGATCAGGTAGCTGAGTCACAGAACCAAATAATTCTCAAAGATCAGGAAAGCAATATAAACTTGTGGTAATATCACAAGACAGGTTAAACATACATGATAGATTACAGTGACATACCCAAATACTGGGTTATGCAATAATACTTTTGGTAGCTAGGCAACTTTTAAAAATCCTTCTAGTTAATTAATTCAAAGTCACAGAGACTTACATTTCTAAGTAACTTAACTACTTCTGAAATGTTTCCTAACCTAACTTGTCAAAATGCATGCCATAATAAACTTGAGCCAGTTGAAATCCTGAGGTATCTTTCTGCTGTTTAAACAGCTGACTGTTTCACTGCTACCTTTTCTAATTAAACTGTACATTCTGAAAATAGCATTGTGACAAAACATGCTAATTGCTAATGTTTGAGTGACCTCCTGAGACTGGCCATATGTTAGGAAACACTGCTCAGCAGTGACTCCTTCGGGTGCTGGATTTGACAGAGGCATCATGGAAATGGAAAAGCCAAGTGCTCACCACTCCTGGAATGGAGCTAATTCTGGACTGTTCAATGCCTTTAAAAATATGGATTCCAGCTGCAAAAGCAGCCTGACTCCATTCCCACTGCAGTCAGTGACTATAGGTCAATGCTTCATGCTTTGGAAAAACCTCACTCTGGCAATCACAGAGGATTCACTTCCTAATGAGAAGCTCCCCTCTGAGCCCTAGTACAACTTGGATCAGTAACTCCATGATCACACTGGTGCTCTCACACTTTTATTGGGCTCCAGTCTTTAAATAAGGACTAGCAGAGGCCCTAACACACTTCTGTTACTCCTCACTTCCATGTTTAGTTTCCTTACAATTCTATGTTGTTCAAGATAAATACAGCAGATGCAATGATCATATATAAAGTTCCAAACAGCACAACTCCAGCAGTGTAAAATAAATGCAAAGGCCATTTAATGCATTTTCTTGGAATTGTAAAATAGCTGTTTATTATAATAAAACCCCAAGTATCTCAAGCACCCTGGTAGCAAGTTACCACCCCTATACCTTGGAGCATCTTCATTGTTTTACATTCCATACCCCTGTCTCATAGCAGAGTGTCCAATAAAACCATGCAAGAGGTTCACAATGTCATGTTTCATTTATTATCAATGAAACAACTTTGCTTCTTTAATGTTCATGGTGTGAACCTATAGATAATGCTTTTAATGTGAGCTTTTGGTGGTTACTGTACTTTGGAGTCAGCAGGATAGTGTTTGATGTTTAGCTCTGTCCAGTTTTGTTCCTTCCACCTGCTGAAATGGCCATCCTCTTCTGGGTCCCCTGCATACCCTCTCAAGGTATGGGACCCAAAGTCCAAGCACTGCACTCTATAATTCACTCTATAAATGGAATTACATCAAAATAATTAGATCAATAGAAAAAAAATTGTTTGCAAAGGCATGGTCTTTACCATCATTATTCTATCTATTCTTACCCAGTGTTAATATAACACTAAAAATAAGGACAAGACAGAGTAGGGGGAAGAACAGATTTGGGGGTACAAAGGAAGGAAAGCAGTAGGGAAAAGGAGAAGGAAAAGGGAAGGGACTGTATGACATACATTAAGAGATTAAAAGGAAAAGCCATTAGTTGTTGGCATTCAACCCTAATATTATATTTTACCAAAGAGAGAACTAAAAGACATTAACTCATGTGTACTTTCTGATTTGTAAGTGTCATGCTAAGGGTTAGAAGATGAACAAGTAAAGGATAAATCTATTTGGAAACTTTTGTTTGAACTTCCTTAGAATGTCTTTGACAGCAAAGCCAGTCCTTATAAACTCTTCCTACAAGGACTTTAACAAGACATTTTAAAGATAAATGTTCACAAAATATTAGCACAGAGAAAAATCAGAATTTTTAATCATGAAAATTATCACTGCAAGTTTAATTCTAAAGCTTACAAGCATCTGTCTGACAAAAAATTCACTCCTGTGCCATAAGCAAATAGAAATAACTTGAAATCAAGCTCATAGTCATTAGTTCACAGGTTATCCATATGCTGAAACAGAGATATATAAAAGCTATGTGAAGCTATGAATACACTTAGACTATGTACAAATAATAATCAGAAGGAAAGGTTAAATTTAAATAATTATTAATTACTTAAATTATTAGTAATCAATCCTTACTCTCCACAACTTGTTTCTGAAAAAGACTTTTGGATTAAGTTGTATGATGATGAGCTTTAATTTCATCTTGCATGTACAGTTTGCTTTAGTTGTCAATAATTTTAGCTAGTCTCTTAACGTTTAACATCACAACTTCATTGCACTTTTACATTTGTCACCTGAAATAAATGTATCCTTCCCTCTTTAATCCCTCCTGTTCATTGAGGTGTCCCATTTCTTCATTCTCAAATAGAAAAAAAAAACAAAAACAAAAAAAAAAAACAAGGGGGAGATTTTTGTATTTTCTACCTTGTTTCATTTTTATCAATACACTTCAAGCTTTTGGTTTCACAGAGGATCTTGGCAGCCAAACTCCTGAAATGCAGATTGAGATCACATCCTCAATCATGGTCATTGCTACAGAATTTAATGAACAGACTATCATGACTGCAAGGGTTCTCAGCAAGCAGTCTAAGCTTGCTAGACTATTTTTTCAGATTCAAACTTGTATTAAAATTTTTTATTAAGCATTGACTCTTCAGTCAGGTGTTCTCCACACAATATCCAATACAGGTGACCTTCCACCCCAGGTTATTTTGTTTCTCCCATTAAAGGCAAACTATCCCTCTGATTAACCTCCTCTCTAAAGAAATGTAGACACCCAGCCAGTTCATCAATCCAGCAGTTCTGTTTTCCAGACCTCTCCTCTCCTGCCTAGTCGGGCTCTGAGCAGTTTCCTTCTCCTGGGTGTATCAGCACCCTGCATTTGTGACCCAGCCCTGTGAGCATGGCCATGCTTCCACAAAAGGTCAATAATTTGGCTGTCAGCTTTGGCTCACAACTCCAAACCCCCCATTCCAACTCCCTCCCAGACCTGAGATCCACTTTGCTACACTTCCATGTCAATTATTTCCCATTTATGGCAGCTGCCTTTCCCTCTGGCCTTGCCCTTGTGCAAACTTATTCCCTTTATATTCATGCAGAGCACTGCTGTGAAGTCCATTATGTGAATTCTGCTGGTTTAGGATGGGCCCGTGTAATTTCTCTCACTGTGCTCTTTGGTTCCTCCTTGCTGCTGTGTCACACAGGAGCTGTTTGTGTTCCCCCTACTCTGTGATTTCTCTTTCACCATCAGGTCACAGTGTTTTCTTGTTTATAAGCCACTTGTCACATCTCTAGACTGCCAGTGTACACTTTCTCTAATGGCCCATTACACATAGGTTTTGAGAGAGTTCTCTGCAAACCCCCACAAAGCCATGCCAATCACCTTCCTTCTTTTAAGCTCTTCCCAAGGCATCTAAAAATCTTATTGCTTCAACATTAAACCACCATGTTCAGAGATGTTTTCCCTTTCTCTCCCCTTCTCCCACCTCCACAGCTGGTCTGGCTTTGTGCTCCTGTGACCACAGCTGCCATGAGCTGCAGGGATACTGGAAAAGGTCATCACCAAAAATAAAATCTATATGAACAATAAGAGCAAGCCTCTTCCTTACACTGTTGGAACACTTGACATAAAGGCAACAAGGAAAATGCTAACTTATGCTGGCATGCAAACACCAGAAATTCCAAAAATAAAAGTAACCAGTCAGACCCTACATTATATCCCTCAAGTTCTACCTATCTTTTCCTGTCTTTTCCTGTCTTTTCCTGCTTTTCTCTGTGTTCTGTAAGTAGCTGGGACTTGAAATGAAAACGCAGGTTCATCTTTTCCAGCCTTGCAGATATCTCATCACCACAGCACTACTCCAAGTAATGAAACACAGACATTAATTCAGTGTTACTACCTCCCCCAGTCAGTCCAGAGGCACAAAGCAAAACTGCAAAAGTTCTGCAGTGTGTATAATTCACAAGATGTTCTTAAATTAAAGAAAAAAAATATATAAAAGCCGATCTTAATAACAAGTGCAAGATCTGATGTCTGAGAAATATATTCTAGTCTGCTTCAAAATGTTGGCATTTTCAAGACAAGACCATTTAAAGGGCATAACCTAATGAATCATTAGCACCAAAGCCCATATAAATTAAAACTATAATAAGATGCTTTTAGAATCATCACCCCCCCTTTTTTCCTGTCCACCCTTGTTATTTCACTTCCAGAGAATATCCAGAAGTACATATACTTAAATGTCTCTTAAAAATGGCTCACTCTGATAGATTTGATGGACTCCATTTTTCTTCTGTCACAGGAAATAAATTGGACCTGGTGTTTATGAAAAAGAAAAAATGTGTCAGATCAGATTCCTATTCTCAGTAGAAGGGGAAAGACATTTCTCTCATTATCAAGATCTAATTTCAGATTAAGTTTTACATGATACACATGAATTCATATATTTACTTTCTTTCTAGAGGTGCCTATATAAGGCAATAGCATATTTGTTCACACATTGATAATTTGGTGGGGTTTTCTGGGAATTAAATAATCCAGAATAGGTTCTTCTCAGGATTATATCAAGATTCTGTAATATTCAGAGTCGTTTAGGAAATGGTTCAGGGAAGAAAAAGGCAAAGCTAAACAAAACAAAAAGCCCCACAAATATAAACAATCTTTAAATATTTTAGCTCTGACTGGTCTCAGCTCTGGCCCAGACTGTCTCTGTGGACAGAGAAAAAGCCACAGCTCCCAAATTCTCAGAGAACCACAGGGAGGAAGACTTGACCACACTCCCAAGATTTGATCTGAGAAGGAGGAGATGTCATTCCAGACTCTGAAGCCTTTCCTGAGCTTTTGTCCATCCACAAACACTGACAAAGGATGGAAGCTGCTCTCCAGTGCCACACAGTACAATTCAATAGGATGGAAATGCAAATTACTCTTTTCTGAATAAGCCCACATTGTTAATTTATTATTTTTGGACTCTTATATTCTTTTCCTCTACCCCCAAAAGGAGAAGCAGTATCTCCTTAAACTGCTTCCTAAAACACAACTATATCAGCCAAAGGATGGAGCCAAAGAGAGCTGTTCTTGGGAAGTTTACTTTTAAAATCTTGCCAGCTCACCTGAATAAATTTCCTCATGTGATTCTGTGCAAATTAGCTCTCTTTGATTTAACTAGCCCGTGCTTTTTTTTTTTTTTTCCACAAAGATAATTTGTGGGACTTTTTACCTTTGAGATACAGATGTCTGCAAAGGTGGAATAAAGCTAATCCAAGGACAGAATTAGCAGAATCAACAAAAAAGCCCTAAATGCTAGGTCACATAACAAATAAAGGTATAATAGATAGAATTTTAAAATACATTAAATTTCTATAGTGGTTGAACCAACAGAGCAGCAATCTGAATTTCTCACCCTGCTACCTGTGGTTAAAGATGCCAACATTTGAGGTTTGGATCCAGCCTGTATTAGAGATGGGGTGAGAAAAACTGGGAAATTGAAGAAAAAAAAATAAAAATAAAAATAAAAAATAAAAATCCAATTTAGGAGTTCTAGTTCTAAGTCATGTAGTTTATTCCAGAAACCCACCCACGTGGACAAAGATGAAAATGAGCACCTATAGTCTGGGTGCTGGTACACCCACTTCTCCAGACTGCTGTTAGTCATTTCTAGCAAAGTCTCTGCAGCACAAGCCAGCATATGAGCCCAAATATTCCATTCCATTCTGTTTTCATCTTCTTATACATTACTGACAACTGAAAGGTGAAAGAAGTGCAGGCTAAATAGAAGTACTAATTAAAGGAAAATATTTTCCTATTTGTTTTGATTTGAATGGTTTAAGTGGGATGAGCAGAAGCAAGGGCTGGCTGTATGGAGAAAGGGGAGGAGACAATAATATTTATTTGTGAGAGGTGTGGCATTGATTCATTAAACCAAACAACACTGAATTAAGCTAGGTTGGA
The DNA here is from genome assembly GCA_013397375.1 of Toxostoma redivivum. Taxonomy (NCBI): domain Eukaryota; kingdom Metazoa; phylum Chordata; class Aves; order Passeriformes; family Mimidae; genus Toxostoma; species Toxostoma redivivum. Next base: position 386,671 of record VXBI01001827.1, on the reverse strand, counting down.
AACGGTCTCACACTGGCAAAAAGAGGTGGATGGACAGTAGCATGTTCAAATATTCTGATAATTTGTGCATTTTCCTGTTAAAAAAAAAAAAAAAGTGTCAGAATGAACTGTACAATCTCCTTGTGATCATTTTCCACTAAGTATTTCACAAACCTGAAATATCCAGGGAATGTGGGATTCCACATCTCTCTCAGGATACAAGCATCCACCTCTCCTGCTTCCCTGCCTAGGGATGGATCTCTTAAGCATTACAAAGCTGTGCTGTGCCAAGGAATAGCCCTCAGAATCTGGAGAGGCTGATCAGAACTATTTTAGCCAAAACCACAAATCATTCGATTTTTCCAAAAAAGGAAGAGAATTTCATAAAACTGATCTGGCAAGCAAGATCATGAGCCTAAGGAGAGCCCAATTAAATTCAACAGATTCTCTCTGATGTGGCAGCAAAGGGGAAGAAGCACTTAAAGGAAAACTGAATCATAAAATAAAAGATAATCTGTTCACTACACACAATTACAAGGAAGAGTAAATCATTACAAAAAAGGCTTAAATATGTAATCTACTTCATTCATTTTTCTCCCAAGTATAAACAAAATGTCTTTATCCAAAGTTTTGAGGGCTTATAACTAATTAAAAATATTCATAACAAACAAAATTACTTGCTCAGTCCAAATAACTCCCTGCCCACATAAATCAAATCAGCCCAGAATCACAAAAAAATTCCCAGCTTGCCTCATGCTCTTCAACCCTCAGCAAAAGCTCAGCAAAAAATAGCTATGCAGCATGTTCTGAAAGTTAAATTTGGGCTATTTTGGACCTCAGGGAGAATAAATTCTGAAATCAAAGAATCTTCATGGAAACCCCCTATCACCATTTCCTTTCTATTAAGTGAGAAGCTCGATCATTTATGCATCTCTGCAGATGATATGCATGGAAATACACAGATACCTAAAAAATAGCCTGTTAAAAGGAGCAGCTGAGATAATTTCCAACAACTTTCAGCTTTGAGCAGCCAAGAGCTGTAACATCCTGCAGCCAGGTAGCCCCAGCCTGCACTGGAGTCAGTGTGGGAAGCATTTGGAGGTGCAGGTCACACACATTTGGCAAAAACCCAAAGCATCCAAGAGGAAAATGTGCACACAGCTGCACCTTTTAGCTGTGAGAGACTGGAGAACAACTTTTGGCTTGAGATGAGCACTGGGTCAGGTTTTTTCAGTGTTCTTAGGGTCCAAGGAAGTTGGTACAATATTTAAATATCCACCATATGAGAAGCATATTTTAATGACCTCTCAAAGGCATTTTGTGAGGTCCAGGCTGAAACAAGTCCAACAGCCTGGACCCTCTGATTCTGGGTTGTTTCTCAGAAACCTTCAGTGTTGAGAACCTGCCTGTTCCTTTTTCCCAGTTTATTCTCACTCTTGCCTGGGCTGAACCTTCACTTTTTGTTTGCCTCCCACACATTTGTCTCAAATACTCACTGAGGTCATGTGAAATAGGGAGAAAGATTTGGGTGCCACTGGATTTTGTGTCACTCATGCAAGCTGATTTATGCCTGACAGCAAATAAAAGTGTGTGCAAAGCCCAGATTACAGGTCAGACTACCTCAAACTCATCAAATTAACATGGCTACACATATTTTGTGCTGAGGTGGGGCATAGTTGATTAATACAAGACCCACCTTTTGTTGTCAGAACATAACCTGAGGTAGCCTACCAAAGTCTAGACAATTGAAAATGTATCAGCTCTCATAAAGTCCTGGAAATAATCCAATTTGTTAATACCCTATGGCCATAAAACTGGTATCAGACTGCCAAGATACCAAACATCAAAGTCTAAGAAAAGTGGACGTTTCCTAATGTTTTCAACTCTTTACTCTCATATATTTTAGTGATGAAAAGCATTGCTTCTCTAATCATCATCCAACATCTTGCAGTAAGCAAAGTGACTCACTTTCAGAGCACTATTTACATTGAGAAAAGTACAAAAAAAAAAAAAAAGAAATCTGCTTAATATATACTTGTACTTACAGTGTACCAGAGAAGAGTCAAAGCCATAAAATTAGACTCCAAACTTTGCCAAGGACAGAGGGAGTTCACAGCCACCGTTCAAAATGAGAAATATTTAATTATGCAGAAACTAATTAATATTAGAATTACAGCCTTTTCCTTACATAGGTCTTAATCCACACTTTGTCCACCTCTTACTCTGAAGCTCTTGTTCAAACAAACACGTACAGGCTCTCCTTAAAATTTCATATTCACGAGGATCTTTATACAGTGACCTTATTCCGATTATTACTCCACGGTTTTACCATCCCATTTGTTCCTGAGCAAAAAGCATTTAAAATTCCAGAGTAGCTTCACAAACTTCACATGCAGCTGGCAGTGAACTCCTGGGTTTCCAAAGGTTTTTTGTGATATATGGGGCCAGGGGAGCCAGGGATGTTCCCCTTCAGAAGTGTGGATGGAGACAACCCTTCTGAAATTCAGTGGCAGGGGCACACTCTGCAGTTTTTCTGTGCCCAGGAAAAATGGACACTGAGGGGAAGGCAGCACAAAGCACAGAACCCTCTCATGTTGCTCAAAGCTGCAGCAGAGCAGAGGTCTTGCAGATATCCACACAGTTCCTAAAAGTGGTGGAGGTGAAAGACACCTGCCCATCCATTACCTAAATGTACACAGCCCCAGTTTTATTTTATTTTCAATAAATCATGCCTAAAGTTGACATGTATATTATTATCTAAATGCCTTAGTTAACAGGCTCAATTTCAAAAAGAAAAAATGCCATGAGTGCAGCAGATCTCCTCTAATTTACCTGAGAACACCAATTCAGGGCTGGAAACAATGAAACAGCCACAGCTCTATACAGCAGTCTCTATGTGTCTATAATTTAAAAGTACCTAATGCACTCTATTTTAAACTTCTATTTTCAGTTGTTTCTAGCTTTGCCAGACTCTCAGAATCTGCACTGAAATTTTCTACAGCAAAAGTCTGCCTCAGGCTTCCCTTCCTCCCCTTTTGTTTTCTGAGTTTCAGCTAAGACTGCTTAGCTATGTCTGAGAACAAAGAACTAGGAGAAAAACATGTTGTTTTGTCCATTGTTCATTAAAAAAAAAAAAAAAACACACACATACACATATATATATATATATATCCTGACTGAGAATCTCTACTGTCTCCTCCTTTTGAGTGGGATGTAAAAGGTCACATAAAAAAATCACCCCCACGGCAGGGATATGAGCTCTCACATCCCTGTGAAAAGCTGCCCAAATTTGGCAAAGTTAAGAGCCTCCCAGGGATTCTGGTTCATATGCATCAGGAGAGACTTCAGAGATTAACTTTCATATTTTCCCAAGATCCAGCTGCCACTTCAATGCTGTAATCCTTCCCCTGCTTGCCTGGGCTGCCCCGTGGCCATGCCCATGTTCCCAAAATGTTCCCAAATCCCTGTGTTCCTCACCTGTCCCCACCTGGGCACCCCTCAGGCTCTGGGGGAAGGGGCTTCAAAGCTCTGCTGTGCTCCTCAGCTCAGCCTTTCGGGGGCACAAAATTAAATAAAAGGGAGAGGAGAGGGGCAGGACAGGAAAGCAAAGCAGAGAAGCACCAAGAGACAGCCAGGTGAGCTAAGGCAGGCAGAGAGAGCAGTCAGAAAGGAGCAGGAAACTCCTACATGAGAGAAAATGGAAGCAAGGCAATGGTACAGCCAAAATTTAGGAGTCCTAACATTATTTTCAACAAGTGGAACTATCAGGGCATCGCTTTGCTGGCTGTGCCTCTGCCACTGGCATCAATGCTGTTATGATCTACAGTCTGAAAAATAAAAGTTGCATTCAACAATCTTAAATTCCATGTGATTCGCTATTTTGGACTTGTTTATTTTATCCTCCCCCTTTTCTTTTTTTTTTTTTTCCCAATATGAGAACTAAATTAAAAATATTTGTGATGAAAAGCCTAGTATACTGGTATTCCACACAGGAAATACCAGTATTGTATTTACATACAACCTCCATTTACTTTCCTTATGAATATAAATAATTTTAGCTTTTAACAACACAGTCACCTGTCTAATTCACTGCATGAGAGAAACTACCTTGGGAAAAAACTTTATGGTGGAAAAGGCTAACATCTATAGGATCTATCTCTTATACATTACAAGAGATGTAAATCGATTAACACAAGGTATCACAGCAGAAAAACAAGGATAGTTTGCTGGTCAAAGTATCCGGTTTTTATCGCTGAAAAATAAATAGGATTCTATCCCTTTTATTCCTTTGCACGGTTACTAACTGTGTGCTCTTTGTTTGTGAATTCCTGATGCAAGGCACCTGGGGTCAGGTTGGCAAAGGTGCCAAATACTCCCACCTGAAATGAATAGGAGCAGTGCTTTCAGCATATAAAGAACCATGAGATACCAAACGTTAAAAANAAAAAAAAAAAAAAAAAAAAACAAAAAAAAAAAAAAAAAAAAAAAAAAAAAAAAAGGAAAAAAGGAGTTGTGAAATGTTAGCTGCCTGAAGAGGATGGGCCCTGTTGAAAGCTGCAGTGTCAGTGGTTTAGCTTTCTCTTTTTGAGATGGGATGAATCCCTCTCTCTCACGAGGATTTTGAAGTACTGAATTGATCTTTCTTTGTGAATGACTCACATACCTAGGTAAGGACACAACAGGGAGGAAAGAAACAACACATGGCTCTGTGTTATTACTGGGGTTTGAATGTCCTAGCTTATATAAGGCCTAAAATTGAAGAAATGGGGTGTTTCATGACTGAATTGTTCCATGGTTGGACTAAGGGTGTGTGTTCCTACTTCAGGACTATGCTACAGCATGCTTTTACTAGGGTAAAAATGCAGCAGTCTTGGGATTTTACACAAGAATTGCTCTTGGCTGTTACTTTGGGATTTCCTAATTCTCATTTCTTCATTCTGCTGCTCCTCGAATTCTCTTACCAGAAACTCTTGTTGAGTCCTCATTGAGTGTCTGAGTCCATGGGAGAAATCATGCATGGTGATGGTAAGGACACTGTTCAAAGCAGTTTTTATAGGGTTCCCCCTGCAATAAAATGGAAATTGGGCATAGCTGTATCTCTGCTAGGATACCAGGTGCCCGCAGAACTGGTAATTTTCATAAATTCATCAATAAATACAGAGAATTGTTGGCAAACAGCCTAGAGCCATCCCAGTTGCTGGGGCTCTGATCTTCTCATTTGTTAGCCAGGGTCAAGCTTGGATAAATACATAACTATGGATCCCCTGGGAAAAGCTTGGGAGCTCCAGGCTGCACTGGTGGCCACTCAGTAGGTGGCATTATATCCCTAAAGATGGTGCCAGGACCTACCCCTTGCAAGTTATTTTGTAAAAAAAAAATCTTTCACACCCAATTCTTTTCTATGGCCCTCATTTGTACTTAGAATTAAGCACTCCCACCCCGTTTACTTTCAGCAGAGGGCACAAATTGCACCACGAGTTTCAGTGCTCCCACCAAATTCTCAAAGGATTCTGTGCTCAGCCTCCCAGCCTGCAACACCTTGGGCACCCCAAAGGAGTTCTTCAAATCCCCGTCCCCTTTTTGCCTTATTTCTGCCTGCATTTTGGCAACTCTCCTCCAGCTGGTGGCTTGTGTGTGCCAGCTCTTAATCACTGATAAAACTGAATCTGGTTATTAGTAGCTAAATTTCCTCAGCTGAGGAATCTGAGAAAGTTGCAGGTGCCAGTCTTGATCCTGCACAGAAGAGCTGAAATTATTGAAGGACAGGGTCCACATTGCCTGCTTAGCTCACAGCTGAGGGCTCCACTTGCTGGCAGGGTTCAGAAAGAATTGGAGAGATGCAAACAAGGCAAAAATCTGTAATGTTTCTTGAGAAGGAGGCTTTGAAGGTAAGATTTAGCTGGAGAGAATATGGACACTTAAGGTGCATACCCATTACTGCAGCATTTAAAAGAAATGCAAGTTAGAAATGGTCATCTGTAACTAAGCTAAACCTTGGAAAGAAGGGAAAAACTCCACCCAGATCCCACAGAGACTCAGAGAGCTTTTTAACTCCACTTTCTGTGTGTATTCCTGTTGACCTCCAAGGCATAGGTTTCACTGCAAGTGGGTGGACAGACGCATTATTTCTTAACTGACCTTTGAAAATAGGATTATTTCTTAAACCTCTGAAGTACATTGGCAAACTTTGTCCTGAGTTGTTTTTGCAGGGACCATAAGCAGCATTACATTTGAAGTTTCCTGCTCTCAGCCTTTTCCTCCTCACACATGGTGTCTCCTGTTTGGGACTTGACAAGGAGGCTGCAAACACAAACGATGACTTTTTATTTATGGGTGTCCTTTTGTTTTGTTTCTCAAAGAGTGTGCACAGAGAACACACAGCATGACAAAGGATATAATAGTTGTGAAAGAGAAGCTTGATGCCAGTCCCTGCACTGGCCAGGCTCTGTAGGTGAGGCCCTTGTACCATCACAGGGATTACTTTGTCAAGATGGAAAATGTAGTTTGTGGAATTTAGCCTTAGAAAGAACAAGCTGCCTGTATTTTGATATCCTCCAAGGGAGGGAAGGGGGGAGTGGCAGGAGATGGCAAAATGCCTGAAAAAGCCATTTAGAAAACTGGCAAGGCTTTAATTTTTTCCCTATGAAAATCTCTCCAGTTGCTGTGTTAGTCTTTGAAACTCATTCTCACCGATGCTGTTGCTTCTCCTACTTCAGAGTCAGTTTATTCACTTGGTTATGAATGACTTTCAACTGCTCTGTAAATTGTTATTGTCCAGGCTCCACTGCAACCAGAGGTCACTCGCAGTTTCCATTATAAACCCAGGTTTCCAGGTGTTTATTATAACTTGGCAGTTTTCAAATCTGGGTTAAAAATTGGTACTTTTTTTTTTTTTTTTTAATAAGGCCAGATGGGCTTTTTAGCCTTTCTCTTCTTCTTTTCCCCACCTAAATTTTAACCTTTTAGGAGCTGAATAAAATCTCTATCAGGTGCAATGTTACAAAATTATTATTGGCAAAGAAATTCATTTCTCTAACACCACTAGTATCTTGAGAGTGATCTTTGAGAAATACTCTTCATCAGCCACATTTTTATATTTTTATTTTTTTTTTCATTCTGTTTATGAGAGTGGCTTCATTTTGTTCAATTACTCCATGGCCCTGATCCAACATGTAGCTCAATGCATTGCCCAAAGTCTCAGTGATTTCAGTAGGATTTTGTGAGTTTTTCCCCTTGATCCAAGCTTCAAAAATGGTCGTAATTTATTTGTCAAATATCATATAAGGGAGTTGTGCTAAAATTAGTGTTCTTTGCTAAAGAGCAAAGACAAAGGATTTCAGTGCAAAAATGTGCACCTATTCACTAAGTTGTGATGACAAGATCCAAGATTATTACTGATTTTAAAATGGAAAAGAAACCAAGACAACAGAAGTAATATTTCTCACCTCTATTAGAACCTTCTTGATTGATCTTTGGACGCTGAACACCTGAATTTCCATCTTCTGTGTTAGAAGAATACTTGAAACTGCTAATAGAAGGTCAATAAAAAGTTGCAACTCTTACATTCATCTTTGTTAGATTAAATTTAGGAGATTGATTTAAATTATACTCTAAATTTACCAGAAAAATCATCACTGAAATACCTCCATCACATCTTGGTTTCAAAATGTGCTGGTTGAATGGAATATATTTTTTTTCTTTTTTTCTTTTTTTTTGGCTTATTTTAATTCTTCAGCCTCTAAACAATCTTGCTCCACTTCCGATAATGCTCTTCAGTGACTCCTATGCTGCAGCCTCGAGTCTGATACGAGATACATGACTCTATTTATCACTCCTCAGTGTTCTCTATAATCTGTTACAAGCACAAGAGCTAGTTTTACATGGGTGCACTTTTTCATAAAAAAAAGGCTTGCTTTCACCACTGCTTATATCAGTGAGCAGTTCTTTTGCTAAGCCCTTCCTTGGCAGAGTGAGGGTGAGAGGTGTGTGAAATCCATTGGCTCAGTAGCCAGCACGAGGAAATGCCACTGCTGTATTGATTTAATGCTGCTGCCTCACAGCCCGTGCTGCTGTGAGTAATTCTGGTTTTCTTTGGCAATCCAGCCCCACTGACCTCGCTGGGATCGCTTACCCCACGACAAGCAGGATTGGACCCCAAAATCGATACAGCTGCTACAGCAGCGCTGTCACAACTCAAAATCCCACTGATGTCACTCGGCTGTCATGGCAGGGCTGTCACCCCCAAGCAGGCCCACTTGAAGTTGAAGGATTAGGCACATCATCAGCTCAGAAGGCTCTGCACTTTTATTTATTTTATTTTTTAACTGCCAACAGCCTTCCCCTGGATGCATCCCCCCTATCTTGCCTGTCTCCCTTACCCAACCTAACAGTGCAAACAAGCCATTTGGCCACCAAATCCTCCTCCCCCCGCCAGTAAATGATTTGTCGTGGGTGACTGGGAGCAGGGCAGGGTCCCTGCACTGAGGAATGCAGGGTGAGTGCTGGGAATGAGCCTCATTTCTCAGTGTGCAAGGAGTGCCATGAGAAGCTGGTGTGCTGCTCTGGGACCCTGAGCTCCAGGCAGGAGAGGGAGAGGGATGGGAGGTGTGATCAAATTCAGGATGCGCGCTCTCCCAAACTTTTTTGTTTGTCTGATG
>VXBI01001827.1:373035-375535 GCA_013397375.1 Toxostoma redivivum | reverse complement strand
CATTTTATTCCTTTACACATGTGGTTTGGCATATTATTCAGTAAGTTGTTTTTTTGTAGGGTGGTTTTTTTTTTTGTTTTTTTGTTGTTTTTTTTTTAAGAATCCTTGATTGGCGGGGGGAGTGTAAAGAGGGGTGGAAGATGCAATTAGATCTGTGTGTTTGTTCCTTTCTCTTTCCCGCACATGCACACACATACACACACACAAAGTGACAAAGTGGTTAATGTCTTTGCAGGTTGGTGTTGACATCGGGTATCTTATTGCCACAGTCCAAATAGAGTACTAATTACTGCGAATGATGTCACCGTAGGCAGAGGAATAATCCCATCATTTAATTAGTTGAATGATTTAAACAAAGATTTGCATAGATGCACTAATCAGTTGCCATGAATTACAGAGCAGCAGTTGCCAGCGAGGGGTAACAGATCATACAGTTGGAGGGAAAAAAAATCTCATCTCCTTGAACATAATTAATTTAATTGTCCTCATTAGCTGTACCATTTGTTTTGATTTTATTTCTCCCTTTCCCCACACATAACTTCTCCCTCCCTCTTTTCTTCTCCTTCTCCAAGTGCATTGGTGGAGAGAGGCACGCACACACTCACCCTGCTGTATTTCCAGAGTGCTTGTGGCAGAGGTAGTCCATAAACAGGGAAAAGTGAGGCTCTCCTGAGCCTATGGGTGCGTGCAGCAGAGGAGAGGAGCAGGTTTCTGTCAAGTTTGGCTTTTCTCTGTGTGCAGATCAAATCAGCAGAAAGGGGCTCTGTTAGGCTGCTGCCTCTGCTTGTGCTTTTCGGGTTCTTGCTCAGGTTGGTTGTGGCTGAGTTTTGTTACTACTTAGAGGGAGAGGGGGCAAGAAATTCAGGAATTGTTCAATGCACAGTATGCTTGTTACAGGAACCTTTATATATGTATATTTATATGTATTAAAAAAAAAGAAGCTTACAAAGGGGGGGGGGGGGGGGAACCTGTCCTAAACATATACATTTCTGAGGTTGCTTTGATTTTTATTAGAGCTGCTGGATTATACGAGGGAGGGGTGTAGATGGCAGAGCACTTCAATGCTTTTAAATCTTTCTTGGTCTTGAAAGACTTCTATAATATGAGTGTCATTCAAATTTAGGGTATATTGTAAGCTGACATCTTTCAAAGCTTTGTGGAAATCTAGCGTGGTGCTTCTAATAGCAGACAACAGATATTCACTTTGAAGTCTGAAAACTGTATTCACAAATTCTTAATCTGGTCTTTCTCCAACTGCAGATGGCTCTTAGAGGAAGATGCTTTGGATTTTTTTAAACTTTATTTACAGTAGGCTAGGCTCAACATCTTTACTATAAAACACGAAGAAACAATCAATCTGTGAGCACGACTGAATATCAAAGTGTGCTCTACCTCTTGTGTGTGTCTGCATGTCTGTCTGGCTGTCTGTCCTGTGGTCAGGGGTGTCCAGCACCTATAACAACCCCCATGTCTATTTTTTTTTTTATTTTTTTCCGCCTCCAACACTAGGTAGAGAATAAGGATGTGTCTCCAGCTCCTGGGACGAGGATGCTGTAGGGGGGGAATGGCTCGGGCTGCTCCAGCATTCGCGTTCCGAAGTGCAGAGAGGGGGGTGGATGTGGCGAGCGGGGCCCGGGGGTGGCACAGCCGGGGAGCAGGAAACTTTCACGCCGGAGTTTCCACTGCGTTCTGAGCAGCTCAGATCTAGCACGGAGAGAGGCAGAGTTTTCACCTTCAGGGATTATTCTCATTACTCATTAATAGAGAGATATGTATNGGGAGAGAGGTAAATAGCCTTAAATCGGAAGGGAGCTGCTTCTCTGTGGTCTTCCACAAGAGCTGCCTGGGCTCTGCTGGCTCAGTAATAACTGAGTGACCTTTTCTTTTGCTGTATTATGTCTGGCTGGTAAGGGATTGCATTTTGCAGCTGATAAAGCCCTGACTTCATTCAACTCGGCTCCTCACACGCTGCTTTAGGTAAGTTGTCTTCAGCCAGGACGGAGACAGACAGCCTTGGACTGCAAGATACTAAAAGGAGGACACCTGTAGCTCGGATGCGGTCAACACAATTACTTGGCGGATCCTTGAGGACCTCATTATTTTAAACTTAAAGAATAGCGATCTCCCTCCCCATCTCTCCCACCCCCTCTTTATTTTTTTCCCCAAACAATGCTTCTTTTTGACCTTTTCCAAGGAGAAGAGCTACAAAGCAGCCACTGTGCTTATTGAACTGCCTCCCCTGTATCGCTTAATTGAGAAGGTAAGTGAGGCAACTGTGTACATAAGCTTTGGGTCATTTGTGTATGTGTGCCTGCATCACTCTCTCCCTCTCTCTCTCCCTCTCTCTCTTTCTCTCTCTCTCTCTCTCCCCCTCTCTGAGTCATAAGCCGGGGCTGCAATACACACACACATCCCTGCACTGCAACTTTCACTCGAGCTGCAGCTCTGCTGAGACTGTTTTGTTTAAATCATGTGAGGCTTCATTATTTTTATGATGAGA
>VXBI01001827.1:330393-371172 GCA_013397375.1 Toxostoma redivivum | reverse complement strand
CCCCCCGCCCCCGCTGCGGCGCGCCGCGCTCCCGCTCACTTGACCCGAGCCCTGGAAGCGTTTGCTACTTTTGCCGGGATTTGGTGCTTCAATGAGAAGGAGCTCTCCAGGCGCCCGTAAATCAACTCATGCAGAAAAAGGAGAAAAGTTTTGGTAAGGCGGCGGTGGCCGGCGCTGGTGCGCTGCCGGGGGGAGGCGGGGGGTTCTGCTTCCTCTCCATCCTCGCTGTGCCAGCCCGTGCTGAGCTCCGAGGACACAAACCCCGCACCGCTTGCTAGGACAGCTCTGTAGGACCGCTCTTTAAAGCCGCTCGGTGCGACAAACATCGCGACGTGCTGTCCCCGACACCTCCCTCTCCCCATCCCTGTGATGCTCGGGAAGGAATTGGCATAAAGGGCTTGAGCGTCTAACTCCGAAAAGGGATTCTTTGTTGTGGAGTATATGTTTCTTATTTATTTTTTTATTTTGCATGTGAGCTGCATCAAAATTGAACTCAGTCTTGCAAATCTCTTGTTGGCCTTTGCCAAGCACTAGCACTTTGCTGCCATGGTAACTGTAATTAAACTGATAAGAGTGGAAAAATGTCAGTATCTCTGAGCCTTGCAGCTGCATTGGAGAAAAAGGGAATCAAATTGGTTCCCAGCACCACTGCTCTAAAAAAAGGAGGGGGAGAGTGGTGGGAGGGGGGGTCTAGGGGAGAGAGATGGGGGGACACGCCAGGGGTAGGAACATAGCTCAGCAGCTCCAGTCCCTGAGATCTGGGTACATCTATTTGCTGTGCTGTCCCTTAGGGGGCTACAGCCTGCAGGGATGCTCTGGGCCAGTGAACAGAGAGAAACAAGCTTTTAGGCCCAATATAGCTTTCAAAAAGAGAAGGGGAAAGAAGAAGAGAAATCTTTTGTTTGGTGTCTCTTGGCAATCGACTAGCCATGTTGGCCAAATTCTTTTAATCTGTATCCCTGCTCCCAGCTGTGGGACTGCATTCCCATTTTTATTTTTTGCCTAACCTCTTCTCTCTCCCTTTTTTTTTTATTTTTTATCCCCTCCTTCCCAACCCATATCCTTTATTTAGAAAGAAAAAAAAATCAAAAATAACAAAGAAAAAAGCAGATTCCTCTGTAGAAGAAGGGGCAGGAGGTGAAACTTAGTTATATACCATGGAAAATTAACTCAAAAGTATGCAGGAGAGGCTATATTCAGAGTGCTGAAATCCTTACTTTTATTTTTAAAAAAGCCCCGAGTGTTATGGAGTTGCGGTTACTTTGTTGTGTTAACTACAGAAGCTGAGACTGTGCGGATGAATGGCACAGAACAAGAGAGCATAATGGAGGCAATCAACCGTTAGGCTGGTTCACAATGCAATCCAGGCAATTAAAAGCTCACCAGAGTTTAAATGAAATGGTTCCACTTATTTCTGTGCACCACACTGCACAGGCTATTATTTATGTCTCTTTTTTTAATTATGATTTCCCTTAAACTGTCAAATAACTCAGAATAGCAGGGTCTCGGAGGCAATAAGAATTTTCCACAGAACAATTTACATGCCAATCTAAAACTAGTTACGACTCCTGATGTGCTACATATGAGTTCTGAAATGTTTCTTAGCTTCTGAAACCTCAACTTTTTTTTTTTTTTCCCGAGTCTGTGTGTGTTGCCCTGAATTACTGGAGCTCTGAATGCTTTTAGGATGAAGCTACAAAGTGGGAAAGCACCAGAAAAGTATTCTTTTTCTTTTCTCCTAGACCCCTAACTCTCTTATTGACTGCATGTTGTCTGTCAGTTTGCTTTTAAAGACTGATGCACCCAATACTTAATTTGCTCCAAACTGATTTTTCTATTTTTTTTTTTTTGTCCTAAGTAGAGGCAAGTTTGCCCTTTTGTGCTGTTTGTGCTTCTGGCTTTTGGTAGAACTGTGTGCATGCTTCTGAAAAGGGGGGGAAGAGTGGTCTTTAAAAGTTTGTAAGAGATGCAGTGCATAATATCCAGCTCTTCCTCCCAAGGACTGCCTGTACCACAAACAAGAACTGAGCTCTGAGTGTCTCCTGCCACGCTCAGCACCACTAGGGACTAATCCCGCTCACACACCACTTCTAAATCACTAACACAATATCGTTCATTACATCAAATCTTCATTCCCTTTGATTTTTGAGAAGAGTGATGATTTGAGTGAGATGGATTTTTGCTTCTCTGCCTTCCCCGGGAGCCTAATTTAGCTTTTTCCAGCAACCATTCCTCCTTATCATGAAATCATAGTTACAAATCAGTTGACAGTGTTTCATCACACCATAATAACAATAAACAGGGAGGGGAGTCGGTTTCATTCAACTTATTTGAGGAGATTGAGAGAAATCTGAAAACCTGCAACTCAGGTTTTTGAGTTTCCCTTCAAAAACCCTTTAGGTGGTGAATGGTGATGAAGAAGTCTTATTCCTGCCACAGCTCTGCAGTTTATGTGCAGTATCCTGGGGACTGGGGGTGGAGGAAGGGAGGGAAGCATAGAGGAAGACCTTGAAAGCATATTGGGGTGAAATAAAAAGGGTTTGTTTGACAGTGACAGACTAGGCACTGAAATTTCTCAGTTCTGAGAACAGATCTGCTCTGTGATGCAGAGCATGGGTAGAACTCTGCAGAACTGAAGGGAAAGCTGGGTTTGATTTTTTCTTTTCTTTTTTTTTTCTTTTCTTTTTTCTTTTTTTTTTTTTTTTCTGCCTGGGTTTAGCNTTTCTTTTTTTCTTTTTTTTTTTTTTTTACAGCCTGGGTGTAGCACTTAGGGAATTGTATGATGTTTTGAAAGTGCTTCATAAGCTCTGCTTTCCTGGGGGAGGGGGAGAGGAAGGTGGCTGTGCTGTGCCCTGCCACCTGATTTTTCAGCAATGAGCAGTTTGGATGGGTTTGTGGGTGCTGTCAGCCTCTGAAAAGGCTCTTCCCCTGTCCTAGGAAATAAATGAGTACTTAAACTGCAGCCTGTGAAAAGCTGGCTGACAGTAAGCTGCAAGGTATTCTTATTGCCAAATTAAGGGAGAGCTAAAAATACACGAGCACGTATCTGAAAAGTGCAACTGCAACGGAGATCTTATGGGAATGTTAAAGGGGAGAGAGAGATGGTCTGTGAGGTGATCTGCATCAGGGTGGCTCATACAATACAGGGAAAAAAGGCAATAAAATGCTCTCTTGTCAAAACTAAGGGATTTAAACAGGACGTGTGAAGAAAAAGACATTTTCAAATTCGGAGATATGTCAAACGCTCCTTGACTTTGTTTAGAACCCTTCTAAACTTCTGAAAAAGCATAATTTCTTATTTTTTTACAATGAAGCAGTAGTTTGGGGAATTTTAAATAATAAAATAGAACCGGCTTCATTGCATGTAAAGTGAGAACAGATCAGATGTATTGGAGATGAAAAGCTTTCCTTCCCTCCAAAAGCTTCTGCAGATAGAATCCCTAATCTGAAGGTGCTGCCAGTGGGGTGTCAGCACCACCTTCTCTCTCTGCCTCAGGAAAATAGACATGCAGGGCTGCAAATATTCCTTCCATGGGGTGTTTGTCCCTTTGCAGTTGTCCCTACAAGAAGGTTTTGGGCTAACCAGTGTGAATGACAGGGCTCTGCCTACTTCCCTCCTGTAACAAGTATCTCAAAAGCTGTGCAGGCTCTGTGCAAGCTGCAGTTTTATTTGTAATACAATAACCTCATGTTTGCAGCATATACCTCGGGAATTATCAGGCTTGATTACTGCAATCTGCTCAGACATTCACTTGTTTGGCCGTGTTTCTGTGGCATCTTGTTCCCTTCAGACAGCTCAGGACAGTGGATCAGCCTGGATCAGAGACTGTCAGCCTCCACTCTCTAACCCGCTTCCTTATCAGGCGATGAAATTTTTACATTAAGATTTTTTTTCGTTAAAGCCTTTAACTGTGTTAGCTCCTAGTTTATTCTGGTTTCCCTCGAGCTAAAGATTAAAGTCCTAGAACAGCCCTTCATGCTTCTAAACTTTTTTTTTTTTTTTTAACTGAGTTACAAGAAGTTTATACAAATTGTGGCTGATTTTATGCATTTGTCCTCTACATGGCCAAAGAGAGGGTCTGAGGATAAGCCTGTTGTTGGCACCTAGAGGATATTTACACTCTAGTGTGATAAGCAGCACTACAGATTAAGGCTTTTCGACCAAGTGATGGCATTACAGTTTCAGCAGGACTTCCCTGTACAGTCTGGTATAGGTTCCTTACCAAAAATCTCTGATATTTTCACTGCTTTAAGTCGTTTATTTGTAGTCATGTATACTTTGGTGTTTCATGGATGTACCCTGGATTCAGGGGAGTCAGCTGCCAATTGAAAATGCTGTAAAGGCTCAGCCTTTGTCTCATGGTGCTTTCTCAAGAGGAAATGTGTGTGTTCAGCCCCAGTTCTGCACAAGCTGTGGAGCCCAGTGCAGGTCACTGGATCTCATCCTCCCCCTTGGGAATGAGAGACAGATCTTGGGAGTCTCTGTGAGCATCAACTGGGGAGGGATGGGAGGGGCAGCACTGACAATTTTCATACTGGTAGAGAGCAAAATACAGACTTCTGTTGAGATTCAGATGTTGAGCAGCAGCAGTGCCGGGGTGCTTTGAGGTGCCTGCTAGCAGAACTGCCTGCACACCACTGAACAGCTCCTGTACCAGATAAATGTGTCACCCCAAGGTGTGGGATAGGCTGCATTGCAAGAGAGGAGCAAGGCTGCTGTGCTGATATGTCTCAATAAGAATTACCATTTCTCATTCAGCAATCAGCTCTGCAGGTAGGACTTAGGAGTTCAGCTTGGGAACGCTAGAAAGTCACTTAACTGGCCATGCAGCCGCTGCACTGCACATAAATTCCAAATGTTCTACCCACACCTGTGTGGAGATCCCTGGGATGTCTCATCCTGCTGTCTTTGCAGCCCTAATATCCATAAAGGCATGCTCTGCCATTGCTTCAAAGATTGCACTGGTTATCGTGTTTTTCTTATGAGGCTTTTCAAAAAAAGGAAACATTAACCAAACCAAACAAACCCCAACTCATCTGAGTTCTGGCTCCCTGAGCTGCCTGGCTGGGGTGTTGTGCTACAGCAGCAGCCAAGATCTGCTGATAGAAGCTGACACTGTCAAGCTTTCTTAACTCCAGGTAGTAGAGCGTTCATGATGAGGGGCTCTTGAATTTGCTCTTCTTTGCTGTGAGACTCTATTCAACCTTTCCCAGCCTCTGGATAATAATGGGGCTCCAAACCCCAAATGCTGGAGTAGGATTTGCTTGTTGGCAAATTCATTCCCCAGCCTTGACAAATTCTCAGTGCAATATTCAGATGCGCTCTAGTGAGTAGCATCTTTTTGCAGTTCCATCACTGGCTTTAAAACATTGAGGTAAGCTACAACTGTACAGCATTTCTGCTCTTCCCTTCTCTCCTGTGCCTGTCTGGTGACCACTGAAACATCCACAGGGCTGTTATTTTGCTTATCCTAAAGGGCAACTGTGAGAGAATTAGCCTGAGTGCACTGGCATGGCAGTTCATGCAGCTGAGCAGAGACCAGTCTGTGAGCACTTTTGGGGCAGTGAC
Source organism: Toxostoma redivivum (assembly GCA_013397375.1). Classification (NCBI taxonomy): domain Eukaryota; kingdom Metazoa; phylum Chordata; class Aves; order Passeriformes; family Mimidae; genus Toxostoma; species Toxostoma redivivum. Next base: position 365,603 of record VXBI01001827.1, on the reverse strand, counting down.
CTCTCCCCATTTGCTGTAAAGCTGAGGGCAATTGATTTTTGAATGGATCCCTGCAAGCTGGCTGTGTTGCTCTGAGTAACATCACTCAACTGTGCTCCACTTTTCACCGGTTCTGTCCATTAAACAGCGTTTCAGGTGTTTGAATGGTTTTTTAAATGCTCTCAGCTATTACATCAAAAGGTGTACATATACTTAATGGACACTACTGTACTCCTTGTCCCGAAGTAGCTGTTGGCTAAAACTAGGATTGGAAAGCAGGGCAGCAATTTGTTTTTGTTTTGGTTTTTTTGTTTTGTTTTGTTTTTTTTTCTTGACCAACTAGAACCTCTCTGACCTTGTGCAGATTATTTTAAATCAGATTTTTCACAGGGTCCTTACAGGTTGTGGTGGGTGCTGCTGGTACTGAAGTCTTTGGAAATCTCATTGTTTCATTCATATGTCTAAAAAGAACTAAAATATTAGAAACAAAAAAAAATTCTGTGTCAAATCTCTCAGAAACTCTTGCTCTGCGCCTCTAAAAGCTCCAATCTTTTCTTCTTTAAAAACTGAAGTGCTTTTATATTTTATAAAGATAGTGCAAATAATCCAAATATGTGGATTTAAATATGTTTGCCATATAGATATCCTGTTTATTTAATTATTGGGTTGCTAAGTATTGGAGATGTGCTGTTTATTTAAATTATGCATTGCTAAATATTGGATACTGTGGCTGAAATTGGATGACTTTTCAACTGGACTGTTTCAATATTTCATGCTGTTTTTCTTAATCTTGTTTCTTTTCAGCGAAGAGACCAGGTAAATGAGGTGTTAAAGAGAAGCTGTGGAACTTAGAGCAGGGGAAGTTTCTGCTCTCAAATTTATCTTAGCCTTGTTTTCAGTTTGCTGTGGACTGACTAAGTTATTTTATCCTACCTACACCATTGACTTTTAAATGAACTGTGTGTGGGGGGGGAGCAGGGAGGTGGAGGAAGAAAAGGGCAGGAGTTTTTTGTACTTGAAGAAATATCTATTTTCAGCCTTCTCTTGTCTTACTGTGTTTCAGGTATACAAATGCTCTCAGTCCAGCCAGACACCAAGCCGAAAGGTTGTGCTGGCTGCAACCGTAAGATTAAAGACCGATATCTTCTAAAGGCCCTGGACAAATATTGGCATGAGGACTGCCTGAAATGTGCCTGCTGTGACTGTCGCCTGGGGGAGGTGGGCTCCACCTTGTACACCAAAGCCAACCTTATCCTTTGTCGCAGAGACTATCTGAGGTAGGTCCTGGCTCCTTCCTTGGGGCATCTCTTCAGCCCTCCCTGCAGGGCTGCAAGGACAAGTGTTGGTGGAATGAGGAAACAAATGCTGGAATATGGAGGTTAAATTAAAACCTGAGTCAAAAAGAGCACGCAGCCCGGTCGTGGAGGTGGTTGCTGGATTTCAGATGATGATACTGGTGTAGAAGGGAGTAATTCCCCCTTCTTCCACAGCACCGTGCTGCTGGGGAGGTGGTGGTCTCCTGCTCCTCCTCTTCCTCCTCCTGGCAGCACAGGGGTGTCACAGCCTGAAACCAGGCCTGTGGTTTTCACCCAGCTTCAGGGCAGGGCTGGAACCCTGCAGATGAGGAACGTTTCACCCATCCTTGCTTTCATCCTCTTAGTTTGCCAAGGGATTTCATTTGTGGCACTTGAGCTTTTATGAATGTTGGCACTCAGCTGGTGGAAGCTGGGCCAGGATAACCAATTTTTAATTTTAATATCCATGAGTGTGAGCTCCAATCCACTGTGCTCCTGGTTTCAGTTGGTGGCCAGGTGGGATGCTGGCTAACCTGTGGCCACTTCTTAGAGGCAGCAGATCAGCACCTGCTCTTCTGTCTTCTTGTATTTGAGGAATAACTCATAGCTAAGAGCTGATGTGCAGCACCAGGATAGTTTATCTACACATCACATGTCAGTAGGGCTGCTTTGCAGGATATAAGTTTAACAGGGAAGTTTAGTCTCCCTGGGGTCTCCGTAGTAAATAGAGGGAAAGGCTCCTCTGGGGTGATTCTGAGCACCTATTTCCTGTAGTAACACCTTTCCTCCATTCCCTGGGGAGGGGGTCTGATGAGACTAGCTACTCCAGGCTAAGGTGAACTCCTGGGAATACTTCCCCTGCCCCTTTAGTGAAACCTTTTCCTTTTAAAGGGACAACGAAGTCGCTAATACATTGGGGAAAAATTAAAATTCTTTTGGAATGCGTTAACTTCCGAGTTCCACTTAAGCACAGGTACCAAATAGGAGGTTCCCACATACTGATCAGCTCCCAGATTATACACCATGAGTAGGCTGGAACAGGAATTAAGACTAAAGCACTAACATCTCTTGGTACTCTGGCTCTCCACGTTACCACCTCTAGAAAAAAAGAGTGGAACAAAAACCTTCACAAAAGCACTATGCATTTGTTGAGCTGGGACTGAAAGGCAGATCAGGTTCTTCAGATGGGCTTAGACTACTTAATGGTGAAAGTATTCTGCTACCTATTAAAGCTCTGAGCTGAACCCGAGATAGAGTGCTGGGAATTTTGCATAGAGGCTGTGTCTTAAACCCTCTGTGCTAAAGCTGCCAAAGTAGTGGTAACAATACCTCACTTTTAAAAACTGTTGGAACAGAAGGGAATTGTTGTACATGGACTTAGGTTGCTTGTGGTCTTTAGGTGAGTGTGTCCAGAGAGGGCTTGAAAAAGGTTTTGGTGCAGGGAAGTAACATCCCAATTTTTAAAACCCATTTTAATAATCTTTATACAAGAAATGCCTGCAGGAGCATGGGAACCGCTATGGCTGTTTCATCTGAGTTCCAAATTTACTGGAGACTTTGAGCTCACTGAATCTCCCAAGTGCTAGTGCAGCAGATCTAATGTTTTGAAATCAAATGTTTAAAATCAAAACCAGAAATGATGTGGTTGTAAAGATATGAGCAAAGCATTTCCCCAGCACAGATGCATTCACACACGCTCTTGCTCTCTGGTCTTTGAGGGTGTAACAGGAGTAAATATTTTGCTAACAGATTGTTAAAACTCATACTAAGTGATTCAGAGAAAGGAGTTGGTTTTTTTAATCTGTCATGATCACTTTCAAACTGGTGTTTCACTTATTTCTTCATATGTAATACCTTTTACTTTTGCCTGTGAAACCAACATACATGAGAAATGCTATAATTGGTTTTAAGATGTTTCTGACTTTTGTCTTTGGATGTATTGAGTCTTAATGAAGATTTCGTTAAGATTTTTATTTTTTTTTCTGAGCGATACTTGTGAGTGCATAGATTTAAACTTGATATTTACACAAAACTTCAAACTGATGCACCTAAGGTAATTGCAGACAGTCATTTGCCTCATTGCATCTTATCTACTTAGTTATGCAGTGAACCTATAAAAGTGATCTTTTCAGTGCTAATGTACAAACTGGTTAAATTTTCTCTGGCTTTGTAGTCAAATAAGCTTTCGTATTTAGCAGCCCACTTGGCATGAATTTAAGGAACAAGTTGCATTGTAGTAATGATCACATTAGAGTTCAATCACGGTTTCAAACTATCTTTAGGGTTTTTTTTCTTTTTAAGCATAAAGGGAGTCTTCGCTGTGTATAAAACTGTTCTGGCTTCCTATTAATTTATGTGGTGCCCTCTAGAGGATATGTGGCTTGAACGATACTATAAAGAGTAAAATTGCTTATTAACTTGTCTCTCAGTGATCATTATGCCTTTCAATGAGACAGGCATTCCACAGATGCTACAAGCAATCACACAGCCAGTTTGGGGGCTTTAGCATTCGTGTTTAAGTTCATAAATGGTGTGATTCTGTCCTTGCCTGTTCGCAAAAATACTTCCAGTATCTTTCATTTAGGGATGCCTGCAAAAAACCTACACCCTCCCTCAGCCCTGATGCGTGCTCTGGTGCTGCAGCTGAGCCCTGAGGTCCCCACTCTGAGCTTCCTATAAATACTCTGTATCTTCAGAACTTCAAAACTTGCTTTGCTTTAGCCGCCTCCTTTGGTAAAATTAGTTAATTATACTACATTAAAACATTTTTCTCTGGATTGGGAGGGGTTGAGGGGATGGCAGGAATATTTATGAGGCGAGGAGGTTGAGAGATGCTGTGGGTGTGAGAGGCTTTGCCCTGGAATCTGATCCATGTGAGGCACTCTGGTGGTTTCAGGGTGGCCACGGCAGGAACGAGCTCCACTTTGTTCACGAGGATGGGAACTGACTCCAGTGAAGAAAGGGCTCAGTGTTGGAAATAACACACTCTGTGAAAATGATATGCAGAGTATAATTCCCCTGCAGGCTTCTGTCTTCTGCTTATACACTCCTGGGTTAGAATGTGAAGACTTAATTTAAGGAACTTAGGTTTACGCCAATATTTCAAGTCCATTTATAGTGAGTGAAATATGCAAGAACTTTTTTTTTTTTTTCTCCCCTTCTTTTCCTCCAGAGCTGTACGGTGACATCTTAATGCATCAGCCTATCCTGCTCTGTCCTCTCCTCTGACTGGCAGCGTGTCCATTTACAAGCACAATATTCCCTTTGAAATCTGTCATTACTGCCATTAATGACCAGTCATTATGTTAACAGCCCTTGGGCTGTTAACATGTCAAACTGGTTGTTAACTGGAATGTTATTACTTATTTAAACCTCAGGTATGAGTTGTGTGAAATGTGCTTTGGTAGCACGTTCTGGGCTGCTTCTGCTCAAAACAATGGGGAAACAGCAGAGCCTTTGCCTTTGGGGTGCCAAGGGATTTGCTTTCTGTTCCATCTGCTCGTTTGATTTCTGTGTGTTTGTGAGGTTCTCCTAGCCCTGGGCAGCCTCCTAATTTCAGGTGCAATCCCTTCTCTTAGCCTTTCCTGCAGATGGGCAGCCGTGGATGTTTCCAGATGCACGGCAACGCCTGCTGCACATTTCAGATTAATACCTGGCCCCTAGAAGTGTAAAATAAAAGAGCGACAATTACATGTAACTCAGTTGTATTAAATAATGAGCTTCCTCGGATGCAGCAGAAATATGAAAGTACAGCTGTGCTAAGCTAGTTGCAATGTAGGTCAATCACCCTTTTCACTTAGGTTTTTAACTACGCAAACCCCGCTGAGCGACCAATGACTACAAAGTGCTGTTTCATTCCTATTTAATTTTGGCAGCATTTTACTGAAGAGCAGGCATTCATGCAGCTAAATTTTCTTTGCCGTTTCTGGTTTTAACTCCAGCTCCATGACACTAAATGTTGAAGTGCATATCTCTTAGTAAACACAAAGAATATGGTTTCTGATATATTTTTTTTTATTCCAAATCCATCTCCTAACATGGAAATTGAATTAGAACTTTTATTACTTTTTTTGCATAATTTCCCTAGCCAGGCAAGCGAGATCATAAGAAAAGGATTAACAAAACTAATATATTGGGGTGGAATTTCTGCCCTTAAACACATCTAGAACCTTATTGAGAATAGGGAGGAGGATGGCAGAAATTCTATCCTCTCCCCCCACTCTTCCCCCTCCACCTCAGTATTGATACTATTTGCACTGCAGACTTTAAAAGTCCCACTGAAGAGCTATGAAAATGAGTGGATCCCAATTCCTGTGGAAAGGGACAGAACACGTTGGGATTTTTCCTCTTCTCCGCTTGCTGGTTGAAAGACCTGAGAAAAGCCAAGTCTCTAAAACTGGATATTGTAGAAGATCTTATAAATAATGAGACTTGACCACAGAAAGTAGTGCTCGACCATAAGCATTATAAAGATGCTGCCTCTGTAAAATATTTCGCTTCAGTGCGGAGTGAAAAGAGCAGAATTCAGGAAGCGGCTTTTTCCTGTACAACTGCTCACACTCTAAAGGCAATTACTATTTTAAAAAATTATTGTGTAGGAGTGCTCAGAGAGCCTTAACATGTCTTGTGGCCTGATGCTGATTAGCAGATCCCACTCCTCTCTCGTGTCACGGGCAGTATTGCAAATACCCAAGTTCTCAGCTTGTCTAAATGCCTGTACAAATACTCTCTGTGGATATTTTCATGGGTAGTAGGCAATAAATTGTTTTGAAAATGCCTCCTCAACATGTTTCTTGCCCAGCTTGATTAAATAAGGGTAGACCTTTTAAGATTTAAGCACTCTGTGTTTTCAGGAATATTGAGGTATTTACGGAAGTGAGGCTTTAGAAGTCCACTTTTCTTCACTAAAGCTTTTTAAAACTGAGCCTTTATTTATACACTTAATGGCCTTGTTGCAATGCATTAAAGCATTCAAGGAAGTAGAAGTTTGTAGGAATAAAAATATTTTAAAATACTTTAAAGAAACGGTAGGTGTAACCATTCATTTGTTCTAATTTTGCTGTGTGTGATGAATGCTCTTCAAAATGTACATAAATGGTATCATTTAGTGTGTCTTGGAAAGAGGGGAAAAAAAAGGCAAGAATACTCTCTCTTCCACTAATTGCCAAAGGTTTTGAAAACCTCCAAACACCTTAACAGTTGTTGAAAGGGAAAAGGAGTGATGCACATGCACAGTTAATCCACCCCACTTGCAAAGAATAATGCTTTTGATTTAGTTACACTCTGGCTAGTTTAGCTTGTTCTTATTTTAGCTCATCTGTGATAGCTTTTAATAAGAAAAATTCAATTAAGCTGTTAAAATTGGTGTTTAAGTCATGTTGAAATGCTGTGAAATGTGTGTACTCAAGTTTGACGCTCTTCAGCAGTTCCATGTGTTTCCTCATATCTGCTGGTATTTTTTCTTCAGAGCTGCCAAATTTTTAATAATTATGTTATTTTTAGTGGCTTAAAATACACAGTTTAATTTTCAAGAATGTGAATCTTCCCTCTTATAAGGCTTCTTGAAAACCAGACGCTTCTCGTGTGTTGTCAAAATACCTCATTAATCCCCTGGAAACGTTCAAAGAATTTCAGGAGACTTTTCAGATGAAAGTACCGTGCCTCTTAAAGCCTGTCCTACAGCTCTTCATTACACTGCCATGTATTTTGATGGAAAATTATTTTACTACAAAGGTTTTGCCAATACAGAGCAGCTCAGTAAAGCTGAATAAAAGCAGTGATTTTGGGGGAGCCAAAGTAATTCTGCAGTGCCAGAGGATGGGATAACGTTCCTGGTGAGAAAACAATTCTGAAGCTCTGCTTACTATTTCCCATCACCTCTTTTAAAAGAAATGCGACTTTCTTGTTTTCATCTTTGCTAATTTTTATTTTTTTCTCTGAAGTGACTTTGTGACCAATACTTCTTATGAAATATCTTTAAATAATATCCATGATAAATGTATTGACTTCAGGAATAAATATGATCAATTACATTGTGACACGGGATTTGATATCCAAGGTTTCATTGGAAAATTTCTGAATTTTTGATCGGAAGCTTATGTGAAACAAAGCATCCGTGCATAATGTAATAGAATCCTGTTTACTTCTAATAGCCTAAGACAGAGATGACTTCAAAAATTTCTGATTTCTGCTACATATCTGTTCCTGAAAAACTTACACGTTTCTAGTTTTTTTTTCATTTGTTTGAAATTTTAATTTATTTTTGGGGACATTTTACACTGAAAACTAAAAAAAAACCCTCAAGTCTCTACCATATAATTAAAAGGAAAGGTCCATTACTGAATTTTGTTACTTGCTATTTACTGTATTTTTCAAGTCTTCCAGAAAAGATATAGCATTCCTTCTGGATGTGAATATTTGAATAACATGTAAAAATCAAAATGAGTTAACAATGTTACACATTTCTTTAGCCCTCCTGACTCTAGAAATTGCTTTCTTTTTAAATTTCTCACTGAAGTTAATTATATTCATCATAGATTTGGAAACCAAAATACGCAGTATGCAACTTTCAGTTTCCAAATGAAACTGGTCTTAACTGTCACAGTCCTTAAGAATTCATATTTTGGGAATACCTTATTAAATGCATTATTTTTTTGATGGCTAATTTCCCAGTGGATTCCTTATGGAATAGGAATATATTCCTATGCTAATGGATGACCTTTAAATAAATCCAAGTAATAGTTAGACATTTGGGTGATTTTTGGTCAAAATATTCTGGAATTTTTTGAAGTTTCTCAGACACGAATATCTGAAGCAATGAGTCTGCCTTCTCAAAAAGCTTTGCATGTTCTACACCTCCTTCCCTGTAATGCAATTCTGGTGCTGTTACTTTACATCCTCCTGAAGCTGCTTCCTGACTATCCTGAATCAATTGGCCTTTCAGCACCTGGGTCTCATTGCATCTCCCTGGGACATTTAAAAATGGCTGTGGAGATCAGCAGATCCTTCATTTAAAAGTGTAAAAAGGATGTCCAAGTTATCTCTAGAAACATGCATCTTTTTTAGCTGGATGTATCATCTCTCAAATGATGTATAAATCAAATCATACATAAATCTCTGCATATCTGCTTGGTGTGATATACACACGTACAAACCACGGGGGAATTCTGCATCCCACATTCCACAGGTACTTGCAAGGTGATCATGGTCTCATCTTCCCTAAACCAGTTAAGACTGAGTTTAAATGAGTGCTGGTGGTTAAGCATTTTGACAGCCCCGTGGCAGCTGGCATGGTCAGGTGCAGACTGAATTTAGACACGTGCTAAAATCTGTGATGGAGTGCCAGTGTAAGGAAGCCACGAGCCAGTCCCTCTCAAATCTCTCTGATTTGACATCAGCTACCAGCAGCTGGAGAGTGTTTGGCACCTATTTTTCAAAAAGCACAGTGATCCCAATTATTAACTGCAAGATATTTTCCTCTGGGATCAGAGTGAGCCCTGTTGATCTATTTCACAGCAAAACACAGCACAGGGAAAGTTTCCACGAGCAGAAAATCACCAATTTTATAAAGTGTGTTTGTCTCTGGAATGATGTTCCTTGGGACATTCCCCTGCAGGTCTTGAGTGAAGTGGCATTCTGTAAGAGTGGAATTTAAACTTTTCACCTTTTCATTTGCAAAAATGATAATATCTCATGTTGGCACATAGCACATGAAAGTGATAATTGCACAACATGCAAAGATAAAATATTTTGGGGGTGGGAGGTAAGAGCAGAGAGCGTTATGCATATTATTGTATATTTTTTTTTAAATTTTGAAGTGGGGTGGTGAGAGTGAGCATGTCCAGTTGTACATTTGAATACACTGTAATTGATGCATTGGACTAATTAAGGAGACACTATCCTACACCAGGTAGTAAATGCACCCTTGCTCTTGTATTGCTGGTATCACACCTTTATTTATAATAAAGCTCAAACTTAATGTACAGAAATAATCACATCTCTCTTGATATTCTTATACATTTTTTTATATAATGTTCACAAGGCTTGAGAACCCAACCTGATTTTTGTTCATGACAAGTGTCCAAGCCTAAATATCAATCTGCTCAGTCTCTCAGGTTTTAGCTTTGTGGGTAGTGTTTATTACATTTTAGCCTTGCATTGAGCAGCATTACTGATCGACCATGGGATCAAATAAATGGTATTTTATTCTATTTTATGGTAGTATTTCTCTGCAGATGCTTTAAAGAGAAATATGTATTAAAGCTGATGCAAATAGTTTTAACAATTACTCGCTTCTGTAAATATGTTCACTCTAAGAAACAGAATTTATTATTCTTTATCAAATTCTAGCAATAGTTCAAGTAACAATTGCTGAACTTGGTTTTGTCTTTTAGATCCATTTTAAGGAAAGATTTCTAGGTAGGGATAGTTCAAATGAGTTACAGGCTGCATATTAGGGATGGAAATTGCAATCATTGTGAATTATTTTCATATCATTTTTTTTTGCTGCGGTTGTTTCTACATAAATCTTGGGGTTTTTTCTGAAGTCAGGACTGAGCTCCGTTCAGAGCCACTACTCTTTCTCAAAATTTGTATTAAAAATCAAGATTTTAAGACAACAGAAAACTTAAAAACTCATTTACCCACAAAGAACAGACTTCGTTTCTCCCTTTCTAATTTGTGTTAAACAAATTTTACACGGAATTCAAAATTTTTTTAGGATCTGATGTTTGGAATTACAGAAAACATTTTCAAAGAAGTTTTTATAAGCCTAATGTATCTGTCTGCCTTATACCAAGTGTTGAGAAGGAGGAGGGCAGTTGCATAACAAGCTGCTCTGCACTACTTTTTGCTGGCTTTCTTACTTAATCTGTAATCTGATACATTTAAGAATGCTCTATACCAAAATAATGTTAAATCTAATCCTACAAATGTGTACTACATCCTTGAATTGGTGTAGCCTGAATAATCCTATTGAAAGGTATAGGGCCTATTAATTTAGGGACATGCCTTAGTAGAGCCAAATATTTAAAATTAGAATGGATTTGCCTGCAAACCCATCTTGAATTGCTGTGTCCTTGTTCTTTGTGTGCTGTTCACAAACCTCCCTGGTCCAGGAAAAGCTCAAAGCCAGGGCTCTCCTGCTGGCCAGGCACCTTGTAGCCGTGTCTAGGATGTCAATCAAAGTTTTGACACCTGTGACAACCTTGCCCTGTTCGTCTGTGACAGGAAGGATGGTTATTTGTATGCTAATCCTACACACCACGGCCCCAAATCAACCTGCTAGGGAGTGATTTAGGGTCCAAGTCTAAGCTGGGCTCTACAACCCACTGGCAGTTCATGGGCTCTGCTCTCCACGGTTTTCCTGGGAAACAGCAGTAGGAGGTGAGACAAAACTTCACCTGAAAGCCCTGAGGTTCTGTGTTGGTGCTTGTGACCCTTGGGTCCTTGATTCTCTTTCTCTTCATGCTCCAAAATACTAATGAACATGTGCTGTGTACTTAGCAGCTTTAGGCTCCTAGAAGAATGTGCTCAATTTTATTAAGATAGTGCAATCATGCTTTTTTATGCTCCATATAGTAATAAAAAAAAATATTAAAATCCAGTGCAACATTGAATACTTATAACAGGACCACTAAAAAGTAAATTAAAATGTATTCTTTCTGCTCTGAACTCCACTCACTCAAACAATCTTAAAACCTGGTGGAAATGCTGCACACACTGCAGCAAATGTGCAGGTTTTAATGAGCCTGGCTGCACTCTGAAGTTAGCCAAGAGCACTTCCCCAGCACCTCCTTACCTAACTCAGTCATAATGCAGGGTGAATGGCTGGGAAGGGAGTCAGAGAGCAGAACAAAGAGCAGGGGCTGCTCCACGAGCTCACATCCAAGCTGGGTTTCCTCTGTGCTCCTCTGCAGCACTGTGAGCCCTGCTGGGTCCCAGGCAGGGTCCCAATTATTCCCTGGCCCCAGGTGCAGCAGAATCTGAGTGTTTTCCTGTAGTCACCATTACAGCATCCTCCTTTATTCTCCCTGCTCCTCGTAGCTCCTCACCTGATAATCACAGGTAAAACACACTTCTGTGTTTTGTAAGAGCAGCCCTGAAATGTGCAGTTATTCAAAATTTGGCCATGGGATAATGGGAAGGTGAGCACGAGCAGCACAGCCTCTCCCTGCTGTGGCAGGTGCTTGCTTTCATCCTCCTCCTCTCCCTCCTTGTAAAAATAAACTTCCTCTGCTACAAGAGGTTTACTCTGAGTAAAAGCCAGTTGCAAAATTTACTGTGATTTGCCAGATTATCAGTTTTGATAGGTACGTTCTGTGTCTGAACAAATAACTCTGGAACTAACTATCCTGAGCAATCTTGTCATTAATCACATAATCTCACTATGGTGGCAGATAAACAGTTTTCTTCATGACCTGCTGAAAAAGTAATTTTTATCTATTTTATATATGTGCTTGTATAAATATATGTGTAAGGTTATTTTAGCAGACATACAACCACTTTATAATTCTGTCCGATTTAACCACCATAAATCTTTTTTTTCTCAGACCCAGCTCTTTTTCCTCGTCCTTCTGGTTTAAAGGTGTGCATTTTGAAAAAGTTTGTTCCTGCCACCAACTCCCACATGCCTCCTGTTTGGCTTGTTTGTGCAATACTGTCAATATTATATAACAAGTATACTGTTGCTTTTAGCAGAATATCGAAAAGCTGGTATAGGGGATGAGTATTTCTTAGCCACTCCCCCACTTCCCCCTTCCAAAAAAAAAAAAAAATGGAATGAGAAGGAAATAGATTTAGAAAATTATTGCAAGCATGTTAAATTTCACAGAAAAAAATCTTGCCTGAGTGGAAAGATGTGATCTTTGTCACTGTAAGCCTGGAACTGCTATCCCTGCAAGGCACTCAAGAACCAGCCCTCTCACCCCAAATTTTGAAGAACTGTGTTATCCATGCTTTTAAGCCCTGGTTCTTCGGCTCCTTAAGCCCTAGCTTGTAGAACCAGATCTAGCCTAGGCTTGGTGTGTTTGCTGAGAACAGGCACTGAAGAGCAGCCCCTGAGATACAGCAGTGCTTTGCTGTCCAGGCTGGGTGCTGATACCCAGAGAGGGCAGATATCACAGTATTTTTGCTGTCTTCCTCTTGGTTTGCTTCAACAAAAATAAAATAAAATAAAACTCCAGTTTGTTAGTTCACCCTCACTGCAGTGCTGCTTGCTGAAGGCAGAGCTGCTGCTGGGTGGAGGATAACTGTGAAATTCTGTGTCTGCCCCTGTCTGATGATCCCCCAGTCCCTTCTTCCTTCTGCTGGGTGCAAGGGGGAGGAGCAGGTACAGCTCTGGTGTTTACATGAAGAAACAAGAGAAGTGAAAGGGTTAACAGCTGCTCCTTTCCCCTGCTTTCCCCGAAATTCTGGGATGCTGAAAGACAGCAGATGCATCATGCCAGTGAAGCTGACTGTCCTCCCTCATCCCTGAAATTTGGGAGGAAAAATCATTAAATTGCAAATTTAAGAAAACTTGTCAAAGAGAAGACAACATCAGTTGTCTTTAGATGGGACCCCTGCTTTTCTAAAACTAAATGCAGCCACCAAGACATCTGCATCTGGACAGATCACTCTTCCGTAGATTCGTAGTCTTGCTGTCAGTTTTCCATCCTCCCTCTGCTCAAAATGAACACCAGCAAACTGGGCAACTCCCCACTTTTTAGTGATTGGGAAAGAGTGACAGTTTGTGTGCTCCAAACTGAGTGGTTTTGCTGCAAGATTAATTCTGGAGATCTTCTGTCATTTTGGATGTGGAGGAAGGGATGAGGGGGGCTGTGTGTGTGTGTGTGAACAGAGGCTGTCTGCTACATGCAGGAGTTTTGGTAAGGAAGAAATCCCTGTTGAGAATAATCCAACATTCCCCTGTGCTCTGCATTGCTGCTGCCACCAAATAAAAAAATAAGAATAATAAATAAAAATAAAAACAGCAAAACCCCACACAATTCAAAAACCACAAGAAAAAGTTCCTATCCCATTGTATTAGCACCACATGCAGCAAGTCTAAAGATGGCTAAATTATGGCAGCAGACATTTGGCTCTGCCAGATTTAAAAGGTCACCACCAAAGGGCAGGCATGGAAAAAAGTTCCAGTAAAGGGGTGAGAAAGAATAAAGGCCTGAATTCAAAGCATGTTGCTGTATTTGCCCCAACATAAATGATGTCTAGTCACACACATGATATTTATATCAAATGTTTCTTCTCATGCTCCTAACTGCATTGAGCATGCTGCTGTTGCTTCCTTAATGCAATCTCCAAAGGTCAATCAAGTTATAGAGTCAGGCTGATGAGATTAGATATTACTTTAAAAAATGACCAAAAGCCCGTGTTTGGAGAAAGGCCTGAGTCCAATATAATTCTGTGTGGTTTGCTGCAGGTCACTGTATCTTTTCCTGGAAGCACCAGTGTAAACTGAGCCCATCTGCTTCAGCTCCAGGAGTGCTTTCTCATCCTCTGGTGATAGCTGAGGTGTCTGCATGCTCCTGGGGAGAGATGAGGGAGTCTTCTGGGCACAGGACAAAAATAAAATGACACATTCAAGTGCTTTTTTTAATGCTCCAGGGAGATTTTACTATCTGAATTGTGTGCAGTGAGCAGGGATTTTTCATTTCATACATCATTCACGACTTGCTGCAGTGATTCCAAAAAGTCCCACAAGCCGAGCTGCTGCCTGCACCAAAGCACAGAATTTCTAGTTTGTGAGTTTTAACAATGGATGTTAGAGCTACTTTAAGGCTTCACCCAAAATTTGTGGTGGGGAGGTACAAGAAGGGGAGTTGTGTCAGAGGATGGTGAAGGATACACAGTAATGGCTATGGCAAAATCCAGCCTGCTTTTGGCTTCCCCTCCTTGCTTGTTCTCCCACTGCTTGATGCACCAGGGAGGTGAGCAGGTCCCAGCTCTGTCTTTGGTCTGCACATGAAAGTCTCATGGTAGCACTGGCCAAGGACTTTGTTTCACATGAGGCTGTTGCACGGATACAGAGCTGTGAGCAGCATGTGAAGTCTGTCTCTGTTTTTACCCCCACATGCATTTATTTAGGAGTAGTCAACACCTTTTCCAGCCTTTGCAAAGTGTCTGGGATGAGATGATTTAAATCCAATTTTATGTGTATTTCTCATCTGCTTTAGAAGCTTTTTAGCAAATGCATGAATATTTAACTGCTATAGTAAAATGCAGGTGGGTGCAAACCTCTTCTAGCAATGTCACCTATGGATGCTGAAGTGAGACTGGCCCTCTGTGTCTGTCAGTGGAGTTGGAGTGAATGGATGCACAAGGCTCTGGACAGATGGGTGAGCATCTTGTTACAGCATTTATGGCACGTGTGCCCACTGTGGGCTTCCTCCTGCCTTTTTCTGTAGTCTCAAGAAATCAAGCAACCTAATTACCTGGCAGTCCTTATAGATCAGCTGTGTTAAAGACACAGTCCTCACTGATGCCTCAGCATTGCATTCTTTAGAAAGGAAGGAGTGGAAACAGATCAAATAATTACTTTTTTGGTTTTGTTTTTTTCTTTGTTTTTTTTGTGCAGAGAGCAGGGCAGCTGAAACCCCTTCCCCCCATGCTGTGAGAGAGTGGGAGAGGTCAGGCTGCAGATCTGACACACAATGGCTGGACTGGCAAAGCAGTGAAGGCTCTGGGCAGTCACTCTGAGCAATGTTGGCTGATGTGACAACACATAAGATTCTCTCAGCTTCCCTGATATTTTTTTTTTTTCCTGATGGCCTCCTGTAGCCCAGTACCATTCCTCTCCATGTTCTTTCCCTGCATCCCAGCCTAGGTTTTCCAGTTTTATGGTTCCTTTCTGTCAGGGTGAGGGAAGTGCTGGTGGGAACCTCCTCAGACAGGTCCTACAGGAGCCCAGCCACACTAATGAGGAAAGAGTTAAATGTGTGGAGGGGCACAGCCAGGGACACTCAGAGAAAGGCAGGAGCCCATGGAAGACACCAGAGAACCTCAGGCTTGGACTGTGAGGGGACAAAAGCCCAGGGGTTCTTGAGTTGGGGGTCCCTCCTCAGAGGCACAGCTCAAACTGTTTCTGTGTGACTGTGCACAATAATAATACATAATAAATAATCAATTATTAATACTACAATATTAATTAAGACTACAATAATAAATTGCTTCATGGATCCAGAATTGGATCATGGTCTGGCTGAGTGAGTGTGGGAGCCACACATGGAAACCTGTCCCTGTTGGGTCACTGGGGCTGCCCCAAATGGGCTTTGGTTCCAGCTCAGCAGTGTGACTGCCAGAGTGGCTCCTGCAGGGTTGCACAGGGAAGTTTCCTTAGCAAAAACCCAAGAATTTTGCACCCAGTGCTGAAATTTCAAGCTAACATTCTCGGAGTTATTTTTGTACACTTAACAGACCTGCAGTGCCAAAGGAACTCAGCACGATGTTGACAAGTCTATCCAGAACATCTGCTGTGAACTGTCCTTTGGTTCTGCCAAAGCTGAGTTTGTCAGAAGGGCCCTTGCACAGGAGCTCATGGTTGTGTTTCCCCATTCTTACAGCAATTCCCCCTCAGTTGGATGCAGGGCATGCAGAGTCCATTTATCCTGTTCCAGCCCCTTCATCTGGCACTCAGCACCTACAGGAGGGCAGGAATCTGAAAACAGGCTTTGTTATGACACACATCTCCAGATCCTGTAGCAGATGTTGCTGGTGAGAAGCAATTTTGTTCCAGCCAAACCTTCTTCAGCTCAGCTGAGAAGATGCATAGAGAATCTCATAAGGCTACAGGCTTTGGCAAGGAAAGCCAGCATTTACCAATGCCAGCTACTCTCTATATTTCTTTTTGAAGGCTATGTAGAGCAAATGATCTCTTCTCTGTCTCTGTGAAACAGCTGTAAATTTCTCTTCCTTTAACCCCCCCACCCATTACACAGCCCTGACAACAGCCAACAGTTATCAGATGCAAAATGAACTATGTGCCTGGGATAAAGAGTTGTGTCTCTGCCTCTCCTTGATCGATCCTCAGGATGTTTTCTATGCCAGTGCTTTAATTTTAAATATTCTGAGGAAGAAGAAATCCCTGGCAATATCCATAACAGCCTTTTAAGGAGTTTTGTCACCTTTTAAAAAGGAGTTTGCTCCCCCTTTTCCCTCTGTCCCTCCCCAGCTCCACACACTGTTTGTTTTTAACCTTACCCTCTGTGTACAGAATGCTGCTTTAGCCTCTCTGCTTTGCTTTCTGAAACCCAAGAAGTTTTCAGCTCACTTTCAGTCAGTGCTGGTGATAATCCCTTTCCAGTAATTCCCTGGCACTGAAAACCTTTCCTGATTTTGAGGGAGGAAGTTCTGCCACACATTTGAACCTGGCACTGCAGGATTTCTGCCCAAGGTGTCTGTTCCCTTGGAGCTGAGAAAATGCCCCGTTCTGATTATTAAAATACAGACAACTGAGAGCTTGGGAGTGATTTGCCTACAACAGAAAATGGCTTTGGGGCAGAGTGCATTTACCCAGACTCTAAGAAATGAAGTCAGTCCTGCTTGCTTTCTTGTTCTGACCATGATGATTCTACCTCCAAAGGGAGGGGGAAAAGTCATATGTCCTTAAAGGATCAATTAACAAGTGAATAATTCATTGGTTTTTCATCTGAGTAATTTTGTACACTTTGATTGATTTTGTTCTCCTGGATAATCTGGCCCATTTATGGTGTTTGTAGTTCAAGGTGCTGCAGGAAAGTCACGTTTGAGTTCAGCAAAGCTGATGAGGTTTCTCCAAGTGCTCCACAGTCCTGCTGGTTTTTGGAGTCAGAGGGGCATTGTGCCAGTGTTGAGCCATTTATAAATCCACCCCCAGCCTGCCTGATGCACAAAAAGAGGGTTTGACCCTGCTTGGGATGGCTCACATGAGGTCATGCTCAGCCACCTAAAGTGTGACAAAGATGTCACAGAAAAGGTTCTGGGGTGGTCCCTTCTACCTAAAGGACAATTCATGTGCGTGAGCACTGGAGAACTTGTTTTTAGTGACTGGGAGTATAATAATCTGATTAAGCATTGAAGTGCAGCCCCTGTGTAAATTCACTGTGCATCTCGGAGCTGCTGCTGTCACAGTCCTTGTTCTGTAAAATCACAGGCTTGGGTGCATTTCCCACAGAAAATTTGCTATTTTTCCTCTTGTCCTGCTAGGATGCTATTAAGTGCAAAACCTCTTTATTTTATGAAATTCTCATCCCTGCTGGTTTTGGGGAAAGGAGGCCTCTTTTAAGGAGAAAAAAAAAAAAAAGAAAATTGATTACAATACTGTTAGTTAAGCAGCTCAGTGAAAGGTTTTTTATTTTGTTTTCACTATTAAAATTTCCCTTAATCCACCTTGCTGGGTCTCTACCTCTCTTGTAATAATCAATCAAGCCCTTGTTTTGTGAGAAATGTGACAATGCATTGTTGGCACTTTACAAACCTACAGCCCTCGGCAATAGATAATGAGAGGCAGGGTTTTTTCCCTGTGCAGGACACAATGAAATTTTAGACAGATGAATGCTAAGAGAACCCTCTGTACCAAAGGCAATGTTTACTGCATGTAATACATATCATTGTTTGTCTCCTGTAGTGAAAAATACTTGTGTCACGCTGTTAAAATGTACTCCTGACAGAACAGAGCTTGCTATTATAGGGTCCATTGCTTAAAAAAATGATATACTGACAGAAATACAATTTAAGAAAATTTAACACCAAGGGTAGTCGACCATACAGGCTACTATTAAGGGGCCAAAACTCAAGGCCATGGTTTTATTAAAAAGAGAGGGATAGTTTATTTGCTAGCAGTAGGTAAAGTTTAAAAAAAAAGAAAAAAAAAACACAGAAAGGAGAAAAGAAAAAAAATCAACTTGCATTCACTTGGTCTCCAGTGTGTAAAAAAATTAATAAAAGCAACAGTTCAATAAGATTTTATTGCAGAAATGTTTAAGTGAAACAGTTTAGGAATGTTTCAGAGTTTTAAACAGTTCTGCTGCGGAGCACTGTAGCACCACAGTGCATAACAAATTGTTACTTTTGGATGCAAGGCACACCCAGTGCTTTTCATAAAATGAATAGTGAGTCCTGGTTAATTTGAATCAGTTTGTGCATTCCTCCATTCTTGTCTTTGGTTTTAGAAGCACGGTGAGATTGAGATTAGCAATTCACTGTGTGCAAATGCTGTGTTGTGGCTAGCCTTGCACAGTTAAATCATCAGATGTTGGCTTTAGATTAATAGTGGGCAATTTATTGGCAACCAAATTGGATCTAGAATTTATTTGCCCCTTCCCAGTTCCTCATTGCAAATTTCTGATTGCTAGTTTGTGATGTGTAACAGTCTGTGGGGTACCAACAAACCAACAAAACCAACATTTGGTTTTTATCTGCCTTCTGCAATTATTTAACAAAATCACAACTTGGTGAAGAAGTTTTAACTTCTCAAACACTAACTGGATAACAAGCAGAGTTATGTCTGCATGGGATAGGTTCAGATGAATATAAAATGTGGGTGTCTGAGCCCTTGGAAGCTCATTAAAGGTTTGATTTTGGGTTGTGGGTGGTGATGTTGGGTGCTGTAGGAAAGGCAGGGGACACCACCAGAGCCCCTGTCCCAGCCATACAAATGTGGGGTTTGCAAGGAGTGCACACAGCTCAGATTTAACACACAGCACACTCTGGGAAAAGCTCCTTATTTGGAGATTTTTCTGGGAAATCAGCTCTTGGTTTTACACTTGCAATAGGAGATGGGGTCTGGGGAGGATGGATTGCCTTTTTTTTTTTTTTTTGTCCCCTACAGAATATCACATTATTTTTGTGTTCATCAACCCAAAATCCTCCCCAGAGATGAGAGGAATTGAAAGGTTTGAGTGAAAGAGCAACAGAATATATACATTAAGTCATTTTTTAAAAATTAACATTTATTCAGATGCTTCTTATTTTAAATGGGAAAATGTGTGGAAAATTCTCTGATATCACCCAGGAACAAACTGCATTTTTCATTAATTCCATTTGGCCATCAGGTACAAGAAAGTCACATAAAAAATGAACCTAACAATGCAGGGTGGGTTGTTTCCTCCATCAATGTAATAAGAGGTTTAAATTTTTTTTGTTGTTATTCCTCACTTTTCCCCTTGTAATAGCCTTATTTTGGCTAAAACAACATATTACCATGCTGATGGGAAGATTAATATATTCACCTCTGTACAAAAAACTAACAAACAAAATAATAATAATAATAAAATCCTAGAAATAATTATCTAATAATATAGTTATATTCCTGAAGATTGCCAATAAAATAAGACTATTTGTATTAATTCACTGTAAACCCTCCTGCCATGAAAATATTGCAAGCCTGTGCCTTTTAAAGCACATCTAGAATTTGTCCTTTGAAGATTTCTGAATTTCTGAACTCTGAGCCTGGACTTGGTTCTGCATCTGTATTAAGTGATGTCAGCACTCGTATTTTTGTGGTATCAAGGTGTAAATAATTGTTAAACCTTCAAGTTAATAGATTATTGTTGAAGAAAAATATTTATTTTTACGCAAGATTTCAACAGAGTTTGAAAGAAGTGGTGCCAAATTTAAGTTCTACTGACTGCTCTAAAGAAATATTTCTGTTGCAAACAAATTGTTTATTACAAACATAGGTCTGAAATCCATTTTCTTTTGCTATTCATACTTTTTTCTCTTTGTTTACTTTTTACATTTTTCACAGATTAGAGCAATAAAAGCCAACAAAGCCAATTTTGGTTTTGTAGTCAATTTTACCTGCAGGTTCTGAATTCTGCACTGTGTGGGTGTTCCAGTCTGCATTAAAATTACTCAATATTTCAATATAATTTTTAACTGTAGGGCTGGTTTTTTTTATTCGGTCTCACACACTGTGCAAACAAAATTTTTGTATTCTTTTAAAAAAAACCTTTTATTTCAAATATATATACACACATTTTAGTTCCTTTTTGGAGAGCTTCCTTTTATAGTGGTGATCACTGTAGGTGAAATAGTAGTTCAAGTATAAACACAAAATACCAGTTTTTTTGGACAAAAAAACCTCAAAGAAAGAGCAATTAACCTTTCCAGCAGTCTCACATCTGGCCAGCTGTTGAACCAGTGCACCATGGGGAAAGGTGACCAGTGAGAGCTGGGAAATGGCCCCAAAAATACTGAGGGGGGGGGAAAAAAAACTTATAAATGGATTCAGTGTGGAATTGGAGAGGCACTTGGAAGCAGCAGCTGAGAACAGGTGAACATAAATTTTGGACATATTTCAATATCTTTAATTTCCAGAGAACAAGAAGCTGCTGGGAGGGTGAAACCACAGAGTTTGGTAAAATAACTATAAATGCAAAATATAAAATAGTTATATTGCAATTTGTGTATGATTGAAGTGTTGGTGCACTGTGGACAGTGCTCACCACCCCAATCACAATTCCTAATTTTTCATCCTTATGCTTTCCCTAGTTTTGCTGATTTCCCCCATGTTTTTCTGGTGCCTTGATTTCAGATTCCCAGACCTGTATGGTCTCATCCTGCCCCTGCAAGGGACAGGGGAAGGGATGGTTGTGTCTGGAGTAGTGCAGGAATTGCAAAAAGCTGCATGGCTGCTTCTGTCAGAAGATTTTGTCATGCCAGAAAAGGCACTAGAGGCACCATGGTTATAATTACAAGAGCAGAAGTAGTAGAAGATGATAAATCTGTTGTGCATTCACAAAAAAAAAAAAAAAAAAGTTAAATCCCCCTCTTTTAGATGTATTTTTGCATTTTCTGTTTGTTGTAATGTGGATACACTCTCCTGTGTGGAGCTAGATGATCTTTAATGTCCTTTTCAACCCAGACTTCTGTGATTCTATGATTCCACACACGTGTGTGTAAACAAAAACAAAATAAAAATAAAATTAAAAAAAAAATTTAAAAAAAGAGAGAAAGAGGATAATGACTATTGCCCATTTGGTGCCAGTCCTGCAAATCCTCCTAACACAACGAACCTACTGAGCACAATAAGAATATTTGCTTGTTTAAAATTTTATGGGACTTTTTGCAGAAATGCCTGTGATGTAGTGATGTGATAAAGCAACACAAATCCTCTTCCCTCACAAACCAGGGAGCTCTTGCTGTGGATCTATTTTACACACAGCTAGTGGAAGCTGGCTTTCCTCCTCTTCCTGAGCCTCCCTAAAAGAATCAGTTCAGGGCTAAATATTGGGCACAAGGAGTGAGTTTTGCCTGACTTTAGCTGCTCTCACTGGAACTGAATAGTGTTGCCCATGCTGGGGGAGCATGGAAATAAAAAACCCTAGGAATAAAAACTCTTTGGGATTTTTCCTTGCTTTTCAGCTGTTAGATCAGTTTCTATTAAAGCAATAAGTTGTCATAGATTTGATCTGTGATCCTCCTTCTTCCTTTTCTTTTTCATGGTAGATGAGGAATTTGACAGAAAACTCCAAAACGTTGCAGTTCCTTTTTTTTAATTAATTGATTAAATGTAAGATGATGAAATTTTTAACTGAATTCTTCTTGAATACAAAATTTTGTCATATTTTCTTTCTCTAATTGAGGTGATTGAGTGGTGCCTATAGTTTTCCACGTATGGGCTCAGTTATTGGTAGAAAAAAGCCATCATTCCAGGGATAGTGTGCAATATTTAATTTCAGCCAATGTCTGTTCCAGGAAGCATTTTGGTCGAGCTATTTACAAATATTCAGTGATTATAAACCAGTCATTTCCACCATTGAAACAAACACAGGTGCAAATGTAAATTTTTGTCCTGTACTTTCTGAAGTATTCACTGATTCTGGAATTTCTGGTCTGCTCAGAGGTGCTGTGATTATGTAAAAAAGCCCAAAATACTGTTTGAGGGCACACAAAACCCTTTTTGTTGGAAAAGAGTATGGAATCAAAATAAGCTGAAGAGAAGCATTTGTTTTGGAAATAAATAGAAAATATGGAAGACTATGGAATTATAGAGCAGTGATCCAGGGGAAATAGCTCTAACTGCAATATGCTGCACATTATTACTCCAGACTATGTTTTTTTTTTCTTTCCACATTTTATAATCTATGAATTGAGATATCTTGGATAATTAAAATACCCTTTAATTAGTTTTAAGAGTAGGGGAATTTAATAGGCCTGTGGGAACACTCTAAATAAAAATAAAAATGCTAAGCAAAGNTGTGGAGCTAGATGATCTTTAATGTCCTTTTCAACCCAGACTTCTGTGATTCTATGATTCCACACACGTGTGTGTAAACAAAAACAAAATAAAAATAAAATTAAAAAAAAAATTTAAAAAAAGAGAGAAAGAGGATAATGACTATTGCCCATTTGGTGCCAGTCCTGCAAATCCTCCTAACACAACGAACCTACTGAGCACAATAAGAATATTTGCTTGTTTAAAATTTTATGGGACTTTTTGCAGAAATGCCTGTGATGTAGTGATGTGATAAAGCAACACAAATCCTCTTCCCTCACAAACCAGGGAGCTCTTGCTGTGGATCTATTTTACACACAGCTAGTGGAAGCTGGCTTTCCTCCTCTTCCTGAGCCTCCCTAAAAGAATCAGTTCAGGGCTAAATATTGGGCACAAGGAGTGAGTTTTGCCTGACTTTAGCTGCTCTCACTGGAACTGAATAGTGTTGCCCATGCTGGGGGAGCATGGAAATAAAAAACCCTAGGAATAAAAACTCTTTGGGATTTTTCCTTGCTTTTCAGCTGTTAGATCAGTTTCTATTAAAGCAATAAGTTGTCATAGATTTGATCTGTGATCCTCCTTCTTCCTTTTCTTTTTCATGGTAGATGATGAATTTGACAGAAAACTCCAAAACGTTGCAGTTCCTTTTTTCTAATTAATTGATTAAATGTAAGATGACGAAATTTTTAACTGAATTCTTCTTGAATACAAAATTTTGTCATATTTTCTTTCTCTAATTGAGGTGATTGAGTGGTGCCTATAGTTTTCCACGTATGGGCTCAGTTATTGGTAGAAAAAAGCCATCATTCCAGGGATAGTGTGCAATATTTAATTTCAGCCAATGTCTGTTCCAGGAAGCATTTTGGTCGAGCTATTTACAAATATTCAGTGATTATAAACCAGTCATTTCCACCATTGAAACAAACACAGGTGCAAATGTAAATTTTTGTCCTGTACTTTCTGAAGTATTCACTGATTCTGGAATTTCTGGTCTGCTCAGAGGTGCTGTGATTATGTAAAAAAACCCAAAATACTGTTTGAGGGCACACAAAACCCTTTTTGTTGGAAAAGAGTATGGAATCAAAATAAGCTGAAGAGAAGCATTTGTTTTGGAAATAAATAGAAAATATGGAAGACTATGGAATTATAGAGCAGTGATCCAGGGGAAATAGCTCTAACTGCAATATGCTGCACATTATTACTCCAGACTATGTTTTTTTTTTCTTTCCACATTTTATAATCTATGAATTGAGATATCTTGGATAATTAAAATACCCTTTAATTAGTTTTAAGAGTAGGGGAATTTAATAGGCCTGTGGGAACACTCTAAATAAAAATAAAAATGCTAAGCAAAGCCTAGTTAACAAGCAGGCTTTTTCATTAGGATAAAGCACTTCTCCCTGGTATCAGACATTTGTTCCATTTGCACATAAGTTTGGGGTTTTTTTTTCCAGACAGACTCTTACAGTGTGGTAACACATGGTCCAATCCAGGAAATTGGTGTGGATATGATTCATGCCTCTGAAGTCTGCAATCTTTTCTTTATAGAACTAAAGAATATTCAACACTATGAAAACTTGCCATTCTAGAAATATTGACATTCAATATTGGCAAAATGCTCCTAATAGGAATATGCTGTATCAGTACAATAAAACCATCTAGTGTGAGTGGAAAACACATAATGGTACAAACACAGTTTGTGAAGTATTTCTCTTTTTTAGATTAGCAGGGTTTTGGTCAGCTTAGTCAGAAATAGCACCATGGCTTTGCTAGCAGTACATAAATGAACATGGCAGAATTTGTGGCCATTATCTATATGAATAATGCATCAATAATTTCAGATCAATTTAATACTTGCAAATGAATAGTGGGCAAATCCCTTAGCAGAACTTTGGGGATGAGTTAGAGGAAAAAGCAGCGTTCTGCCTGGATGGGGCAGCAGGTGACAGAATCCTGCTGAGCAGTGGCTGTGTTAGGCTGGGCTTTGGGGGGGAAATGCTGGGTCTGGCAGGATAGACCAGGCTTATGTGCCATGGTGTTGGTTTGCAAGGCTCACCCCCTGTCCTGCCACACAGAGCTGGCCTTGGGTGTGCTTCATATCTGATTGTCCTGAAACATCTCCCTGCCCTCTGATTAAAACCAGCCCAGCTTCAATTAAAATGGAGCATGAAGGGCTTTGGCCTTATTATTTTCCCCTTTACGTGCATGTCGGTAAAGAGGATAATTTTCTTTTTTTTTTAATTAAAATCATCTCAAGTTGCCCTCTCATGCTAAAATGAGCCACATCAAAATGAAGAGCTCAAGGCTAGATTTCCAAAGAATTTGGACATGAGAAACCTCTGAGAATTTTCTCGAAATTGTGAGTTACAGCCCAAAACTCCTGATGTCAACTTACAGGGCAATTTTTTATTCAGGAAATTAGGAATAACTGTGCTGTGCAGGGCTGAGAACTGCTGCAGCTCGAGCCTTATCTAGCTGGTTGTGTACTGCCTGAGGTGTGAGCACTCTGGGTCCAGTAGAGCAGCCAATTACAACAGTAAATTGTGAACAGGAATATCCCTTGTAACCATTCTCACTACATTAATAAATAAGATTTTGGCAGGCTCCTTTTTAAAGGGGCCTATCCTAATCCCCTCCCTTACAGCTCTTACAACCAGTAGCTGGTTACAGAAAGGGAGATTCCTCCACTGCTTCATCTCTCATTATTCATCATCCTTAATACTGACTTTAAACTCGCCTCTTAAGCTGCCAGGAATCACAGAGTCATGGAATCATAGAATAATTTGGGTTGGAAGACACCTAAAAGACCACATAGCTCTAAAACCCCTTAAAAAACTTCCTACTTGACTTGACAGGTGATAGGAAAGGCAGAGTAAACCATGTATCAACAGAACATGTCCTAAATTTGTTATGGTGGCCATGCCAGATACATCTTTAAATCCTCAGAAATGTTATCAGACTGGAAATAATTTTCTAAAAT
The DNA here is from genome assembly GCA_013397375.1 of Toxostoma redivivum. Classification (NCBI taxonomy): domain Eukaryota; kingdom Metazoa; phylum Chordata; class Aves; order Passeriformes; family Mimidae; genus Toxostoma; species Toxostoma redivivum. The sequence goes on along the minus strand of VXBI01001827.1, from coordinate 340,156 downwards.
TTAGAAGAAGTTTTATTCCTGAAATGTAACAGGGGCTAGAAGGCAAATGCACTTCGGTGGAAGATGGAGCTTGAAACCTGAGTGGAATGGTGAATTGGGTTAGGGTCTGCACAAAAGTATAATGTGTTAAGAGGGAGTGAGTAAATATGCACAGGGGTGGACCTGGCAGAAAAAAAAAAAAAAAAAAAAAGCCTGAATACTAGAGAAAGGTAACAATAAAAGAAACAGCAATAAAAAGGAGGGAAGGTTAATAGAATGAGGTAGAAATAGACAAAGGCAAACTGGACAGTTGTGGGGAGGAATAAATAAAAGATCTGCAATCCAAGTTAGCATTTAATCTAATGGCCTATATTTTGTTGGCAGAAACAAGATGGAAAAGACTGAATCAGGCATCTTTGTGATTTTCACCATTTCCTATTTCTCTAGTGGGTGTATTTTGGAACTTGAGGTTTATGGTGCTGGAGCAGGGACACTGAAAATGTTATCTTCTGCTTAACTCTGCTCCAGTCAGGTCACCAGCAATGGCTTGGAGCAGTAACAGCTGTTTGTGGTTGGACAGCATCTAAAATCTTCTCTACATGGACACAAGGGCTTCCAAAAGGTGCAGGAAAATCGAGAATACTCCTTCAGTGCTGCTGGACTTGTCTCCCTTTAATGCTGTGGGTGGGGATGTGTGTCTGTGGAACATTCTGCAGATGCTTTATGGAACAGCAGCAGCTGGTGCAGGTGCCAGGACAGATCTGGCTGGGCTTTGCTGCACCTGTGGCAGGGTGCATTTCCCCAGGGAGGAGGAAATACAGCCACAAACTCAGGGTGACCTCAAATTTGGAGGAAGAGCATGAAAATGCCCAGAGCCATCCATGTCTCTCCTCCTAAGGGTGCCTTCTCCCACGTTGCTCACTTGAATATTTTTGAGCAGCACTTTCATTTTTCAGAACAGCCTTCCCCTACTGCTTCCATGACAGAGGGATTGCCTTCCAGAAACACAGGTGGAGATGCACACATGTAAAAATGCACACACCTAAAGGTGCACAGTGCTTCAGGGAGAGCCAAGGGCACATTGAATGCTGTGACCAGTTCAGTCTGTGGCAGTGGCACACCTCCCTGGCTGCAGCAGCCCTGGGATAGCACAGGGAGAGTCCAGAGCAGCACACATTTACCTGCACCCACACCTGAGTGCCAGGGCATTGCTTCATTCACACTCTTGAGCTCTCTTATCTCTCCCCATCGCTGCAGCCTGTCTGTGCTCGCTGCTGCAACAGGCAGCAAGGGATAAGCTGTGATAACAGCTCATCTTCAGGGGCTCACAGCAGTGGAAACAAAAAAAAAAAAATCCCCGTTTCCCCTTCTCCAGAGTGGTGCCCAGGAATGCTGGCTTTGCTTTAATCTGTCCTATCTGTGTCTGGCAACAGGAGCAGAGGAACCGGTTTGAGGGAGGGTGGTGAACAGTGAGACAACTTTTACTGTTAGCCAAGATTTCCTGGGGGTAGGGGTATTGCAGGTGGAGGAAGATTTCATCCCGATCTCTGCAGTTATCTGTTGTCATGTCTGAGATGTAATTTGGTGACCCCCATTTAAAAATAAGAAAGGCAGTGTGTAGTACAATGTACACAGTGTATGGGATCTACAGCTAGATGCTATTTCTCGTGTAATGACTTTTGCTGATGCTTTTGAGATTTTTCTTCTACTATTCTCTCTTCATATTCCTATCAAAAAAATCCATATTAAAGCCACAGATAGATATTTCTCACAGAAGGTTCCCAAAGTTTCAGGGGGAAAGGGACTTATGTAAAGTAGTAGACATGTCAGGTCTGATGTGGGTTTGGTTTGTCTGTTCGTTTTTTATTCCCAAAAAACACCAAAAGCTAGCTCAAGCTTCCCAAGAAATTTCAAAGTAAATATGGAAATACTCTCCACATTATGCCTTGCAGTGTCTCTCCAATATTTTTTCCTCTAAATCATGTTATCTTGCTATGCCCTGACTTTGTGCAGTCCTTCTTTAGATCTGAATAAGTAGTATATGAAGAGAAATAAAGTCTGGATTTGATAGTCCTATAGAGCCTGCTTTCATATCATCATATAACAATGTATGCTTTTTAGGAAAAATTTACTTAAGCTTTTATAATATCCCCCTAAACGTTTGCCTGTGAGTGTCTCCACTGAATTTCAGAGGCTGACAACTCCCATCCTGCTTTATTTCCTTCCTCAGCTTAAATTTTACCTCAGTGCAGCTCAGGAGGCCCCTGCTCTACATAAATAACAGATAAATTGACAAGACAACCTTGACCACATTGTGGCCGCATCTCCTGACAGTACAGAAAAATAAGAACTTCTCTCTTTTAAAGCAGATGCATGCTGAGGACCGTGGGGCAGGAACTGTTGAGTTTTAATCCTAGATGGGATTAAATCCCAGACTGTCTCTGTCACCTTGATCAAACTGCTGATGAAGGAGATTTTCAGGAGTGCAGAAGAGAGTGAGGCATCCCTCCATGATTGAAAAGCCTGAGAGTTCACCATTTTACAGCCCTTTGTGCTCTGAACCCCTCCCTTCAGACTCTGCTCCTCTCCAAGGAAGGCTTGTGCCTTTCCAGTCCTGCAGGGCAGCTGGGAGCTCCCAGGAGTTCAAAACTCCCCTTTTTTGGGTGTCTTTGAACAAAGGCAGCAGCCCCCCAACACCCTCCTTTCCAGGGCATTCTGTGCATGCCCATTCAGCACAGAACAAAGAATTAATTCCTCTAACTGCTCTCCCTGAGCTGAGAGAGATCTTTAGAGGGGAGGGAGGTGAAGGTGGGCTGTGAGATGGGAGCCATCAGCTCCTGTCTGTGGCAAGGTGTGCCTCCACTGCCCGGGCGTGTTTGCTGCCTCCAGGAGAGCTGGGAGCAGCAAACCCTGGCAGGGGCCTGGGCTCCCACCCCAAAACACATCCCATCCTAGGGCTCCCACCCCATAACACATCCCATTCTAGGGCTCCCACGCCATAACACATCCCTTTCTAGGGTTTCTGTCCTACATCCCTTTCCTAGGGCTCCTATCCTATAACACATCCCATTCCTAGGGCTGCCACCCTGTAGCACATCTCTTTCTAGGGTTCCTATCCTATAACTCCTCCCTTTCCTAGATCTCCTATCCTATAACTCATCCCATTCTAGGGCTCCCACCCCATATCACATCCCTTTCCTAGAGCTCCCATCCTATAACTCATTCCTTTCCTAGGGCTCCCACCCTGAAACACATCCCTTTTCTAGGTCTCCTATCCTATTACTCATCCCTTTCTTAGGGCTCCCACCCTATAACTCATCCCTTTACTAGGGCTCTCACCCCAGAACACATCCCATTCCTAGAGCTCCCACCCCATATCACATCCCTTTCCTAGAGCTTCTATCCTATAGCTCATCCCTTTCTTAGGGCTCCCACCCTGAAACATATCCCTTTCCTAGGGCTCCTATCCTATAACTCCTCCCTTTCCTGGGTCTTCCACCCCATAATTCATCCCATTCCTGGGTGTCCCACCCCATAACTCATCCCAATCCTAACCCAGCGTGCTGGGGCTGGCTCAGGGTCCCTCCAGATGTGCAGAGCCCTGCTGCTGCTGGCCTGGAGCAGCCTGCACAGGGGATTTGGCCACATCAATCTGGCCATGCTTGATTTGGACACTGAATGTGGTCCAGGGGGTCCCTGTCCCCCTGAGCACCCCTCAATTAGCGAGCTGCCTCCTGGAGCAGCCTCCTCCCATGTCCCTCTGGGCTGCTCAGGGGTAATGAGGGTGAGAAAACTCCAGCTCCAGCCAAGGCCATGGGAGCCAGGAGATTTCCTAAAGACATATAACCCTTTTTCAAGTTGTTTGCTTTCATGGGATTGATTCGTGGCACATTAAGAAGCTTAAGGCTCCAGTATCTCCTTTAAACTGCCCACCTTATCTCCTGTACAGCTGACAGTCTGCTGGCAGCTGGGCTGTAAGCTCAGATAACTAGTAGGTTAGTACACACACACATAAAATATACTAATATTATATATTCTGCCTAAAAAGGGGACTGGGGCAGCTTCCTGTCTGGTTTTGGTTAAAGAGCAGCCTCTGTGAGCAGTGATATTTTAACAGCAGATCTGGAGAGGTGAACAGGCAGTGCCAATACCCAGCTGCAGTCAGCCCAACGTAATAAATAGGCAAATTTATGTCCCCATCTCCCAAATTTCTTTCCTTTCTTTATTAGGGAGCAAACTATTGTTACATTAAATATTCAAACTACACAAAATCTCCAGGGCTTTCCTTTCCCACAAAGTGTTACCAGTATTCATGCATATGAAGAACAGTAACCCATATACAAACGGCACCTTTTTTAATGAGCAATATATGTCAACATGACACCTTCTTATGAAATGCAGCTTTTTAGGTTCTGCCTTTGTGGATGTAATAATTGAGATGTTTCTAATATATGCAGTTACATTACCTGCTCATTGTTTGTGATTTTGTCCCTCTCCCAAGTTTGTACTGTTTATAATGCTTCAAGCATTTGCCTCAATTCATGCTCAGTTTTATTTAATATGAAATATAATTTTCTGCTACATTAATTATAAATTTGAGTGAGACAGCACAGAATTTCCTCAAGCATTCTTTTCAGAAGAGGAACAGAAATCACAGACACTCAGGAAAAAGCTATAAAACCAGATGCAGGTGTAAAATATCAATACCTTAAAACCTAAATATTTAATAAATACATGAGGGAAAAAATCATTATTTGCAATTATTTAATTAATGTATCTTCTTATTGTAGTGCAATATGTATCGAAACATCTGAGTTAATGTCAGAAAAATGTCATGGTTATTTCCCTTAGAATCTGACATTTTTGAAAGCATACATATAGAACCAGCCCTAAAGATGCTGAAATCTGAGTTTTGAAAATTATAGATTTTTTTAATGTTTATATTTTGCTTGAAATATTTTTCCCCAAAGCTGTATTTTTTTTTTGTGAATGTGTTGATGATATACAGATAGCAGCAATGCATATGCATGCAGAATGCAATGTATATAGTGTATGTGCTTCTTCAAAGTACCCCGATGCTTTGATTTGTAACTGTTTAAGGTTTTACTTAAAATTCTGAACACTGCACAGAGCGTAGCCATTTCAATGGAATACTTCAAATAGTAAGTCCTAAAGGTGACACAACAAAGGAAATACCTTAGATACTGCAGCTTTTATTTATAAAGGAAATGCTCACACAGTCCAATGAAGGAAAACTTTACCTGTTTCTATTTCTATAGGAAGAGCAGTTCCATTAAACCAGCGCTTTGTTGCAGGAATTTGCAAGTGCATCATAGGATTTGTATGAGCAGAATGAAATATTTGCATGCCATCTAATGGATTGACGCATATCCTTTATTCCTCATTTCTAAGCACTCCCCTTATTGCAAACATTTAAAAAAAAAAATCCTCTCACTCACCATGCAGCACTCATCTTACAGTGTTTTTTTCAGAAAAAGGAGAAATCCCAAAGACAGGACAAGTAATTATTGTGTTGTGTAGTGGGGAAAACATGGCTCTTTTCCTTACTATTTTCTGCTGTGAAACTGTTTTTGCTGTTTTTATTTTGCACACACACTTACACGTACATCTGGGTGAGCTCTGCTGGCAATTTCCCTGAAAGCAGGTGTCTGCTAGTCTGAGTGCCATATATCTGAATGTCTTCCTTGGGCAAATGCTTATGTCAGTTAGTAGCTGCTGTAAATACATTTATATTTTTCATAGTACCTATCATTCAGGACTCTTAAGGGACTTTTGCACACCAGGCTCCCAGTTCTTTAATGCAAGGTAAAGATGGGAAAATTGAGGTGCAAAGCGGGGATATTTGTACAAGGCTGCTTAGAAAGGCACTGCAGGGATCAGCAAAGACCTCTAGATGTGAAAAAAAAAATAAAAATGACTGTACCTTGGCATTCCTAGTAACCCCTTTGGTGACTGCTGGGCAGTGCAGAGCTCCTCATCTGGACAGAACCAGGCTGGCACAAGGAACAGTGACACTGCTCAGGAAACTTTGCCACTTTGGGGCTCACCGTGCCATGGATCATCTCCTCTCTTTTCTCTGTGTGCTCCTTCCAGCTCATGCCACAGCTCCCATTCTCTGCCCAGCGAGCACTGAGGTTTCTGTGCAATTCTCCTGGCACATTTGTTGTATTCCTGGATACATATCTCTTAGCAAAACAAGACATGGAAACACGATGTGAACCTTGTGGCTGTACTTCCTACCTAAGCACGTCTTTGCCTACAGCATTATGACATGAAAGAGCCTGCTAATGATTCTTAAATGTTCATTACTGTAGATCTTCTCCCAGAATATACTTCTCACCTTGAATGACCCATGTGTTGAATTTTAACTAAGGGAACCCATGATAGTAAGTCTGTCATGATGCTGGCTTTTTTTTTTTTTTCCACTCCAACTCTTAAAAGCATTTTATTATAGGACTGCTTAAGGCATTCTTCAATTAGCATGTGCTGTATTGTGGCTGGAACAGCTGTTTACCATTTAATAAAGCATGGCATAATTTATTTTCAGAGTCTAGCAACCGTCTTTGCTATTACACCAGGGGAGGAACACAGTAACTGCATTGTTCACAGTGCTGATGAAAGAACTAGAGACTTTATTACATGACCTCACAGAACTATTAACTTACCCCCCACTTATATTTCAATATGTATTTACCTGACAGTCTGTGCATTGATTTCTTACCCAGAGATTCTACATCCTCAGTCACCTCTGGGGCAGAATGAAAAATGTCTATGTTTTATATCCCTCACATTAGGCAGCTAATTATATATTTGTACCTTAATTTCCTTCCCTTCCCCCATCTCCAGGGGCAAACTCCATATGCACCACTTAAACCTTTTCTCCTTAGTCAGTGCAGAAACAATAGAGGTGTTGGGAAATTATAGAAGCTTGGCTGCTGCTCATCAGGGGTTTTCTGTTCATTTAGGTTATTTTCTTCCTAGATCCCTTCTTCCCTTTGTGGGTGGATGAGTTTGAAGCGTACCTTAGCAGCTCCTCTGTGGGTTTCTGCTTCTTCTGCAGCAATGTGGAAGTTGTAAGTGACAAACTCATCCCATCCCTGCTGCAGGGGACACTGGTTCCCTCCTGGCAGGGGCTGCAAGTCACCTGCACGTGGGACACCAGGAGTGTGGTGCTGTGCCACAAGGACTGTGGCTGCTGCAGGGAGCAGCACTCACCTGGCTTGTGAGAGTATGAGCCTGGTGAAAGTCATCCTCCCTGAGGGTCCCATCCCATCCCATCCCATCCCATCCCATCCCATCCCATCCCATCCCTGTCAATCCTGCCAAAGTTTCCTGTGAGCCAATTTTGAGGTCAGTCCCTCAGGTAGAAGAAAGGAGGGCAGGACAGAGCCCAGCAAGGCTTTGTCACAATGGAAAGGCACAGGTCCAGCCCTGAGTGACACCCACACTGTGCAGTGCATAGCCCAAAGCTGCAAAGAAGCTTCCAGCTCTGGGAACAGTGCAGGGACACCCAAGTGCCACCTTAGGTGGGCCATGAGCTCCCAGCACAGCCCTGCAGGGTCACAGCACTTTGTCTGAGCCAGTTAGACCAGGCTGGGAACCAGCTTGGGATATTGCATCTTACCCTTATGTGAGTTGGAGCATTAAATTTGGCTTTAAGTTGCCTGAGTTTGACAATGAAAATACGTCAGCTGAGTATCTGCAAATTTTTAGACTCAGCCTGTGCGTGTAGATGGATTTATATGCATGATTTAAAGTAAAGCATGTGTAGAAAGATGAAGTTTATATGGTTGCTTTGTAGAAATGGATGTAATATTGATGTTGACTTTACTGGTAGAAGTTTAAGAATGTCACGATGCATGAGTGGTGGTGCAAAGCAGAGCCCTGAGTGCATTGGGAGGTCATTTTTAACTTGAATTTATTTCCACAATATCAGGCATAGATCATCATGCACCGTGCACAATCATCCCTGCTTTTCATTTGAGTCAATCAGAGTGGTTAAAGAAAATTTAAAATGAAACGAATTTGTGACTTGATTAAAAGCAGACAGTAAATTTGGCCAGAATACTCCTTAAAATTGCATTTTAGCTTTAAACTGAAAGTTTGATGATCTGACTGCATGACTGAAGGGACAGGGTAGCAGACTGTGACATAAACGATGTAGCTATATTTGCTCCTAAGATGAACAAGGTTTTTTTTTAAGTTGTGTGATTTAGGCTTTGGAGTTAACACTCCATTGACTGAACAACAAAATTCCCACCTCCCAGAGCTTTTTCAAACCAGAGCTTTGTAAAAGTGGTATTACATCAATAATGTCTTGTCATGCTTCAAAATTTTCCAGGCAAAATTAAGGCTGGTAATACTTATTTGAAATGAAAGCTTAGATTGTTTCACAGGACACAAATAATCTAATTAGGGAAGGATATAGAAGTAAATCTTTATTTTGTTTTGAATGTCTGGTTTGGAGGTGTTTGAAAATAGAACTCATCCTCATCAACTTTGCATAAAGAATTTTTCAGCCAGTCTGCAGAGGAAAAAAAAAAAGAGAGGCTTAGTTTCCTGAACATCAGCAAATGCAGGACAGAGTCCAGCAAATAGTTTGGTGTGAGCAGATGGAACAAACTGGAAATTTACATTAAATTGCAACCCACAGTGATGAAAGCAGTACATACACCCCAGGTACAGAAAGGCAAAAAAAAACCCCTCTGCATCTCCTGTTGGACTTCAGTTTGCATGCCACGACTTTCTTCTGTGATAGTTGTATAGATTAGAAAGGAGTGAGGGGCAGCAGCTTCACCCGGGAGAGATTTGCACCTCCTGCCTTCAGTGTGCAGGGTGCTGAGCATCACTTGATGGAGCAATTGGATTTGCACATGCAGGTGAGCTAGAGGTGAAAGCTGAACACAGACATACAGCAGTGTGAGAGGCTGCAGCCATGCCCTGCTGGCACGATTTTGTCTGCCTGGGATCCAGCCACCAACTCAAATTTTAGAGAAGCACCTCAGCTCACCCTCAGCAAAGTCAGAGTGAAGAAGAAATTTTCAAATGAAACAAATCTGTGACATTTTTCCAGGTGGCACACGCTGGGCATCCTCACAAACAGGGTTGGGGTTATCAAAATGCTTCCAACATTAAATTAATCATTCAGCCCCTGAGTTTGCTTTCAAAAGAAAATGAAGGGGACTGAGGTGAAAGGGTTTCTCAGCTCCAGTTTGGCAAAACTAACCCTATTTTCACAGCAATGCCAAACAAGGCAAGCACTGAATGAGCCTTTGATTTTAGCAGACATTTAAGCACGCTTCAGCAATTGTGTGTGAATGCCTTCCTTAACACGCTGGAACCAGCTGGGCTGTTCTGTTTGACTTTCCTCACTCTTCACCTTTTCTGGAATTTGGGACAAGCTTTTAACCTAATCAGAATAGGCATCTAAATCATGTTATCTAACTGCTCCTATGTTATGGCACCTGCAATTTTACATTTCCTGAAGTAATTCAGTGCCCAGACAGCCAAGCTTGCGTGGAAATTTCTTCACCTCACCACTTGAACTGGGAAGTGTTGGAAATCTAGCTTGGAGGCCAAGGGCTTTTATTTGTTGAGCATCCCTGTTCTGCAGCTTAGGAGTGATTCCTTCTTTCAACAGCCCAGTTTTGTCAATAAAAGATTTTAAAAGAAAGGGGCTTAGAGAAACACGTACAAGCAGAGCTGAGGGTAGAGGACACAATCCAGGACTGTTTCAAAAGTGGTCATTTTCTCCTCTGGTCAG
>VXBI01001827.1:302893-325393 GCA_013397375.1 Toxostoma redivivum | reverse complement strand
TTTTAGCACTAGATGTCAAAAATGCGAAGAATGTTGGCTTTTTCAAGTGTTATTTCTTTTTCTAGCTAAAGTGTGTTTTAGTAATAAGCAGCACCAAAAGCCAAGGTTATGTGGCTCTCTCCTGCACGGCAGGATCTAAGAAGACTCTTCCCACTTATGCAAACAGCTTGACCTTTGTCTGCACAGTTATGTAACGTCCCTAATGTGTTTACTGTTTCTTTGTTTGGTTTAACAAGATGTTTCTTTTATCAAGAAAGGTGCAGACAAAAATTAACCTGCAGGGAAAAAAAAAAAAAAGTATAACAATAGGTTCTATATTAGTCTGTCATAAAGCTCTCTTCAGCAAGGCTGTGTCTTTGTGCTGCAAATTGGGCAGAGTTGAACCACCAAAGGCCTTTCCAAAAGGAGGTGTGCTGGGAAGTCACTCAAAGACCAGACTGTGCAGGGAAAAAATAATACATTAAAAAAAATAATAATAATAAAAAATTAATCAAGGATGTATTTCTTTCTGTATCTCCAGGTTATTTGGCGTTACAGGAAACTGTGCTGCCTGCAGTAAGCTCATACCTGCTTTTGAGATGGTGATGAGAGCAAAGGACAATGTTTATCACCTGGACTGTTTTGCATGTCAGCTTTGTAATCAGAGGTAAGAGAATTTCTTGGCTCTGTCCCACAGGCTGAGTGCTGGCTCAGCACTGGGTGGGTGTACATTCCAAACAGGAAACACTTCCCAGGAGCAGAACCCCAAGACTGAGAGCAGGACCTGGATGCTATTCCTGGGACTGATACAGAACATCTTTCATGACCTTGGCCAGAAAACTTTTTGTGCCTCAAATCCCACATCAATAAAAAAGAATAATGTTACTTCCTCTCCTTCAAAAGGCTGTCTGTCAGGTTTAATTAATTAATATTTATAAAGGTCTTTGAGATCCTTTTCTGCAGAAGAGCATAGCAGTACCATTCGTCATTATTGCATTAATTTCACTTTAATTCTTCATTTTTATCACATGTATTTCTTTTAAAGTACACACTGTTTCTTCCTGTTGCCAGAACTGTAATCATTTAAATTTAAAAGATGTTGTTCCCACCATTTCCTCTGCAGCAGCATTGGACCTCTATTTTTATTTCCATATCCAAACCGTAGGTTATAAAAATCCCAAGGATCCAAACCTGACACCCTGTTCTGAAGCATCACCCATATGGCTCATTGGAGAAGGAATGTCAGAAATGGTAAAATTGTAACAACTGAATTTTTCAGAGGTGACCAGATCCAGGTTTATACCAGCCACACTCAGAGTGGTGGCTGAATCAGAAATTTCACCAGGAATTCCATTTCTGACTAAAGAGAGCTGAGAGCAGCCTTGCCAGTGACTTCTACGAGGTCTAGAAAGTGAGAGAGCCAATTATGTCCACTCCCTAACGTTCCTGTTATTTTCAGTTATTTCTCAGTTATTACATGATCCTATTTAGCATTTTACAGCACTCGTATTTTTTTTAATTTCTTCAGTTGGGAAGAAATGCAAGATACACATTTTTAGGGAAGCAATGAAAAATTAGGAAGATAATAGTCTAATATGACAAAGCAAGACACAGCTCCAAATAAGCTTTCCTAACTCACCTTGTACTACAGTGTATTATTTTTTAACACTGTAGTCATTTAAAAATCAAACATCCCTAAAGAACCATAAAATGTACAGCTGCTAATAAGTGTAGCACACTACAATTATGCTCTTTAAAAAAAGCCAAATTGACCTTTTTCATCATGTTGCATGGGAAATTAAAATACCAGGCAAGTAATAACCACTGCTTAAACTATATAATAATGCAAAGTAATTATAGGTTCTAATGCTATTTAAAGTCCTATATCAATTTTGTCTTGCCACAGAACTGAGGAGCCGTGTTCTGAGCAAGGCAGGCAGAGGCTCCCACATTTCCATTTAAGAGAACACACAAAGTGTCCTAGGTTTCCTTTCCTAAACCCTTCACATCCTGTTTTTTTTCCAAACCATGGTTCTGGTATCATTATTAAAGCACCTAATATATTTCTGTTGTTCGCTTCATTTATTACATGCCATAATGGAGCTGCATATCTTTAGTGTTGGTTATGCACAATTAGCACTTAGTTATTGTCTTGTCACTTCAGCCCATACAAGACAAACTTCTTTAATGCAAGAAGTCAGCTAATCTTCATCAGTCAAGCAAAGCAGACAATGTTTGTTAGACAGAGTGCAAAAGATTTTCATCATAGTTAGCACTCTTGGATCTGAGGAAATGAACTTTCTTTTTCACCCCCCCCTTCCCTCCCTAAAAAGAAAAAAAAAAAAAAGAAAAAAAGCACAGCTGTTATGAATATTTTTAATATTCCTCTTTTACCATTACAAGTAATGTACAATTTCACTTTGCAGCTAACACACATTGTAGTGTTCCCTGGGGCCACTGATCCCTCTGGAAAAGTGCTGTTAGATGCTTCTGAAATGGAGCTTAACTGGGTTATTTAATAATTCTCAGCCTTTTTATTCCTGAACCTTCAATCTAATCTTTTATTTGACTTTTACTTTGCATGTATTTTGGGCAAAGGATTGCTGAAATAGTCTTACAGGTGTCTTAGACTGAGAACAAAAGAATGAATTTACCTGAAATACAGTCTAGTATATTTAGTGAAAACAGGGAGTGGTTCCAGGAGTTACAAAGAATTTCAGAAATTCTCAAAAGTGACCCTAATCCTGATCCTATTGCAATAGCTCTCATGGAGCCTAATAAAGCAAACTGCTTGTAGGGCACCTTTCTTCCTCACAATTTGGGACTAGTGGCCTTCTGAAGAATTAATTTTGTTGTTTTTTACAAAAAATCCTATTTCATGGATGCTCCAACATAGCTTTTCTCTGGTTCCTGTGGCAAAGCATCCCACTGACTACATTCTCTTATTAATAGCTTTAAATCTCTTGCTTTTTGTTACTTGTATAACAATAAACCTCCACTCTGTTGGACACCTGGCCCATCAACAGCTTGGGGGTTTTCAGATCTGCTATGAAACCTTTTTCTGTACTTTTTTAAACAGAAAAATCTTGTCACTCACCATTTCATTAATAATTTCTGTTGTCCTTTAGGATCCTTTTTCTTCCTCTGCTCAAGCTAATCAAAACCACACAGCAGATTCTGAGTCAGGATGTGTTTGTAAGACTTCAGTTTAACTTTTGGAGTTTCTGCTGCCCCTTTGTATATTGAGGGGTTTTAGATTTGCTTTTTCCTTTCGCTCCAGCCACTAATTCCACCAATATGTAATTTCTTTGTTGAAGAGAAATTTTTTATTCACAAACACGTCAACAATATCCAAAAATCATCAATGGGTGTATCAAAGCACACCAGCTATTTCAGGACCTGCTTAGCCTTATTCCCCAATTTCACATTTTCTCCCCCCATTAAATTTTAAAACCTTTGGATCCTCCTCTACAATACTTTTACAGAGTATATAGTGCTCTCTATTTGATTTCACATTTCATTTTCAGTTATTTTTTCCTAACAGAATCCATGCGCTGTTCATGAGAATACAGAATTTTTTCTTCAGATTGCACTTGTCTTTGCCANTCCCAAAATTTTTACTTGCATCTTCCTGTGAATCTTTTAACACTGAAAACTACCCCCTCCTTTTTTTTTTTTTTTTTTTTTTTTTTTTTTTAATATTCTGGGCCCAGCTGCTCCTTGCAGCCCTGCTTTTTCAAGCTAGGTAATATTTATATTAACAAACATCTCACTGATCTATGGGGCAGCCCATCCTTCACTCTTGCTATTGCATGACCCTCACTTTCCTACCCTTTAAATAGCTGATCCTGGCCCAGAGAGATGCCTGCTTATTTTTGCCTAGTGCTCTTTGTGAAGATCCAGTAGTTTTTCCTGCTTTTATGGACAACTTCACTGTTTGCTTTGTTATTTTTGAGTATCTACAACTCCCCATCCAGTGCCAGTCTCGGTGTGGATGGTAATTAGGCTCCCTTCACTTAAGGGGACTTTTGTTCAGGCCATGAACTGCAGCTCTGAGCTAACTCATAGCTTGTCTGTCCCTTTATTGCCCTCCTGAATGTGACTTTCTCAGAGTGAGGAGAAAAAGGCATTGTCTCACCCACTGTACTCCAGGAAGCCAGACTGCAGACACAGGGCTGGCAGAGAGCTCCTGAGCCACTAAGCCAGGTGTCAAACAGGCTCTGTCTCCTATTTTCCCTTTTTCATGGAGCTATTCAGCTCCAGGAGCTAATTGCTCCAGCCAGACAGTTTTCTGAGATATTTCCCCCATGTTTTTCTCGATACTGATGCTTAAAGCTGTAGCAATTTTGTGAATATTAAGCTCTGCTCTTAGCCTAAAGGTTTTAGCATCCTCTTATCTCTCATGTCTCTGTCCAGCTTACTCCTAATTTGAAGTTTTCCCATCGCCTAAGTACCTGCAGAGCTTAGTGACAGTCATCTTAATGGTGTGAGTGTTCCCCTTTCTTCTCTGTAAACATATTTCACTTCTCCCCAGAAGCCCTTCACCTCACGTTGACAGTAACCTCAATATACCTAATTTCTGCAGAAAATTTAAAGGGGGTGGGGGGGAGGAAACCACTGGAAAAATAAACTTGCAAGCAGACCCTGCCTTTCACACTTTGTCAGGCTGCATGTGTGTGACTGACAAAGTGGAGTGGCAAATCTTGCAAGTGGGCTCAGCTGTGTTTCTGCCTGACACTTGTGACTGCAGAGATGATGTCAGCCTGCCTCCAGCTTTCCCACTTTCCCACTTCCCAGAGTCTGTGTGTCCTTCCTCTCGCTCTCTTTAGCGCCTTGCTCCCCACTCCTGTGAGATCTTCTCTCTGCTGCTTGAAGTCAACTCGGAGTATGGCTAAAAACCCCCATCTGCCATCCCTGAGAGGTGTCTAAATCTCCTCTTCTATCTGAAATTGCCTTTATTTTAATAGAAACAGGACTGAGAATGGTTGCACGCTCATTGGGATTGCTGTCCTGATGTAGCTGTAAACACTTACCTCCAGTATAAACTGTGAAATGCCCACAAAATGCTGCCTTTGTTCTCTCTCAGGCAGGGGGGAGGGATACAATGCCAGGGACATCCTTATTTCAAACACCAATATTAGAATTTTGCATGAGTGGTAGTTTTATAAATTCTGAAGGCCTGAGTACTGCTCGTTTTCATTGTACGTCCCAAAATTTAAAATACAAATTAACATATTGTCCATACCTGCTTTTTATAAAATGGTGCATGAAAAGCACACCCAGTTGAGGTTTGCCATTTTAAGTTGAGCTGGGATTCTGTGTCTACATATTCTGCATGGTGCTGGTGAAAATGTACAAACTCAGGCACAGCTCCCACCTTCCAGCTTCTGAAATGGACATTTTGACAGAACCCCAAAATTAATAAACCACAGGTGTGGACTGATGAACTGTGGTGTAAAAGAGTGGCTTTGTTCTCTCAGTGATGCATATAGATTAATGTTAATGCGAGTTCTACTGGAAGCACAACATTTAAAAAGAGAGGGAAGGGGAAAAGCAGAGCCCAAGCTACACCACTGATTGCAAAAAGCAGAGGGGAAGGGTGGGGGTGTGGTAAATCTGAGCTGTCCTAATCCTCAGGAAATCAGCTAAATGCTTCCAGATTTTGTTCTCTCTACAGAGACAAAGATCTGGCATTGCACAAAGACATCTTCCTTCACAGCAATATTTCTCTTGCTTTCTTAAGTAGTGTTCAGCACCTTGACACATCTTGAGCATCAGAAAAGATGACAGACAGCAGTGAGATCTCCTTAAATATCTGTTCTGAACAATGAAAGAGCTACTTCTCAAAATGGAAGTTTTATACTTCTTGCGATTAGCCTAGACACACCTTCCCTTCCAAACAAGGTGATAACAGAGGTCATTTTGTAATATAAATGGCCTTCCTTTTGCCATTGTAAAATATGACAGGGGTTCTAGGCTGTAGGTTAATTATAATGGTCATTCTGCTAATGTCACAGTCGTGTCAAAAGCACTATTATCAATTTATGGTGCTCAGTCCAATCTGGCATGTTAATGCAGCCTATTGTATATTCTTTCCTGTTCATCTTGCATGCCTATTAAAAAAATTGGGTGAGACTTTTAGGGAAGGCTGAAGACTACCATCTGCCTGCTAGAAGAGTAATAATCTTGCCTAATTATATACTCCTAACACAGTGGCATCTTAATATGCTCCTCGACTCTGTTTGATATGTGTTCCCAAATTGTGCCCTGATTTGCATCCTATGCCAATTCCATAAAAAAACCCCAAACTTAGTGGGAGGTGAGGCTTCAATTTACCCTCCCATTTTAATGCTGAGCCAGGTTTAAATCTTGCAGTGAGCAAACCCAATCTGAAGTAGTTATAGATCTCTCTCTTTCACTTCAGGAGAGGCTAAATCTGGTTTTGAGAGTCAAATAAGGTTGAAAGTGTGAATGGCCAGAATTCCTCTGCTTACTTGCCTGTCCTATTGTACCTGGGAGCCAGCAGGCCAGGATTACAGGTTTTTCACCTGCTGTTTACCTTCTTGTCACCTAATGAGTGCTCAATTCACACATTTAACACCCAGGGACCCACACAAACCTCACCGCCAGCCTTTGCCAAATATCCTTGTCACTGGGCTTGCACAATATGAAAACAATTCCAGAATTTGAACCCTAGGCAGCACAAGCAACAGGTTTCCCCAAGGCACAGGAGAGCATCCAGAGGGTGCCTTGCCATGCAGACAGACCCAAAAATCTGGTTATCACACAGCCAAGCGTGGCCAGGCAGGAACAGGAGGGATCCGTGGAAATGTGTGAGTTTAAAGCCACTGATGCACAGAGCTGTCACATGCCATGTAGACATAGGCACAGCACTTCTGGCTGCACATATCAACATTGCTAAAGCAAAAGGCACTGACACTTTTTATTGGGAAAGGCATCCCGACACTCCTGTGTAGCTGGTGCTGTTTAATTCGAGCTGTGCCACTTCACTGGGGGCTGAGAAACAAAATCCTCCAGGTTGGATTTGGATGCAAACAAACAATATTGCATGGAGCCACGTGTTAAGTATTGCCATGCAAGCGAATTGCACTTCAGCAGTGTATTTTCCATTTAATAAATGCTTTAAAAAATTAGTTTTCTAAGGTGTATCTTACCCTGGAACAAAAGGAATACACAGCTGGATAACATTCTCAGTTCAGACTTCGTGTTTTCTGCTGGGTGCAGAGGTGATTTTGTCTCCCACTGGTGCACTAGTTTAGGCTGAGGGAGTGGTTGTTTTGTTTTTTTTATTTTTTTATTTTTTTATTTTAAATGTGACTTCTTTGGGAAAAACAAGCGTTACATGTTGGCACTAGTTAAGACTCCTTTACTTCAATCTTGTAAGGTGCACAAAAGAATTTTTCTCAGAATTGCTGTCAATGGACAAAAATACAAAAGGTGGAAACTAGGAAAAAAAAAACAAAGAACTTTTATGTATGAATTCTACATTTCAACATAGCTATTCAAAATCATTTTGTGTTGTTAGTAGCCTAGTACAGGGGTGGGAAGAATAATAGGAATCTCTAAATTCTGTAAAAGAGTGTTGACCATAAATAACTTAAAGATTTCAGGATCCTCCCATAATCTCTATTTTCAATCATCATCAGCAGCAGGCAGTAATCCCATAGAAAAACAAAAAAAAGTCCACAAATAAACAAACCAATTTTCCTTTAAGAGCAGAACTAATTCTTTTCAATCCACTTTTTTATTACACTATTTTCCCTCTATCTATTTAGCTAGCATAAGGATAAATTTCCAAAGCTACCCAGTTGGAAAATAAATGGGTTCACTGTTTGTCTAGCATTCCAATCTTCACAAATGTAAATCAGTCCAACTGCTACTCATTTAAACCTCCAACTTCACAAAACATTAAAGGACTGCTTTCCATACACAGTTTAATCTGTAACAATTCACCAAGATTTCTGCTTGAACATCATTAGAAATTGACTATCTGATAAAGACAGACCAATATCAGGGGTCAGGTGGGTCAACCTGTGTCATTTATGGAGTTTTAATGGGTCAGCTGCAGCAGGCACCACTACTTGAAGGTTAAATTTTTACAATTAAATACATATACAGCTATTCCCATAGCTACTCTGCTGTTAAATCTACCATAAACAACACAAGCATTTATATCTGACCCTAATTTTGTCCAAGATGTCACCATTTGGAAATTATATTTAAAAAAGCATATTATAATCCGTTACACATTAAACAATACTTTGTGTGCTGAGATCCATAATTAGCTGGTAGAAGCTGTTTGCATTTGTTCACATCAGTGTTAAGGGGTTCATTTAGGTTACTTTCTTTCATTTTAATTGGAATAAGGCAAGCAGTGCCTCCCAATATATTTCATAGCTGGAGAGTTCACTACAAACAAAGCCATGTAACCCTGCCAAGGCAGTCACTAGGGAAACTTTTTTTTTCTGCATTGGCCCCATTCACTTCTCCCTAAATATCTTGGAGAAGAGTGGCTTTGTCAAGGGGAAGAAGGATTGAAGGGTGTGTCAGGGAAGAGCCTTCTTAAATCCAAGCATGTATTTTTAGCTGGGAAATCCTCCTTTACTCCAAGTTGGAAGGCAGGCAGCCAGGAGCATTAACATTTCCTGATTGTCCTACTCATCAGAGAAAAGCAAATGAAATCTCTCCGTGGCGTTTTGCAGCAATCAGATCATCCTGCTGCACGTAATGGTATAACAAGGTAGGAACACTGATACCACAAGAGAGAGAGTAGTTAGCTGGGTAACTAAATTTATAATCAACTCCTACAGGAAAAAAAAAAAAAAGGGAAAAAAGGTTTTTCTGCATGCCTGCGTGTCTCTGGTTTGCACCACAGTACATGTGAAGTTGTGTGTGTGTGTGAGCAGTTCTCAGAATCACCATCTTAAATCAAAGCAGTGAAACATCCAACTGGAACATCACAAGGAATTCTTGCTAGGACACAAGAAAAATACAAGAGATCTCAGACAAGCTTTCCACTGCATGCAATCACTTTGTCCTTCTGGTTTGCACAACAGCAGGACATTGACTTTTCCCTCAGCTGGGATATTTCTTGTGATTTAGCTGGGTGACAGTGACCTGATCAGTGGGCTTTGGACGAGCTCTTGGGCTGGGGAAGCCAAAGTGCCTGAATGCACAAGATTTTGGTGAAAGCACAGGATTAATTGTGGCATCAGGACAATTCCTCTGCTGGGCTCTCCACGTGCTGTCCAGCCAATATTTACTCTACAACCCTTACCTGTGAGACCACACCACTCATCCTCAAACTCTCTTTTTCTTCCCTTTTCTCTTTACTATTTCCATTTCAGATTTTGTGTTGGAGACAAATTTTTCCTGAAGAACAACATGATTCTGTGCCAGACAGACTATGAGGAGGGTTTAATGAAAGAAGGTTATGCACCCCAGGTTCGCTGATCGGATGCCACATCATTAAGAATAAAAAGCACTATGTTCTTTTATCTTTTCTGCTCAACATGTATATAAGAAATGACACAGGAACCTACTGAATAGCATAGATATAGGGAGACAGAATGGTTGCGTGAAATAAAAGGCGGACTGCATCTGTATGTAGTGAAAATTGCTCCAGTTCAGAGTTGAATGTTAATTAAAAAGGTACTGTATATAAAGCTGGATTCTTTTTGCTTGCTCTTGGGATTTTCAGTTTGTTGGGTTTTTTTTTTGTTTCTTTTTGTGTCATTTGGCATGAGATGTTTATTTTGGACTATTGTACATAATGTATTGTAATATTTGAAGCACAAATGTAATACAGTTTTATTGTGTTACCATTTGTGTTCCTGTTTGCTTCTTTGTATTGTTGCATTTAGTACAATCAGTGTCTAAACTTACTGTATATTTATGCTTTCTGTATCTACCAGCTATTTTAAATGAGCTGTATCTTTCTAGTAAAAAGCATTAAAGAGCAAATCCCAACCATTATGCTACACTTAGAGCTTAAGAATACTGTTTACATTAAAACTATTTAAAAAACTAATAACTAGCAGCACCTGCTGCTAATGATGCTATGGTTAAGGGTCTATCAGCACTTCTCTTATAAGCCTCTATTTTTCAGGGGTTAAGCATCTGCTGTTTAATTGCATGGATTTTCCTCAAAGAGCACTTTTATTTTACTACAAAATTTTGGAAAGCAAATCTGACTGGTTTGAGATATATTATAAAAGGTGCAAAAAGTTAATGCTTTTGGGTGCTGCTTTTGTGCCCCTTAGGCATTCCAAATGCCTGGATTTGATTTTTAATTTAGCTGGAAATTAAGCCCTAATGCAAACCAGTGCCTCTGGGTATCTTATATATATATATATATAAATATATATGTTATTTTTCTGAAATCGTTAATTTGGGGAGGGAGGAAAGGGAGAAGATTTCTGTTTATATACATTTTTAAAAATTCTTAAAATTTGAGGGGTCTCTCTCTCCCTCATCTCCCTNTTTTTTTTAATCAGGGCTTAACCCTAATGTTTTCTGGGGCTGCATCCTCAACAAACCCTGGAAAAAAAAAGTGAAAGTAGAAGGCACTGTAAACAGCCCCCTCTGAGGGTCTATTTACATTAAAGAAATGACCCTGAGCTGACACTGGGAGAGTGACTGGTTGCTAATTACCCACCTCAGTGCAGGCTGAAGGTAATTTAAATGCTGATGTGGATGGGACAAAACTTTGCAATAGCAAGCGAGAGCTACCACACTCGACTGCACAGGTACCTTGCTGTCCATGCCAACATCCTACAGGTTTGTCCCATCAATACTGGCAATTAAAATCCTTTTGACAGAGGTGGGATCGCTGCTGACAGCTCCTGTTGGCAATCAGTCCGTTCTCCAGGAGAGGTGGACCTCTGTTTTTTAAAGCCATGAAGCTATTGCATCAGCAGGACGTCCCTAAGTGCTCATGCCCCTGACAGAGCTTACAGGTGTTTGGCAAAGGAAAGCAGGATGAATGTTTAAAAAGTTGTTACATGCATATTTATGTCTTGTCTGTTTGCCACTGTAATCTAGCTCACTGGGAAAACAACCTGTATTAAAAACAAACAAACAAAACAGTATTAAGAAGAAAAAAAAAAAAAAAAGAAACCCACTCTACCCTATGTTGTTATGAAGCTAAGCTCTTGTTTTTATTTCCAGTATGAACCCATGTCTCTGCTCAAGCTGACTGCTGTCCTTCCCTGCTCTTCCTGTCCTGTTGCAGTTTCAGCATGTTTGTGCTGGGGATGGTCAAAAAAGCTTTGGGGGGAAATTCCTTAAGTGTATGGTAAGAGTACACTGCACAGTGGCTTGACTTAGAAATAGATATTTAGTTTTAATGACTGTTGTTACAGTGTGGGGTTTTTTTCTGGCTGTGAACCCTTTTGAAAATCAGCATGGCTCACAAAACTTGACTCTGGCTCATACAGGACCAGTAAGAAATGCAGCAGCTCCTCAGGCTGTCCTTGTTAATTAGAAGAAATCGCTCCACATAGTTTTTCAAATTAAATTTAGCCCTCTTCTGTGGACTATCTTCCTTCCTAACCTTGAGCACAAGTGTCTCTCCCACTGCCTTCCACAATCCCTTAATGTCTTTGGGATAACGAAGCAGTTGGTGTCAGAGGTGCCATTAGGCTCTCACAGACCTATTCAGTGCAATAAACAAGCTGTCCTCTCCATGAAGGTCAGGGTGGACAGAAAGGGGAGAATCATATTATCTTGTTTTGAGCCCAATTTCAGTTTTTTCCTCCAGCCCCTCTTGGGTCTTTCCATTAGAAATCAGGAAGATCTCTCTTCTGCTTTCCAGCAGTAGGCTGCAGAACAGAGAGAAATCCCTGGTTCAGAAAAAAAAAGAAAAAACATCTGGAAAATGGGAAAGAAGAGTCCTTGACTCTGTGTTTGACTCCCTGTGAGCTTGGGCAAGTCACTCCACTTCTCTGTGCCTCAGTTGTCCCCATCTGGCAAATGGGGCTGATGGATGCAGTGCTTTTGTAAAACATTTTTGGCTCTCCAGAAAACCAAGAGCAGCATCAGGACATCCTGGGAGGAGCAGAGCACTCACGGGAGGTGACCACAGATCTGAGGAAAGCACCAAAACCGAGCAAGGCTTGGCTGGGGATGATGGCAAATAAACACCAAGAGTGCTGTGAATGCTCAGAATCTCATTCCCACAAAGTGCCACTGCTCAGCTGCTTGTGGAGCAAATGGAGAGAAGGGGAATGGGAAAAGAGTGGCTCATCCCTACATGCTGTGATGTTCATATGTGCATTTTGTGGCATAGGCTCAAAGTGTGGAAGAGGAAGGTGGTCCTGCTATGGGAAAAAAACCAATAGTCTCACCATTGTATCAATCTTAATTGATGCAAGGATAAAGAAATATGGATGTATTTGCAGTGCACTAAGGTATGGCATTGCTTTGAGCACTTTATGCTCATCTGTCTTATTCACATACATATCTAAGATTTGTATGTAGAGGATACAGAGTAAATATAGATTTGATGTAGGTCAAAGATCAATTACACATTTTCCTGTATTTCAAACTTCCCTCTTGCCTGGCTGTTAAAATAATGACTGAGAGTTGAAATATTTAATGGAAACATTTACAACTCCAATAAAGGATATCATCATAAGTCAATAGTGGAGAGAGATTATCTGCCAGGCCACTTTAGTGATCATTTTGACAGAGGCCTAGAACATTCCTTTGGGTTGCTTTTTGTTATCTACCTTGGTTTTCCTTCTCCATCACTGTGTGTGACAACATGCTGTCTGCATCCAGCAAAACCCTCTGACAGTGACCCTTCCTCGGTGTATTTGTATTTGCCAGGCAGGAATGCTTCCACTTGTGTCTCCCATCTTTATCTCTATCTGTACACATCATGAAGTTTAGCCAGACAAAAATAATATTTTTTTTTTTAATCTACTACAATCTACTTGGATGGCTGGTTTTGAGCCATGTGGAAAACTAAAAATTATCAAACCTTGATTTTCAGCTGTAAAAAGCTCCTCTGACAACTGTAACCTGCTGTGTCTGTTATCTGCCACAACTGGGGATGGATCAAGACAGCCTGGATTTGGCAGAAACAGTGGCCAGGGCTAAAAGTTGATCTATTTCATGATTGTGTTTTTCTATCTTCTGGGTTCTTTGGTGGTTTTTTTTAAGCACACTTTCATGTTTTCCTATCCTCCCAAAATGTTCCAATTTTTGCTCCCATCATGTAAATAAAGGAAAATCATCCAGCAATCCCTCAAATGTTCCTAATTGCCTACACATAAAATGACTTGGGGAAGATAAATTAAAAAGTGGTCAGTGAGAAGGGAGACTGGGAAAAAGAAACAAACAGGGACTGTGGCAAGGTTTCGACTGTATAGATTTTAAAGTACTTTAAAGGCTTTTTTCAACATAATATGCAGCAGCTTCTTATAATTTTCTCAGCAGTAGGTAGTTTACAGTCATCTGTACCTAGAACAAATCTTGTCAAAAATGAAGGTCTGTAGTGATTGCTGGGTATAATTTTATACATTTAGCTGATTTTTCTGAAAGCTTCCACTGTGCTGCTGTTGTCAGACTAAATTATCAATTTAGCCATTTGTTGTTCAATGAATAAAAAACTCCTATGGCATTGGAGATGTTGTGGTTTCAATAAAGCAAAAGCTTTAACAAGTCAAACTACACAAAGCAAAGTGTGTGCTGTATATAAGAACAGTGTTTCTATTCCTTTAAATACCACTTTAGATAAAAAAAGCCAATTACATATTCACTTAACACATTCCTCCTACTTCAGGCCAGTGATGCAGACCAAAGCTGTTTACTGCTCAGTACCTTGCAAAAAGAAACCAAAATACAATATGTGCAAGGTAATAGGCCATTAACACAAACATGCTCTCAGTAAAAATTCTTTGTGTAGGCACCTTTCTAAAAGCTGCCAATTGTGGGTGATAGAAGTATTATAAAGGAAGTGATTTTAATACTATTTAAGGCATTAAAAGCTGAAGACTATCTGTTTAAAGCATTAAAGTAAGAGCTGCATGTATCTAATACCTTTTAAAATGCCCTTCTGCTGATTTATATTCATCCTGAACCTGCTAATAATGAGTATACATAAGCAAATACCATCTTCCACCTATTCAGCATGTCATTGATATGAAAGCCCCAGAAAATATCTCACGTAATCAGTGTGTTCAGAGAGTTATCTAGCACAAATTACTCATTAACTCAATAGCACATAATAAAAAAGAACATCAATTAATTAATGAGTCACCCTCAGATCACTTTGATTACAACACAGCTCTGTTGAAACAGCAGTTATAAATGGAGCTGCCTCTCTTTATTCATTGTTTGCAATTGGCCCATTATTTTGCAGAGACCAGTGTCATATTTAACACATGCCTGCAGGTAATTGTGTGATTAGTTTCATAAATGAAGATGCAGAGGGAGAACACGGAGTCTCTTGCTCTGCAGGGATGCAGAGCTCTGCAGCATCCATGGGGGCAGCCTGCCTCCCCTGCACAGCCCTGGGGTCAGGACAGCACCCAGGGCTAGTCCTACAGACCTCTAACCCAGCCCCAAAAATCTCAAAACCCTGGGAAAACACTCAGGATTTGGCCCTCCCTCCTCTGTGCATGTTGGTTCTTTTCTCCAAGCATCAGGACAAGAGGAAATGGCCTCAAGTTGGGCCAGGGGAGGTTTGGATTGGCAATATTTTTCCACTGAAAAAGGGGTTGTCAAGCCCTGGAAGAAGCTGTCCACCACCCCTGGAGGTGTTTGTGGGTGTGGTGCTCAGGACATGGTTCAGTGCTGGGTTCATGGCTTGGCTCAATGATCTTAGAGGCCTTTTCCAGCCTCCAGCACTTCACAGAGCACAGAAACTGAGAGATTGGGTGTGCTGCTCAAGGTCAGTCAATACATCTGCCTTCCTCAAACCCCACTGTCAGCATGGTTTGTAACCATCCCACCCCAGGGGCAATGCCTGGAACAACAAATCCAAACTCCTCTTGATGCTCAGGGATGGACCAAGGGGAGGATGAACACCCAGAGTTCCACTGTGCTGTGTTTGGTGGAGATGAGCTGGTTGTTCAGCTATTTTTTCTTACATTTTTTAAAGGAAAGATGAATGAAAGAACACAAAGTCACCACCTAAAGTTCCTAAACTATCTTGGTTAAATGCCATTCCAATAAGCGTATAGTGTAATTATAACAGTTCCCTTAGGTAAGTAAGAAACATCTGTTAGTAACACATAGCAGGTGTTAGCAATTACACATACTGATTTTTTTAAAGTGTTTTTAATTAAAAAGAATTCTGTTTTCTGAAAAGGAAAGCATGGCAAGTCCAAACAAGCTTTTGTTTGTGTGGCTCTAGATCATGTAATATGCAAAACGATAAAGGTAAAATCAACTTAAATTAGCAAAGGTTTGCACGTTTGACTCCAGTTTATTGCAATCAAAACCAAATTGGGATTCACTGCATTATTGTAAAGCACATAACATCAGTATTCTAAGCAAGGTCTCATCTAATGCATGAAATCCAGACAGTTCATGTAAACCCTAAACACATCCAAGGAGAGCATTTGAACCTGGGAAGATTTCTACAGTTAAGCAAAATATGATAGGTATTGTAAGAGAGGAGAAATTGCTAGGAAATTCTGTATAATAGTTTCTTCACAATCCCTTTGTCCCACTACAGGGAAACAAAGTCTAGATTATGTTAGAGCAAAATCAAACTGTGTTTTTAAATTACTTTGAAAAACTGGCCAAGAACAATTTACATTTAGCAAAGTGATAGGCTGTGCCACTGAGAAATAAATAACAAGCAAGGGCCACACTGGAAGGCCAACCAGTCAGAGGTGGTTTTAATCCAAATTAAAAGATAATGAGATGACAAATTTGTTTCCTTGTCCCAACTCTATCTTTCCATAGATGCCAAGATGAGGATATCAGGATGTAAATCTTGCAATAAACTTCGATTTTCATTTTATATAAAATACAAAAGCAAATGAGTTGGAAAGGGAAAAAATAAGCAGCAACATTGGTACAACCTATGGATTTGTCTTTGTAGCCAGCTGGGATCCAGGTTGTGCTTGTTTGTCATACACAAAAATGTGGTTCCTTTCACAAAAAATCTCTAAACTCCAATGTGGAAATGTAGTCCTTCTACCTACAGTCTTCAGCAATATAAAATTAGGTTATTTTTCTTTATGTTCTTCCCAAGAGTGGAGGCTTTATGAGGAGACACATATATAAAATAATGGGTATAAAAAGCCCCATCAGTAAGCTCTCAGGCCAAAGACAAAAGTAGTTCATATGTATTTTTTTCATCTGAATACACAGATCTGGAAATTAAGGCCAGATTTTTAACATTTTTCTGCTTCCAGGAAACTTGAGTTTTTCCCTATGTTATCTGTAAGTATTTCTAAGCATCTCTATTTCTTATCCAAAATATAAAACATTTGTTTAGGGCTTTTTTTTTTTATATCAAGAGCATAAAACTACTCTTAGTGGCATCCAGTCAATACACTGCCAGTATTGAAACCAGCCTTTTGGATGAACAGAATAAGGAAAAAGCAATATAGATCTCCTAACTCTGGGAGTTACATTATAAGAAGTTTTAGGTACATAATACAAAGCTTTATTAGCTATTCACAACTCCAGGATAAGGTTCAGGTGTCCAAATCAGATGTCCCACTTCTAACCAAACACATGAGCTGTGAATAATAATGTACCAATAGCTCTAAAAGAATTTTGATTGTTTTTTTGTTCAAGTCAAAGCAGAGCATTTCAGTACTCCTTGTACACAATGCCTTTCTGGAGCACAGTAGCCTTGTGACAATGAGTGCATATTAATTAAAAATAAAGAAAAAGTTGGTAAATGCCTAAAAATTTCTTCAATTTAGAATGACAGGCTCACATCTGTTCCTACATCTCTCAATCACCATACAAGTGATAAAATACCACCACTAAGACTGTTGCAGAAAGGAAAATTTCTGCTTTGGCTTCCCATCCCAGTTTATTTTGGTAGCATTGCAACAGGCTTTTCCTCTCCTTTCCCCTCAAAGTCCTCTTAAAATATGGGAATCACTTTTGCTGTGCCTTGTATGGCCAGCTGAAAAATCTGACAGATCCTGATCTTGGAGCCTTGAAAGTCACCTGGAAACAAACTCCAGTGTAAGTGGAGTCCAAATGCACAGGATCATCATGATGCTGGCATTTACTGACAAAGTGAAGCAACACAGAAGTGCCATAAAATGTCAGGGTTGCAGTCACCCTTGCTCTCGTGCAGTGTTGTAACAGGGAGTTCAGAGAGAGGCTGGGTTTTTAAGGGCAGGCTGGGTTTCAATTTGGTCCAAAGTTTTTATTGTGCTAACGAACTGTAACAGCTCTAATCTATTTTTAGGTGGTGGCATTTCAAGTCTTTCAGCTCCTCAGTTCAAAATCCATAATGTGGAGATTATATACCACTTTTCTGCCTCACAGGGTATGTGAGGGTAATAATTGTGGGGATTTTTAACGGCTGAGCATCTCAAGTACCAAAGCAGGAGAGCAGCAAAATATACAAATTGTAGCTTAGGAATTCTCTAAAATCTCTAATTGATGGGAAAGTGCTGGGGAAAAGATTGCTCTGCATTTCCTTTTTCTTATCACAGTTCCAAACCACCTTTTAATAGCCCCTGTCAGAGACAGATACTTGGCTAGACAAGAACTTCGGTGTGATCCAGGATATCCTTCCCTGAGTTTTTACAAGGACTAATACAGTGAGAAAGAACAAGGCAAGGAAATCAACTACAATCCCTACAATTTACTTTCACATTCATGATTATTCTTCAGCAAAGCATATGCCAATTATGCCTGCCTACTTCTCAAGCCATTATTAATTGGTTGATTACACAAAACACAAGTGGATGAGATGTGATCTGAAAGACCTGAAAGAGAGCAAATATTTCAGGCTAAATTCACAAGGAAGAGAATGCTGCAGCTGTAATTTTAAAAGATGATACCTTTATCCCTGCTGTGGCTGTGCTTCCTTATAGTCCCCAGCAAAAAGAAAACCAAACCAAATCCAGCCCATGCCACATCTTTAGTGTGTCCTTTGTGTCCAACCCACTATGGACAAAGACAACAGGGAACAAACAGCTTTTGGTGCTGTTGGAGAGCATGAGTATCCAATCTTCTTCATGTGCTCTTTCACCTGGCTCTACCTTGCCCAAAGAGATGATTTAGTTCTGGTAGAAAAATATAACCCACAGTATCTCCCAGAAAAGCAACTTCTGCTATCTCCTTGAAAAAAAAAAAAAAAAACGAAGCAAAGAAGTTTAAATTCCATTTTTCCTACTGTATCCACACCTCGTTCTCACCCAAGCCCCAGCCTGGCAATTCAGGACTCTGACATTTGCTCTCTCTTTGTTATTGTTCACAATTAATTAACTAGCTCAGATAAACCAAAAATCTTTCCATTACAGAGACTTGCTTGGGACACATCTCTGATCATACACAAGGCCCATAAAAACCAGGTTAATTCTCACTAAAATCCAAAGAGATGCTGCTGGTGGCAGCAGCAGAGAGAAGATTTTACCTCTGGGAAGAATAATGGGTAGCAAGAGGCAGCCATCTGCCATTTTACATGAATTGTTTGCCACAGCCCTGGCTAATCTTTTTGAGCATTCAGAGTGTCACAGAAGGTCTCTGAATAACTTGGAAGCTGTGGCTTCCCCTCAACACCTCAGCCAAAATTTGAATGTAGAATTTGAGAGCTGAAAACTTACTCTGATAAGCTATCATGCCCCTGATCTCTCTTAAAGATACTGAGAAATGTCCAAATGAACATTGGAGGCTTCTCCTGCATTCACAGATCTTGCTCTCCAATAACACTTCAGCCCATTAGGTATCACTAATACCCACACACCTGGGAATAGCAAAATAATCCATTTCTACAAGCAGCAAAGGAGCCCAGCAAGAACTCCCATTCAAAAATGAAGCACAATCAACATAAAAACGAGAAATTTGACTTTTACTGGTCTTAGAGCATCTTACCCTTTGAACAAGCAAGTCAGTTAAAATAAGGGCTTTAAACGGTGGCAGATGTTGCTGTAGTAGATTTTTGCTGTCTGCAGGAAATTCTTCTGCCTTTATCCCTGAGTCCTGTGCCACCAGAACACCTCAAGGCATCAGAGGAGGGGGTGCCAAGGAAGCCCTGCAGAAGGGATGGGGCTCCAGCTGCAGGAGCATCCCTGTCCACTGCTCTGGTTTTTGGCCTCTGTGGTCACATCAGGCAGAAGTGAGGGGAGAAGGGTAAATCCCAGCCCTGCAGCCAACCTTGCTCCTCTCTCAGAGCCCACTTAGATACCTCATGCTTCCTCAGATGTGTTTTTGAGCCTTTGGGCCCAGATAGGCACGCCAACATCTCAAAATTTCATTCACAAGAATTGAAAGGGCTGGGAGCCAGGCATTTGTTAGTGGTGCAAACTCAGAGGCTTGCAATTGTTCTGGGTTTGACCTCTGGATATTCATTTGGACCCTTTCTCTTGGAAATGCAGGTTTGCACCTCTGCTTTTTCTCTACCTTTTATCACCCTTCCTGATGTCTTCTGCCAGCACAAAGTTAAAATGCTGAGGCAATGCCAGTGGCTGTTTAAGATGCAAAGGGACAGAAATTATTAGTGCTATCAAACTTTTTATTTTAATGGGAATTAGACAAGCCCCAGGCATATTTGCACCTGCATTTGCTTGCTCCTTGCACTGCTGTGCCCCACAGATCTGCTTGTTTCAATTGACCCTAAGGCAGTAACCTGCAGAATGTATCCATATCATTTGCTGCTTTCTGCTGACACATTTTCAAATCACAGATTTGATGGTCATAATTTTCACATTTAAAAACTCAGACTGTGCAGTCCAGTGCTGCATTTATTTCCAGGTGGAAAAACAAAGTCTTGTGTTGTCCAAATCACCTGAGCTGCAGAAAAATAAAGGAGTGTGTGGAATTGCCTGGGGTTTTTTTCCCCCAGATTTTAATAATTCTACTATTTACTAGTAGCAATGGAGTTATATATGCAGTTGCATTATCCAGTCACTACTAAAAAATTTTCAGGCAAAAAGAATTAACAGAAGGCAGATCAGGGAGGAAAGGTGAGAGAGGAATCATCATCATCCTCATCATCATCATCAAGGAGGTAAAATGGATTCCCCCAAATCACATAAGTCAATACCCATGAGAAGCTGACACATGGGAAACCCTCATCACACACTGTGAAAAGGGTCCTGCTTGTCCCAGGGTCAGGTTGTACAGATTTGTCCTCAGATATACAGGATTATCCCACAATTCATCATTAAAGAAATAAATTCCCTGTCAGTGGGATTATATACAATAACTATTTGCAGAGCAAATCGGTAGTCCAGTATTGAAATCAGTTTTACTCTGTCAGAAATACAAGCCATGCAAAAGTTCCTGACTGATTGCTTTCTGCCTGCCTCAAAGGACTCTGCTGTACAGACGTTTCAACCTTGAAATCCCCTTTCCACTCTTTTTTTCCCAGCTTTGCTTCACTACCATG
The DNA here is from genome assembly GCA_013397375.1 of Toxostoma redivivum. Lineage (NCBI taxonomy): Eukaryota > Metazoa > Chordata > Aves > Passeriformes > Mimidae > Toxostoma > Toxostoma redivivum. Next base: position 304,848 of record VXBI01001827.1, on the reverse strand, counting down.
GATGAAACCTCACCTCTTGGTCAGAGCTGCTCCAGCTGAAAAGGACGAGGGATGATTCTGCCCCTCTGGAGCCAGTTAAGGAATGTTTTGACTGGAGCATCTTGTAGTGCTTCCTTTTCTTTTTTTTTTTTTTTTTTAAACAGTGCCTCTGCATTATTGATTTTGGGGGTTATGTGTTACAATACAGAATGGAAGAAAGGATATTTTTTTTAATGCCAAAAAGATTATAACCTTTTTTAGTTTGTTTTTCCTTTGCCAGAGGGACTAAGTGCATGTTTGCTTCTGTTCCTCCTGTTGCAAGCTGCAGTGTTGCCATCGAAGGCTCGCAAGAAGCTCCTGTTTGCATTTCCTTAATTAGCCTTTAACTTTCCGTGGAGGCAGAGAGAAAAGATCTCAATGAGTTTTAAGGACTGCCATTTCTGTGGCAACAGCCATAAACGGAGATTATGTAGGTGCCAGAAGACCTTCAGAGCAGATGTGGCCTCTGGAAAAATAAGTGATGTTTATAGTGCCAGAAATCATTTGCTGCAGATTTGGGAAAGGTGTCTTTCCACTGCCCTTTATCCCTATCTTCAAAGGGGATTGTGTGTGAATACAATTGATTAATAGATAGGCATTTGATGGAACTAGCACATCTTTCCTTCCCAGGGAAGGCAGCCTCAGAGCCTAAGGACAGGAACATCCTCATTTGCTGTACAGTCAAATAACGGGCTCTTATTGTGGATTTCATGAATATGTTCATTTAGGCCATTGAGCAGCAGGGTATGCAAGCTCATAATCAACTTTAACACGTGAAAAGTAACATTAGCAAGAGTTTCATAGGTTTGATAACATCAAAGTAAGGTACGAATTGATATAATTGCCAAAGACTGGAATAAAGAAAATCACCATACTGGATCAGATTCCCTCTGTACCCAGTATTCTCCTCTTTCCAGCTGTTCTCAGATCCTTTACAGCAGTCTTTGTCACAGGGCCGGTCACAAATCCAAAGAAGGTCAAGAAGGATTAGGAAAAAAAAGAAAAAAAAAATTAAATAATAATAAAGCCAAATTCTGAAAAGCAAAGGCTAAAACTTAAAAAAAAGTTTATTGCTGGCAGTAGGTCAGTCCTCCCGGGCGGCGGAATGAAAAGTAGTCGCAATTATCAGCTCTGCGTGGTTGCAGTCATTAGGGATCGCTAACTACCTTTAATCATGGCTACGGTTCAGCTCCCCCAGGGCAGGGGAGCAAACATTTCCACCTGCAGCCAGTAATTACAGCACTCGGCTCCCCGGCACCGAGCTGGGCACCGAGCAGAGCTGCCGGGAGAGCTGCTGGCACTGCCCGGGCCCAGGACGGCATGGGATGCACGGATGCTCTGCAGGGATGCAGGAATACTCTGCAGGGATGCAGGGGTGCTCTGTAGGGATGCAAAGATGCAGGGATGCTCTGCAGAGATGCAGGGATGCAGGGATACAGGGATGCAGGAATGCAGGGATGCTCTGCAGGGATGTAGAGATGCAGGGATGCAGGATGCTCTTCAGGGATGCAGGGATACAGGGATGCTCTGCAGGGATGCAGAGATGCAGGGATGCAGGATGCTCTGCAGGGATGCAGGGGTACAGGGATGCAGGGATGCTCTGCAGGGATGCAGGGATACAGGGATGCTCTGCAGGGATGCAGAGATGCAGGGATGCAGGGATGCAGGGATGCAGGGGTACAGGGATGCAGGGATGCTCTGCAGAGATGCAGGGATGCTCTGCAGGGATGCAGAGATGCAGGGATGCAGGATGCTCTGCAGGGATGCAGGGGTACAGGGATGCTCTGCAGGGATGCAGGGATGCAGAGATGCAGGCACACAAAAGCCAGGTGAAACAAGCCTTGTCTTTTAAAAGCCCTGAAAATTAACGACTAGCTAAGGTCATGAGTGCTGACATTGTTCTTGCAATAATGATAACAATAACAATAACAATAATA
>VXBI01001827.1:244613-297624 GCA_013397375.1 Toxostoma redivivum | reverse complement strand
TTCTCTTCTCTTCTCTTCTCTTCTCTTCTCTTCTCTTCTCTTCTCTTCTCTTCTCTTCTCTTCTCTTCTCTTCTCTTCTCTTCTCTTCTCTTCTCTTCTTCTTTTTTCTCCAGGCTGAACAATCCCAATTCTCTCAGCCCTTCCTTGTAGGAGAGGTGCTCCATCCCTCTGACAATCTTGGTGGCCTCCTCTGGAGTTGCTTCAACTCCAAGGATTCCCTTCCTGTGCTGGGATGCCAGATCTGGCTGCATTTTATGCATTTAAAAGCAGTTGCACACACAGCATCTCAAAGAAAATTAAAATCTTTGCAGATGGCAGAGACTGAACCTTTTGTGTACACTAAGAAAAATATTTCAGAAGTCTAAGGAGGCAAGATCATTTGGCAATTCCTGCCATAACATAATTATTTAATGGATACATAGAGGCCCTAAATGATAGCTGAGCTTCTCTGTGGTTGGTATTATCCACACTAAGAGATGATCACTGCCCCCAGGAAGTTTATAAACTAAATAAATAGGACAAAGATCAAACCAAGAGGAGCATTATTATCTTTGGTTTACATATGGAGAACCGAAACACGAGGAGATAAAAATCTCCAAGTCCCACAGCGAGCCTGTGGCAAAGCAAAGTTCTGCTAAACCCCAATCCAATGCCAGCTCCTTCCTCTCAGCCACATCCTTTCCAAAACAAGAAGCTGCCTGAGTTCTGCCTGCAAAGAAAAGCTTGGGCAGTGAGTGAAAGCAGGAAACAGCAATTTATAACTGACATACATCATTTTCTAGCACAGATCTCAAAGAACATTAGAGACAGGCAATTCTCTCTTTTGCACAGGGTGGATTGCACAGGCAGAGGAAATCATCTGTAGCCTCCCAGGCAGTTTGAAAGCATAATACAGCTGAAGTCCACTGTCCTCTGGGTCTGACTGCATGAGTCATGGTCTTCTTCATCCTGCAATGGATGAATCTTCTCGTGGCAATAAAACAGCTTACCCATGGTGACTCCTGGAGTGCTTCCAGCTGTCACAGCCTAGGACTAAAGAGGAGGGAGCAGAAGTCACATTTTGCACCTCTTGGATGCTGGGTCTGTGTCTTTGCCCAGTCCAGTATAAATTAGCAGAGCTCAGAAGGGTTCCTCTAATTTGAAAGGCTTGTGCTCAGCCAGGACAGTGGAGGGCTCTGCCCTCTGCCTCTGTCCCAAGGGAATGGTGTGGGATCATCCTGGCAAAGCCCTGCTGGATCCCTCCTGGGAGGTGGATCCCACAGGGGAGGATCAATTTAACCCTGTGGCTCCTCTGCAGCCCCGAGCCAGCACAAAGAGCTGCACCAGGGCCCCAAAATGAGGACATCCCTCACTTTTGTTCAAAGGGACATGACAAACTTGTGGATTCTCTGTCTCTCACAGGCATCTGATCTCATCTGCCTTCAACAGTCTCTGCCTTTCAACTTCAGCACATTCTTGATGTTGCTGGAAACAGAAATGGTAACAGCCAATTTATTTAACATGGAAGGTACAAATTAGAAGAAATCCTGCAACTTTACACTTAGGACATGGGGTATGATTGCATGTGGCTCATCATTTTTTAAGTCACTGCTGTACTTTTATATCAGGTGCAGTTCTCAGACTGGAGTTGTCACCTCTTAGCTCATTTTCCTTTTCATTTGTCTTCCTAGTAAGGAGCTTTTATATTCTGTAGAAGCCAAGGCCAGGAAAAAAAAAAAAAGAAAGGAAAATGAGAAAAAAATAATCAGGAAGTAATAGCAGCATCACTCCATATTCTTTCCTCAGAATTAGCTCTAAGTCACACATTAGCCATTAACTCCTTTGACCTGCTCCTCTTTGAAAGATATGTTCCACTTTAGGTTTCAACCTAAGACTTCAGTAGCTTTAGCACTGACATAATCTCAATTGTTTTCTGTATTTCTAAAATGACATAAATGGGAGTTCAAAAGCAGCTTATAGAAAAAATACATTTTCAAGGTGAGCCAAATAATCATAAAGTCAGCTCTTGAAAACCTCCAGAAATAAAATAGCACTTGGTAGCTTCAGTAATAATGATCTGAGACATTTAAATTAACTATATGCATTCAAGAAATCACTGTATCATGTGCTTAAAGTGGTGGGTTCAAATGCTAATTGGAGTATAAGATGAGAAATCCAAACACAAGTCAATTTTGGTAAGAACGTGGATGCATTTATCAAAAAGATTTCAAAATGTTGATGTGAAGCCTCCTGGGATTGTTATGGATACACAGAAGATATGAACATAAAAACATAATTCATCTGTTCAAATTCTGATACCATTCTGTTTATTTCAAGATGCAACAAATTTCTGCTCCTTCCCACTCTTTTTTTTTTTTTCTTTTTTTTTTCCCCTTTTCATTTTTTTCAATGATGAGCAGCATCTACTTTTGAAGTGACCCACACAGTTTCTGAGTCATGCCTTGGTGAATTATGGCAATGAAACAGCCAGGTAAACACAAGAGAAATAGAGAATCTCACAAGGCAAAGATTTCTGTGGCCACTCTTCTAAAACACAGCTGCTTAAAAATAGATTTACCCTCCTCTACAGTGCTTTGCTGCTCCCAAAATTACTTTTATTTCAGATTGGCTCAAAGTATCAAAATGTCTGCACTTTGCACAGAGAGAAGAGCAAAAGAAACTACTTTTCTTGCAGTAAAGAGAAAAGTGATTAGCATGTTCAAGAAAAATCTAGTTTTCAATGAAAGAAAGGGGTTTGAATTTTTTCCACCAGTCTCAGTGGTATGTGAGTACTGCTTGATAGTTTTGTTTTCTTTCTATCAATAAAGCAGAAAAAGTTGAACCCAGAACCTTAAGGTCACAATAGTAATTGATGTATTTCCTGGAAATATTGTCCCCAAAACATCTAAAGAATATCAGATGGAGACATTAAGCAATCCAGAAGTATCTCCCCACTGAATAAAGGAGAAGATGGTGTAAAAATCACATCTTTAAGACATGGATCAATGCCTTCATGTGAATATTCATATTCATTCAGTGACTACAATACATCACCTCCACTGAATGAGAAAGAGCTTCATGCAAAAACTCACATGATGAAGCCCAGAAAAAAAAAATTCTTTGCAACATCCCTTTATTAGAGAAATTATGGCTTCTATTAGAGAAATTATGGCTTCTATTAGAGAAATTGTGACTGCACGAATTTTCACAGAGCCCAAATACATAGCACTTGATCTTGTAGCTTTAAAGTTCTTTCATGCAGGGTTGTTTTTTGGGGTTTTTTTTGTCAGTGATTATGTATACATAGCTTTCACAGGGAATACAGGATATAAGGGACAGTAAGTATGCTTCAGCATATGGTGAAACCATATGCTTGGCTGCTTTTCTGCCTATGCTACTTTTATTTATTTATTTTTAAATATGTGATTCACATTATTAGTTCAGACCTCTCTAATTTGCTGGGCCATATATATGATAGATTAATTATGCTTAATTTTTAAATATTATTTCTTATTGTCTGGGGTTAAAGAATGTGCACAAGACAGGAAAAAGAATTGGCCTGAATTTCCTACTGATGTAAATGAAGAAAGCAATACGAGTATGATCAAAGAACTACACTTTTTATCATGCAGAAATCTTTGATATGTCAGACAGATTCTGAATCTGGAGTCCTGCTAATATACCCTGCATGATCTGCAGGAGTTAAAAAATGGAAAGCAATGATCATGAAGTCTGGATTCTTAGTTCCTTGTCCAGTAAGTCACCAAAAAGTGAAGAAACCCAGAAATCCTGTCGGTGTGCTGCTGAGGAGCCAGGAGGAAAAGGAAAAATGTGAATTCCAGGGGGACCAGCATGTTTCAATACAATTGGCTCATTTTGATCCAAAACATTCCCACCCTAAGTGTCGAGAACAGCCTTGCAGCAGAAATTTTTCCCTAATTTTCAGAGTATTTTGAGTTCAATTAGAAGCACACTCCAAAGCAAGGAATGGCCACATGGCAAAGAATGATAAAGATTACCATGGTAATGTCATTATTCACTGTTGTACAAGAAATGATCTGTTAGATCACAGACTGGTGTCAGCCACCTCAAGTCTTTGTCCTGACTCAGTTTTCCCATTGTTCCTCTCCTGGAAAGCCAGGGACTTCACCCAGCTGGGAAATCTCCCACCCTGTTTGATCAGAGACTTTCTGTCATCACCTTTCCTGTCTGAAACCCCTGCTTCAGCACAGACTTCTAAAATTGTCTTTTTGCCTTTTTGCACCTCAATTCCTTCACGGCAGCAGAGGAATCAGAGCACTTCCCCACCCCTGAGGTGACACTGTGGGGTGCTCCAAGGCCATGGGGACATCTAAGTAGCTCAGCCAGGTGTAAGACTTTGATCTCCAGATTCATCAATCCAGCATTTCAAAAGCATTTAACTCACAATGAGAGATTTAATATTTTCAAGAAACAGTTCACTTTTTTTTTTTCTTTTTTTTTCCAATAGAAGTTTTATCATCATTTCTTTAAACAGCTTACAAAATCCCACATACAGGTTCCAGGACTTGATCTCATTATCTGGCTTTTCATATAAACTCTCTGTTTTGGTGCAACATGAGGTTTGACCAAGAGGCATTACATCTGTGCTGGCAGCAAGTCTGTGGATGTTGATATGCCAGGCAGGAGGTAGGTGATTTTTCTGGAGACATCAGTCTCTTTCTCTAAGGGAAAACATGGAATAAAAAAGTATAGAATGACCTTGCACTAATAAGCCTCTGCCTGGAGACAATGATTAAACCTGGTAGTGCAAGGGTTGGTTTATGAGTAATATCAGCTAAGGCACTAATGAAAGTATCCCATTAAAAAATGTATAACTTAGGGACTTGTCTGCACTGAGAAATTTGGTCACTGCTGCTGCTGCATTAATGTGCTCTGAAGCACAAACAGCAAGGTACACCCAGGTATTGCCTCTTATTTCTAAATAAATTAATCAGCCAGAAGTCCTGCACACTTTGCCAGGAGTGAAATCTGGACGTGAAATCTGCACTTCAGACCTACCTCTAGCTCTAGGACTTCATTCTCCAAAGGTTTCTCCTCACCAAAGTAGCTGCAATATTACTCTGGAGTGCTGTGACTTGTGTGCTGTGACTTGAACTGGTTTGTGCTGCACAAATACCAATGCACTCATAGAAAATGTTATTTTTACACTCAGGGGTATCACAGAGCAGATCAATTTGAAAACACGTGCACCAGCCTGGGGCAGAAATTAAGTTGTTTATTTTCTTCATTAGCATTGTTCTGAAATTCATTAAAATTATTCTGTAGTGCAGGGCATGCCAGGGTTACTGTGCAAGGTGTGGACACCTACAGGAGCTGTGGCACATCAGGGGTAAAACCAGTCTGGCTGCAGAGAATTTGAGCTGCAGCACTCATTCAGGAGAATAACACCTCAAGATATGTAAAATGCAGCTCCTCCTCATTTTTAATTGGAGTATTTCAGCAGCCCACTTAAATCTTTTAGTGAGAGATTGAGAAAAGAAAAATATAAACCCATTCTCATATATGCAGAAAATGAGGGGTATTTAACCTGAGAAATATTGTGATTTCAGTATTTTTGAGAATTTTGGTTTTAATTAGGAAAAAAATTGGGAAATTCCAAGCAGCTGCAACTGAGTTTGACCAGTGCCTCCAAAAGTTGCTACACAACAAACAAAAAGAAAAGAAATAAAACAAAACCAATAAAAGCAGCAGTGGTCTGTGAAATAATATAGGTCATGTATGAGCCTTCTCCATTGCAAATGTTGAAAATTATGACTAAGCCATTCAAACCCTTTTTATTTTCCAAGCTGTATTAAAAATTGAACACCAGTGAAGGTTACTGAGTGGTTATTTCCCACCCATACCAGATTTAGCCACAAGCATGTTAAAATACAGTTGGAGAAGGGGGTTAAGAAAACAAACAGACTCATTGCAGGGAAAAAAAGGTTCATTAAGCTATTTTTCAAGAAACCTGATCTTCTATACAGTAGAGTTCATATATTAATTTTTTTTATCAGGGCAAATTTGATGTTATCTATCTTGTGCTAAAAATATTAAAGCCATTTTTAATGTGATCTGATACACAGCAGAGTGGAAAGACATCTTTGTGAAAAAGAAAATGAAAAGCTAAACACAGTTCTCAGTATAATTCTGTCTTTCTTCCATGACTCGAACATATTTACTCAAAAAGTGAAATGAAAGGATCTCTAGTTTCTGAAATCTTCTACAGTCAGTTGCACTACTAAATTGCTAAAGTAGAAGAATAACAAAAAGGAAAGAAGATAAAATTTATTTTCTGACACAAGGGCTCTTGTTTTGCTTCTGGCCATAAATGTTAAAGCAAAGCTTCAACAAAATATCAGAATGAGACACAAACAGCTGCTGCATTTCAGGTCTGTCTCACAAACTGAAATCAGCGATTTTCCCAAACCAGATAAAACAAACTTCAGGATGTGGGGTTTCGGTGTTAAAATTTGATTTGTAGGTAATTCTTCACACTCTTCTACTTGCACAGGGAACAAACTTTAACTCCCTTTTTTTTAATTTAGTCCACCACAAGGTATGGCTTCATATTATTATTTCAACAAATCAAGAAAGAAATTAAAATACATCAGTCAATTATGTGGGCATAAAGCCCTAGGTCACTGTGATATGGATCTTTCTACCATGGAGTATTTATTCATTTCCCAGCCACTGTGAATCCACCAGATCATTCTCTTGGGATGCCTGAACACCCCTTGGAGGACAGGAATATTATTGGGGTCTGTGCCAGGCTTTCCCCTTTACCTCCTTCTCAGCCCCACTTGGCAAGGATTTATCAGCAGGAGCAGAGCAAAACACTCTGGAGCCTCAACACTAAAGGTGGAGCCTCTACAGGAAAATTCCTGCACCTGTAAATTCCCCTGTAAATACCCTCCTCCTCCTCTCTACACTCTGTCAAAATTCTGGATTCATATTCCATCCTTCTGGTCTGGGACTCTGAAGAAATTACAAATTCACTGAGAATGGCTGTGACAATGAGTGAGCTTTTTTGCAATCCCAACCACCGTGACAATGAGAGGGGTTTTGTGCAATCCAGCCTTGCTGTTCTTGGGCAGCACAGTCCTCAGTTTCTCCCCTAAAGTAAAAAGCCCTTATGATTTAAGGGTGGGAGGTGGTTTCAGGGGTCTTGCAACCCTACTGGAAGCCTAGGCTGGGTAAAAGCCATGAAACCCATCCTATTATTGGCTCTGTCCCTAAATTAATGTAACTGCCAGTCCATCCTGAGATTATTTTTTTGTGGAGAGAGATCTAGCTGATCCAGAAGGGATCTCAGGATCAAGCTATTATGAAGAGAACAGATTTAGAGTGCAATACTTACACTGGCAGCATAAACACAAAACCTGAGATCAAAACCTCAACAGTGGTCAGCTAAAAATGTAAAACCCTGCAGAATGCCAGTGGAAAGAGGAATTATGTGCCTTCTCCCACCTAAATATTTTGACTGCATCTGCACATGGCTGTTCCTGTTGAAAGTAAAGGCAGGTGCTTCAGGAATTCACTGGAAGCCAAGGAACAACTGAATCAACCCCACAGCAAGTAGAACTGGAAAAGTCTCTGTGCACCGTGCAGAAATCTCACTGATGGCATCTGCTCTGCTTCCATGGACCTGCATCCCACAGCAGAAGTTAATCTGAAAACCCAAAAAGATAATTGTTGTTATGGCAACTGATAACAAAATTACCAATTAGCAATTTTCAACATGTGATTGAGACCCTGGAAATCTGTGTACTAACAAAAAATATCTAATCCTGGCAGGTTATCAGTCCTTGTACAAGAATCCACAGCTCCATCAGATAATTCCTAGGGATACAAAAATTATCAATATTTGAAAACTACTGACTAAATATTATTTGAGAGACTAACAAGCCTCTGACTTTTCAATTTACAAATATAAAATTAGAGACTATTCTAAATTCTTTTCCATTCTGATGGTCCAGGATATCAGAGACACTGGTGAAGAATCATTATCAAGAACAGTAAACTCCAGCTTTGCAGGATCAGTCAGAACTTTTATTAACACTCTCCTTTGGTCAGAAAATTGCCTGAGACCTTGACTAAAGAGTCATTCCATGTAATAAAATTAATTCTGTTTACAACCAAAGCAATCGTTTTTTAATTTGAAAACATGAAACACTGTAGCTGAACTGCTACCCAAACTCCAGCCACTTCTCGCTCAGGAATTATATTTTCTTTCCAAAGAAGGGAAAATACAAAAGGGGGTGGAGAACAATGATCACACATTATTTTGTTGCACCCAAAATGAAAATGCTATGTGCAGGAAGAAAGTGGCAACTCCCATTCTGCAACTCCAAATTTCTGTCTTAATGGTACACAACAGGTTAAAATAGTTTGGAGAAAATACTGTATTATTCAATCTTGCAATAAATTTCTGCAGGCAATATTCAGTAGCTCAGTTCAACCACCAGCCCCACTGGAGAGTTTTAGTGCTCTGAAGATTAAGATTAAATTCAGAAATAGCAAAGCCAAATTTTCTAGTTTTTCCAAGGGGCTGGGGGAGGATTATATATCCTTCTTACATGTACAAAATAAATTTCCATTATTCAAGAGTTGCTCCACAGATCAGTCACAAAGACAAGTGTGCCTTTTTCTGCAGTAAGCACGAACACAGGAACACCTTCATGGCACAAGCAGGTTTTGATAAACAGAAGCCTTTTAAGCAACATTACAGAAGTAACCATTTTTCCTTCATACCCTTCCAAAGAGGCATTTTCAAAATGGCACACATGAATTACCTACCAAATAATCACACAGCACACTGGAAATTTACTCCTAAATGGCTTTTATTGTAAAAATTTAGTCAATTTGCATGTCAGAAGAAGGCTGGACACAGGGAAAAGCTGAATATCCTCACCCACACCACAGACTCCACTGGCATTGCTCCTGGTTTGTGCCCCTTGAAATGAGAAGTGAATCAGATGTGAAGCATTGTCATGAATGATGATGCATTGATGATGAAAGCAGAGAAATCTTTTATCAAAGAATTGTGGGCATTGCTAAGCTCATCTTCTTCTACAAAATTTCTTAATTCTCAGAAGAGGAATAGTCCCAAGCCAGAGAGCCAAAATCAGTTCAAAAGCAAGCAGTATATTAACATATACAGAAGTAAAATGAAAATTTAAAAAAGATAATAAAGAGGTTGTATTTTTCTCACTCCATCTAAAGACCTCAACACAATTTACCATCTTGAATTATGTCATTGCATTCCTTGAAGGAAAGTATTATATGGAATTGGAAATAATGAGGATGCAAGATGTAAAGGACATAATTTTTAGAGTCACATCTGTTATTTGGGAGCCCCACTTCTAAACATATCAAAAGAGCCAGAACTTCAGAAGAGAAAATAAAAATTTAAAAAAATCCAGCAAATTAATAGCAAGAAGAATATCCACAGTTTCTGAAAAATCTAACTAATAATCCCCCTGACTGGGCACTATGAAGTCCAGTGGATACTTCTGTAAAAATTAATCTGACCCAAACAAGCTGCACCAGAACCAGGAGGAGGATCTGGATCTCCTGATCCAGCCTTGCCTCTTAATCACAAGATCTTTTATCATTCTTCTTAAGTTCAGGGATCTAAACTGGACCATTTTATAAATTGATGGACAGCCACCACATGGGTCCAAACCTTCTCATCAGGGATAGTTTGATAACTGAAAAAACAGCTCCACAAAAAAATTGGAAATAATCCAATTTTTGAAAGCAGTGGTAAAAGGTTTCCATCACTAAAGAGCTGTAGCCATGGACAAAAAAAAAATATGCTAGCTATGTAGCTCACATTTTAACTTTGTATTTTTGTGTGCTAATTGTACTGCTCTTTCCTGGGTTTGAATGCTGCAGGTGATCTGGAGACCTTTGTCACCTCTCCCAGTTGAAATTATCATGACATAACAAAAATAAAATCTGTATCTGATAGGGAAATTAAAAAGTCCTAGTTGTGCAGTCTTTCAAAATTACACCGGACCTCAGACTAGAAAAGATTAGAAGGAACAGGAATAATTCTTCACTGGCAGGGAGATGAACTAGGTGAATGAATCAGTCCTTTCTGTATCTAATTTCTATGATCACAAGGCATGAGCACTCTGACCAAGCAATTTCCATTGATTTACAAGTATAATTCATAAATCTGGGGGTTCATTCATCAGGATTTCGGATCAGCTTAAATAATGTGTATAAATTCATTTTCACTTTATTTGTTAATGTATTGCAAATGAGGATATAAATCTGATGTAAACACAAGTTTACCTTCTTTTATTCACTTAAAATGACAATCACCCCTGTACAAAAGTCTCCAGCAGAGCACTACAGCACAGGCTTGGCTCTGTTCTTCAGCCCAGGCTCAAACCTGCAAACTAAATTTGAATCATTTACTTGTCTTCTGAGATATTTCCTCTTGACTGCTTTCTTGCTTTAAGAAAAAGATGCATTCTGAGGACCAGATCCTCAGCTGTAATCCAACTAGAGCATCCTTCAGCTTTGTTCATCATCTTCAATAAAGTTTTGCTAGCTCTCAACATTTGAGGATTCGAGGTGAAATCTTTGTTCCAATTAAATCAATGAGAGTTTTCCTATTGAATTCGAGGATTTCATCCTTGGCCTTTCTCTGTACACACATCTTTTTAAGACTAAAGTGATACACAACAGCTCTGTATAACGTGCATGTAGCAGATCCTTTTATGGAAAGCAGAAAGCTCTTCAGACAGTGCACATCCTGTTTCCTCGTGAACAGTTTCTGAATGTTTATAAAACAAAATATAGGATGAGTTATGCCAAAGGTTGATATAAATTTTCACCACTTATAAATATTTTGGACATAAATTAACATTTAAAATTTCTTTAAGCCTATCAAGCCAGCCATAGTCTAGCTTTATTATCAGCTAGCACACAGAAAGCCTTTTTTTTGTTTGTTTTAAGAGTCCTTCTTGCCTGTGATCATATTTTTGAACCAAGGGTTTCACATAAAACCAAAATGACAGTGAACATTTAACAGGAAAGGACTGAAGCAATAAATGTCCAAAGAGCAGCTGGATCCTGTTCCAGCCTGCATGAGCTCCACCAAATAATTGACAGTCTTATTGCCTTTCCATTTTACACAAAACTACAGTGAAAGAGTGGTTTCTTCTGGAAGCTATTCCATGTGGAATGTAACTTATATTCTGGGCAGAGTGGTACTTTGTTTGAACAGTCCATGGTGGCTCCATGGGTTGATATTTTGAGAGAAATTTAGTTGTGGAAATTAAAGACAGAAAAATGTAGGACCCAGTTCCACTCAAATCTGTAACAGCTTTTTTATCTACTTCCATGGGAGTTGGAGCAGGCCTTCTGGGGGGACATCCTGGCTCCTTTCATCTTCTTTTAGCCAAAAATCTTCAGGACTGTGCTCACAGAGTGTAAGCAGGACACAGTTATGGAGAAATTTATAGAGTCCTTGTTCATCAGGTTAGTGTTAACTCCAAGCTGCTTTTTAAAGTACAAGATTTCTTGTTCAACATCTTGCATATTTTATATTGATTTTTGAGCTGCTTTCCACCCCTCCTGTTCTCCTGTTGATATTTCTAAGGGTGTAGTGTAGCAAGAGGAAGGACTTGACCCTGCACCACCCAACACATGGAAGTCCTGCCTGACACCAGTGGGTGTTTAAGACCTGTAAACATTTACACAGGCTAACACCTCCAAAGATTTAAACAGCCTCCCTCCCTCCCTCATTTCAACACCTGGCAGAATCAAAGCCAGCTGAAGAGAAACAGGTCCCACGAATTTTCACCTCTGCGCTCCCGCTTGTATCTCACTACTTCTGCTAATTTTGCCTCAAAAAAGCATAAAGTAAACCCTGCATTCCAAAGGAATATAAATGACATAATTTAATGTGACTAAGAGATATACAGATGGCACTGCATTTCCTCTGCAGTGTGGAGAGGTCAGGCAGCAATTGGCTGTAACACAAACTGAGCTAATAGAGAGTTACAAGCTGCCAGATCTTGGTCCCTCTCCCTACCAGCCCATGCTCTGTGAAGGAATTGGACATGCAGCAACTTCCTCAACTCAGCTAAGGGACAGTGTTGGAAAATGTCACTGCACCAGCTTGGAATATCCTTGTATTAATAGAAAATATTTTAGGAGGTTTTAATGATGGAAGGTTCAGAAGGAAGAGTATTTTGGGTAAGTGGTGCCCAGATCTGCAGCTCATCTACTACAGCAGTTCAGTCTCACTTCCTTTAAGAAAAGTGCAGAAATAAATCTTNAACAACAAAAAACACCAAAAGAAACCACTTCTGCTGTTCATTTTGTTCATTCTGATATGCAAAAACAGTAATAATACTTTATTATGGTAGTGCTTCTAGTTTTTCTCTACTTTTCAGTGTCCACAACAAAACCACTAACACTAATTCAAACTCATCTAGTTTCTAGTATAAATTCCCTCTTTGAATCTGAGTCTAAGGGGACTGAACTTCGTAATTTTCTCAAAGCAAAAACTCCATACGAACTGGTCTGTGACACTTTAAAAAAATTCTGACTAGTCTTTTTTACTTCAGAAATGCAAAAAGAAGGTTTAAAGCTGCCTCACCCATGCAGCTAAGGGAAGTCTACCTCAGGACAAGCTGTCAGGGAAGGCAAGCCCAAGGAGAGGGAAAGAAGAGGGGAGGCTACAAAATACAATAATAAACAAGCACTTCCTTGAAATACAGATTAAAATGAGAAAATTCATCGTTTAGACCCTGTGCAATCACACCTTGATTTCTGCTTGCTGTCCTGTTTCCTTCCAGGCCACACAGCAGGATCAGCCAGGACACCCTGAGGAGCTCTGTCATCCCTGGAGTCATGAAACAGCTGATCCACAAGATTCAGGGAGGCTGAATAAATACCAGGTAAAACTCAAACATTTTCTGAAAGAGCTAGATGGGTTCATGGTCACATCTGCACCTTCTTACGTGCAATTTTGTAAACATTGACAAACATACAATAACTGCAAAGTTTCTAGATAAATACTGTCAAATCATTCCCTAATGGTTACTCAAAACCTGTTATAAAGTTATGTACAGTTCTCATGCAAAAGGAGTCATTTTCATGCTCCTTTAAAAGACAGAGCAGCCCTCCTGCATGATTCCCCTGACCCATCATAGCTTAGATAGTTCTAATTTTGAGTAATAGTTGGAAATAAAAATATATATTCCAAGTCATTCAGGCAAAGAAGTGTGGGCAGTGTTACACTCCCGAGGAGGGGGTGGCAGATGAAATTTATGAGCAGAACATATGCTGCTCTCTCAAAAATCAATGCAATGCCTGCTTTCATGTGCCAGAGCGAAGTCCTTTAGGCACCTGGGCTAGCAAACTTCCCAAATGCCCCCCAAGGATACAGCTGTGACAAAGCTGCTCCTCAGCCAGCTCGGTGGACAGCAAGGCTCACACACCCACTGCAAATCTAACCTTGCCTGTCCCTACTTCCATGTACTTCCCAAAGTCTCAGTCAGTACCTACCAAGCAGCAAATTCCATTTTTAGTTCTCTTTCCTTCCCTTTAATCTTGTTGGTCATCTAATACTTCAGTCTACTGCCCCTTCCAAGGTTTCATTTTTGTGATTCCCCTGGTGCAGCAGTTTCATCCTTAAAGCAGAAGCTACTCAAGCTAAATTCCAGCCTTCAATGTTTCAAATTTAGAAACTTTTTGAGGTGCTTGCTCTTAGACAGCATTAGCTGGCTGCCCTGCTTGATTAGCAATGCTCTTTCTGAGTGGTATATTTACTCCCAGGAGCACTTTATCATTTATCACACTTATGTTCATTTCACTCTTATCCCAATCATGCCAGCTTTCATGTAAAATGGAAAAAAAAATAAATAAAAAGTTAACAAGATAAAAACCTATTTAATACACCTTTAATATCACCCTTAATGTGCACACACACACTTCAGAGACAAACGAGTCTTCTGTAGCTTCTCTATGCCTGGCTTTTTAATTTTCCCCATCAGAGTTAACTGAATGTAAATACTAGGCAATGCTGTGAGAAAATATAAAGCAGCATAGAAATCTGCATCCCACTGGAGAGCCAAGAGGAACAATGGGAATCCAGGGCCACCATCTGGTGCAGCACAAGGCTCCACTTCAGAGGTGTCTCTTGGAGAATCCTGTTAGTGGAGCACAATGTGGTGCTGGATCATGGTCACTGTGACAGCCCTGCTCAGCTGGGGCAGATCATGGGATGGAATCTAACTCACACAGACGTTTTCTTTTCATCTTTTGTCCTCTAGGAACAATTGAGGCCATCTGCTTTCATAAGTGCCTTAGCAGGGCTTCCATGGGTGTGTGCTCCTCAAGGGTGCAGCTACGTTTGTTCTGTGCTACAGGACACAGGAATCACAAAGCTACTTTTGAAAAAAAATTGAGGAGAGGTACCTCTTCATACAAATGACTATTGTAGAGGGCAGTTGAAAAATACTAATATTAATTTCTCAGAAAATTCCTTAACTTAATTCCTAAATTCCTTTAATACCTAAAGGAAGATCCTGTTTCCTTCTCCTGAGTTCCTAAGAGAAATTTTTGATTTAGAAACTTCCCAATGAGTAAATTCTCAGCTTTACTTATTATTTAAAACCTGAGCTTTCCAGACTTATTTTCTTGTTCTCTGGGCTGTCAGGTTTTTGCAATACTAAAATGAGGAAATAATATTCATTTACAGCTATCTAATTATGTAAGGCATCCAGTTATATTTCAGATATCTGACTTACTAGAAGCTGCTTCAACACAAACTTGCATCTCACTATCTGAAATAATGTTGTGAATAAGTATTTTTATATTTGTAAGAAAAAGAGAACAACTGCTCAGCAAATGAAAGGGATGGGCACAAAATACTTATTTTAGGACTTTGAAATGTAAAGGGGGAAAATTATCTAAGTTGGTTGGTAAAAATGTGTATTAGAAGGACAAATTAACAGAATCCATAAAACAGGAGTTTTGTGGTTGTAATAATCACTGTGATGTTCTGGAAACCATTGCCAAAGCAGTGCTTCAGAGTGAGCATGGCTAAAGCATTTACTGGTTTTTGGTTCATTCCAGCTGTTTCCAAAGCTGCTGAAGAATTCAATCAGAATAAGATTTTAAAAAGCAGTTAGGACAAGAGTCACGAAGTTTAATCTTCAAGGGACTACTGTCATACAAAAGGACAGCAAATAGGTTATTAGGCCTATTTCATGGACCCAAAATTATGTTCCATATCGTCAAAGGGCAGAAATTATCACAATTCCATGCAAAATCCGTCACAGTGTGTACACCAGTTAAACCCCTTTGAGTCAGAGGAAAATCAGATCTAATATCTCCACCAAGATATGATCTGCACTATGGAAGAAATTGTGTTTTCATTCTACTTCATCATCCTCTCTGTCTTTTAGACATTGTCGTGTCCTCTCAATCAGCTGCTCTCCAAAGTTCTCTTGGTTTGTTTATTTTCCATCCTCCTTGTTGGATCCCAAAAATCTGGAGTTTTCTGTGCTTCCAGGCACAGCCCCCCTGGAAAACACTGCTCTGGAGCTGAAACCTTGGAGAAGGCTTGGGAATGTGAATAATGAGTTAGAAATCCCCAATGTGCAGTGGGTGAGATGTGTGTGTTTGCACTGGGGATGGGTTTGAAATTTGAGGGTGTTTATAGTATAGTAGTAGATATAAAACTAGATAAAAAATTTTGAATAGTGTCTGTCTCTTTGTTCATCTTCTTCCTTTTCTTCACAGAACTCAGGCAGTAACCTTTGGTTAGTCAGTCTAATATCACTCTAAGAGTAATGGGAATCTATTATTGAATCAAAAAGATAAATAATATAAGTGTTAAAATTCTATTAGTTTGTTTAGCTTTAAAAGGCCTTGAAGCAGGCTTAGCTGGGGCCATTTTTCCTACTTCTAGCAAGGAGCTGGAGGTGCTGTTGTACTTTCTGTAATTCTTTAATAAAATATAATAAACCTCCAAACCCAAACACGAGAATCACCCCAATTGTGTTTCTATTAATCCTGGCTCTGAGGGAAAACAGATGAGACTAATGACAAACCACTAATTAGTGGTGCAAACACCCCCACACTCCTCATCCCTCCCCCAGCCCTGGGGTCTGCCCCAGAGTACCCTGGAGGGTGTAAAACACGAGGGGACAACACGAGCACCCCACTAACAATTCAATTTCACCTCCAGGACATGCAGCCCCTGAGGTTTCCCAAATTTGGGGTTAAGGCACAAATCCAAGTGGGGGGAGCAGCCCTGGGGATGAAGGCACGAGTGGGAATCATCCTCATCCTCACTGCACCTTCCAGAGGCTCTCGCTGGGTTCCCAGCCTGCTGCTGAGCAAAAAACACCAAAATGTGGAACTTGAGCCACACAGGGAAATAAATAATTAATAATTCCTTAATAAATAATAAAATAATTAATAAATAACCTATAATAATTCACACCAGCCAAAAGTGGTTTTTATTTTAGAACAGTCTCAGGCTTCCAAGTTCAGATTTTGATATGTATGTATTAATGATCTAATAGTTCATATGCTATTATTTATCTAACAAATGATCAAGTGCTTTCACATAAGGTTATTCATAGTTATTTTTATACAGGCACAAGATTGTTTTGCCACATAAAACACACTACTTTAGCAATTATGTATTTTAATATTTCCATGTATAACACCACTATGACTATTGTAATAGAAAATACTGCAACAAGAATCACAANTGAATAATGAGTTAGAAATCCCCAATGTGCAGTGGGTGAGATGTGTGTGTTTGCACTGGGGATGGGTTTGAAATTTGAGGGTGTTTATAGTATAGTAGTAGATATAAAACTAGATAAAAAATTTTGAATAGTGTCTGTCTCTTTGTTCATCTTCTTCCTTTTCTTCACAGAACTCAGGCAGTAACCTTTGGTTAGTCAGTCTAATATCACTCTAAGAGTAATGGGAATCTATTATTGAATCAAAAAGATAAATAATATAAGTGTTAAAATTCTATTAGTTTGTTTAGCTTTAAAAGGCCTTGAAGCAGGCTTAGCTGGGGCCATTTTTCCTACTTCTAGCAAGGAGCTGGAGGTGCTGTTGTACTTTCTGTAATTCTTTAATAAAATATAATAAACCTCCAAACCCAAACATGAGAATCACCCCAATTGTGTTTCTATTAATCCTGGCTCTGAGGGAAAACAGATGAGACTAATGACAAACCACTAATTAGTGGTGCAAACACCCCCACACTCCTCATCCCTCCCCCAGCCCTGGGGTCTGCCCCAGAGTACCCTGGAGGGTGTAAAACACGAGGGGACAACACGAGCACCCCACTAACAATTCAATTTCACCTCCAGGACATGCAGCCCCTGAGGTTTCCCAAATTTGGGGTTAAGGCACAAATCCAAGTGGGGGGAGCAGCCCTGGGGATGAAGGCACGAGTGGGAATCATCCTCATCCTCACTGCACCTTCCAGAGGCTCTCGCTGGGTTCCCAGCCTGCTGCTGAGCAAAAAACACCAAAATGTGGAACTTGAGCCACACAGGGAAATAAATAATTAATAATTCNATAGAAAATACTGCAACAAGAATCACAAATTTCTACCTGGTTTGGAAAACAAAAAATAAAGAAAATGGATTTCTGCTCTCAGAAATATATATCCTAATCACATTTAAATCACTGCAGGTACCAGAGAAAAAAATAATTTTAAAAAAAATCTTAAATTTAAAAACAATAAATGTTTTCAAATACTTCTAATTAAAAAAAAAACCTCCTCTAACCTCTGATTACTTAAACTTTTTCAATGATGAGACATAAAATATAGTTTAAGAACATACATGACCATGGTGGGGTTAATAAAATGAGAGAAGGACTATGAATATATACTATGCTATGAATATATATACTAAAATGAATATTAAAAGTGAACCTCCCATCCTAAATTCGGTGCATCTTTATCATTCCAAATACACAATCAGTACTCTTGATTATTTAGATCCATATTTTTAGTCTGTCTATTATGATATAAGCAAATAATCTTCATTTAGCTTCAGACTTAAAGTACAACACAATTAAGTGACCAAGGCTTCGAGGTTAAATCAGACCAGCAGGAGCCAAACATGGAAATACAGCTGAAAATATGAGTAGAGGGATGTACCCCACACAGGCTTATTTCCAAATTCCATTTCCAAAATCAGTCCAATAGCTTAGCTGCCATTGCAGTGGCTGAATTCAAACATTTTAAAATGCAGCTTTGGCTGATCAGCTTCCTTAATAATAAAAGTAGTAGCAGAGGTGAGAGCTAAACTTGAATGTCCAAAATGCTGCATACAAAAGCCTGCACCTCACTTTCCTCCCAAATGAGCAGGAAATTTGGCTTTTCCCTGATCTGCCTCTGGTATTTACTAATGATTAGAACAAAAAATTGATGAAAGTAGTTACATTTGACAATGGTTCAATTTAAAATGATTTTTAGTTTCAAGACATTTCAATTCTGGCTCCAAAGGGAAGGCAAAGAGGAGATGGAGCATGGCAAATCTATGTCCACACAGTGATGGTCCAGGAATGAGCTCCTTGGACAAGGGATGCTACTGGAACCTCTGAGGAAGAGGCTGGAGAGATGATTTGAATGCCATAATGAGTGTATCTGCCCAGTTCCCTCAGCAGTTAAAAATAGAGTTAAAAGAAAGAGCAATCAGGAATCTTTAATGATAATACAAGGCAATGACTTATATTCAGTTTTGGTTTTGTCAGAGATTTGGGAGAAAAAGAATAGAGCAGGACAAACTGTGTTAGCTGAACATAAAGTGAACCCTCCATTTAAACATTATTTTTCTTGTCCTCAGATGTAGTTCTTGCTCAAAATTATTTTCCCAATAATTCTGGCAAGTTTTGATGTCTGAATTAGGCACAATGAGTATGTTCTGTGCACTCAAAATAGATGTCAGAGAACTCAGAGACCAGAACCTTTGCTGAAAATTTTCATGTCACCAACTTTACAATTTGCTGTTCAAAAACTATTTGCTATTATATATCCATGTTTTGCTGTTTGCTTTAAATTCCTGGTCAACAAATGGATAGAATCACAGGAATATTTAATGAATGGTAAAGTGAAGGTAAAGTGAGGTTTAAAAACACCTGATTAAAAGGTTAACATAAGTAAGCTATCCAAAACTCACAGAATTACAATGCATTCATTGGTCTCTTCACTCTCCCTCCTCCCCTCAATACTTGGAAGGACTTTTAGGACCACTTTGAATACAAGAGGGAACAAAATGAATCAGATATAAAATATTGCCTTGCAGTCAGACTCAGCTGTGGGGAAATTACTGGCACAAAAATCGAATGTTGCATTTAAAGCAATGTTTCATAATTTTATACTTGTTAATAGCACACTTGGAGCCTTCTGCAAATTTTCTTCACTCTGCTTGTAAGGCCTCAGTTCTGCATTAAACTCATATGGACCTAATAGAGTCAGCAAGAATTCTGCAGGTTAAACTGTTCAGATGAGGTCATTTGCTCAAGATGTTTCAAATTTTGCAAGAACAAATGATCCTGTGAGATGATTCCATTACAGAGGTCAAAAGGCTCGTGAGGAGGACAATAGGAAATACTTTTCTTTCTCTGTCCATAAAACACCACACAAAAATTGTGCAATAATATGAAGGAAGCCAAAGTAGGGAAAAAAATGAGCAGAACTTGTCTTCCCTTTAATTTCTATCCCCCCCTCTTATGCTTACTTTGCAACACTGCTGCAAATTATCAAGGGAAAGGCTTAATCTTCCTAAATTGATTTGGAATTCCTGTCATATTAAAAAAGTACACAAGTCTGTAAGGGAGGGAATATATGGAACAGCACGGGCTGCAGCTCATGGGAAGGAGGTTCCATGTGTAAACTGTGTTTTTCAGAGAAGGACACAAAGCTCGTTTTGATTTTGTGGATGAGTTAAAAACTGAATACCATCAGCTCACAGATCTGAGCACTATCTACAGAGGAAAAAAGAGAACTTTTTTTTTTTTTTGGTCCAGGTTAATAAATTAATCAATTTATGCATTACATATATGCACAGAAAAGAGGTGGAAGGAATTCTATTTTCTCCTGAATGATCAAAGGGCTGGCCAATGTTATGGCTGGAGGCCAAACTAGACTGAAGATGGTTTGCTCCATTATACCTTCTGCTGTATTCTTATCTTGGAATGACAGCAATTTCTCTATGTATTTTTAACTGTATTCTTCTATTATGGAAATAAATGGTTATTTAAATGCCATCAGTTTCAAATCACTCCGCTGGAAAATACAGCAGGGAAAAGTATCAAAGACAAAGAACTTTTAAATAAATCTCATCTTCCCACCTGCCATATGAACCAATATCTATGCCAGGTGGCAGATGTTCATGATGGTGCTTAAAATAAGTTAAAATTAAATAGATCTCAAAATTTAATTGTTTTTTAGTGTAAAGGGCCCTCAATTAAAGGATATTTTATTTTATTTTGTTGGTTAGATATCCTATCAGAAGTGACCTGAAAACCCAGAGCTCTTCAACATAAAAGAAATTATAAAGAGATCAGAATCTCAAGCATTAAAAGAGAATCTTCTTTCCTCAATGTAGTTTAATGTGTAATATCTCATAATCAGACTATCATGACAGAGAACTCTTCATCCTTTCAATATAACACTTTGACAGCACATGTGGAATTTTCTTGATGCATGACATTTTGTATAGGATATAGATCAGACATGTTTTTCTCAGATTTTCTGCAATAAATATATTAGCAGTGGAACACCATATTCAAAAATATCTTTTGAAAATTGAGTATGTATCTGATTATCAATTTTTCAAGTGATCTTATCATTTATAAAATACTTAAGTCCTCTTCTAATTAGTCTAATTTCTCATCTGAAGAGCTGTGAGTTCCACGAGACAGCTTTCACTGAACATTTCTCTCGCTGATGTTTGCTGTACAAAGATGAGCCATGTCTCTTTTTAGGGCATCCTGGAGTTGTAAACACGTTGCTATACTTGAAAGTGACCATTCAGATTTAGCCTTTTATGAATCAATGCCACATCACACATTGTTCTGTGTCTGCTCTGTGTCAGAGGCTGGTACAGAAATGATCTGTAAGCAGCACAAAGTTTAGTTCCACATGATTTCCCCAGGATAACAACACTGCCTCAGCTGGAGGAATGACAAAGGATTTATGTGTTCTTTGGCTCATCCTCTGCATGAGTTTCATCAAGAAGTTGTGGTAAGAGTAAGAACCTCATGCCACACAAACCATGCCCATTGAACTGCTGGGTGAGGTAGGAATTCCAAGAGCTGGGTCACTGGATCACAGTGCACATGCATTACTTCCAATCCTTGACAAAACAAGGTCTAAGGGAAAAAAAAAAAACCAAAAAAACATTTATCATCTCAGTGAGATGTGGCAGAAAACCCAGAGAAAATAAATCCCTGAGGAGGCAGCAAAAATATCATGGGGTACTTTTACACTCATAGGACAGACCAGATATTTGCTTCTGCTGTTGCAGCTACAAAGAACTGGTTGAACTGTGCTGCACTAAAATCAGCTTATAAAAAAATTCATTTTCCTAAAAAAGGGCTGTGTATGCTCCTCACTGGGGGATGCCTGCAGCCTTCAGGGGGTCAAACTGATCCAAAGGATATGTCCTAGACTAAAAAAGCTGATCTACTGCTAAATTTTAAGGAATGAGCCTTTATTCTAAACATAGTTGTGACTGGTCTGTATAGACAAATATCAGGTATTTTGATTGTAGTGATTATGAGACCACAAATTCTGTGGTACTGAGGTGCTGAAATTATAGTTTTTGTTCTACAAGGGTTATTCAAGTCAAGGATTAAGGGTGGCTTTGACCAGTGTCTAAACTAGGTCCAGTATACTACCAGAGGCTGTCATTTCTTCATGAATGAGCTGCCAGGATAACTGTCTGGGTTGGTATGAAATCAACAATACCTCATGTAGTAAAAATGTATCAATATAAATACTTTATGAACATAAAATGGATCTTCTACTATCGTTTTGATGAACACAAAGACAGTACTTTCCCAGAACCAAGTTTACTCAATTAAATTTATTCAATTAGCACAACACCACTGCCAAATAAGTCAACAAATATTGGCTCATAGCTCATTTAAAACCTAGCTTGGAGGGAAGGAAGACAGGTGGGGGCAGTGAGGGCTTCAAGGTACTGCAATAAAGCAGATTTTGAGAAGAGTAAAAGTCATGACAAACTAAGACAGTAGATAGAAAAAGCAGAGATAAAGCACAAAGGGAAACGTGAGACATTTAATCTAAGACATTCCTGTCTTTCCTGCCATGCCATACTTCAAACTGCCCAGTTTGTGTATCCTCTTTCCAAAATTCTGAGTCACTTTTGAGTCACAGGAAACAATTTTTTCCCAGCATCCAGACAGGTCTGTATCCCTCTCCCCCCTCCTGTGCTGTTCCTGCTGCCTACATTGTGTAGGAACAACCAGCCTTGGTCACTGCTCAAATCTCCTCAGCAGTGCCACAGAGGTGCAGAAAACTTGCAGGCTGTTTAGGAGGCTGCTCACTAAACTCCACTTGGAAGTTCCAAATATATATAAATTACAAACTCACTATGTGTCTGTGTTCTCATTTGAGACATGACCTTTTGTGTGAAACCCACTAATAGTGAACATATGTCACAGTAGAAAACTCTTTGGCACCAAGTTATTTCAGTGCATCACAGTTAACAAATTGTAATTCCAGCTCCATAGTTCCTCTGTTCATAATAAAGCAAATCTGTCACAGAAAAAAATAATCTTTCTTTCCCATAAAAAGACTCATAGTTAAAGAACATAAGATTATCATTATGCAAGCTCATTAGGCGTACACAAGCTATACTTTTCCCTGTACAACTGAAATTCATTGATAAAACAATGAAGTGAACTAACACCCCTCCTAAATAAAGTTTCACCAGTAGCACTGTATGTTAATGGAGCCATTTCATTGTTAATGTGACTGACTGCTTATTGATTCTTGCAGTAATCCAGCAAGGGCTTCAGAGTACAATTTAGTTTGGAGAGCTACGGGTCCAACATCTATGCTCAATTACAACTTTCAGAAGGGTAGATCAATAAAATTTAAATTGCTTATGGTAATCACAACTTCAAATCATTGCGATCAGCATAAGCAATCTGCTGACCTCAGCCAAGCTCCTAAATTGAAACTTGTAATGAGTGGTCATTTAGTTTGGGTCCATTCATATTATTTTGGAGGCAGGTGATGAACAATTAAAGATCAGTCAGCACCTTCCCTACCCAGCAATCCCCTCTGAATTCCCAAAGTACTAATATGGAGTAACCCTGGGGTATAGGCCTTTGCACTTCTTTAATGGGTATTCTGTATGAATAAGCAATTATATTTTCTATTAAACAATTTCAGTGTAATTGAATTAGCAGTTATAATATTGCTCGGGCAAGCAGAAGCTTTCCTAAGGAAAAATTAAGTGATATTGGGTAATTCAAATTAATTTATAAGCCTGAAAAATGTAACCATTAAACAGAATTGTTCACCCTCCCAAAAAAATTACAATTAATGAGCATATTGTTTCAATGCATAAGTTTCCTAACAATTTGCTTTTTGGTCATAATGGCTTTTTCCCAGTTCATTATAAAAACCTGTCTATTATAATGAAAATTTCATAGGCTGTTTTCTTTGACAAAGCAGGTTGCAAGTTTAAACAAAGATAGCCTGCAGATTACTTTCACGATAAGGAGTCACCTTAGAATTACATTTTAATAAATCATTGACAATAAATCTTCTGTATTACAGCACTAGGGTTTAGAGAGGGAGGAAAAAAGGCAAATACAGAGAAAACAATCAATGAAAATCCCCTTCTGCCAATATGAGAATAGATTGACCAACACTAATGTAAAGTTTGCAACACAGAAAAATAAAAGCTCACAAAGCTTTAGAAAAATGCAAAGCAAACCGTAATAAAGTCTGTATGGAGATGCAGATTTAATTAACCTATTAATTTACTAATATTCACCTAACAGACTTTTGCAAATGGTCTGCATTCAGGGTAGGAGTCACTGAATATTTAAACAAGCTAACAGGCACTGATTTGGGAATATTTTCATTAATAAAATGCCAAACACATGATTGTGGTTGATGAGATTACATATTATTCACAAGCACTTGGAAAACCGACGAGCATTTCCATTTGAGAGTCACAAAACCTCACGTGGGGCTGAGCACAGACAGTGCTTTGCCTGAAGACTCTTTAAACTGGTTTAGTCATCCAAACAGGAAGAACAGCTCCTGTGCTTTTACTTGGAACAAGAGGTCTTAAGGCCAGGAGCATCTGTGCTATGTGAAATATTTCTTGCCCTATTAACCAACATCAAAAAATAGACCTTATTTATACCCATTTCTGCACAGCTATGCAGGCAAAACTTCGAGTGGTTCACAATTCAGCAGGGGTGGAGAGAAGAAATCTAAAATAAACTACCCAGACAAAAGACTTCTGAATGTGTTATGCAACACTTGGGTGGTTTTCTGAAGTGAATCTATCAAAAAATTGTTCTGATTACAACCAGATCTATCAATGCACTCACTAGCTTTTCCAACCAGCATACCGTGGAAGTAAATGGTAAAAGCTAGAAGTGGCAAATTCATAATTATTGATTAAACAGAATCCAGAAGAAACCCTAAATCTCTGCCTGGAGTCTGTGGGTTACTTCCACAAGGAAAGGCTTCTCCCCTCTGCCTGGCCTGTTATTTTGTATGTAATGTAATGCTCCTCAAGAATATCAATCTTGAAAAGTACACTGATGTTTTATAGCTGCTCCTGTTTTGCAATACAAATGATATAATTACTTGTTTCTCGCTGGAGGGTGTCCAGTTCTTTTAGTTCATTTTTTAAATGCAAATCTTATTAAGCATTTTATCCTAAAATGTTTACTGCAAAAAGGGCAGTATGATCTCAGACAAAGATGGACAGCATCCCTCTAAAAATAAATACCCAGCAAGGAATGAAACCTGAATTAAAGCAGCCTACCAAAATCTGAATTGATCACTTACTGAAATATGTTAACATGATGTAATGGGCAACTACTAAAATCAGATGTACAGTAATATTCCATGAATCACTGCTAGCTAGCCCACAACGAACAAAGACATAATAAAGAGCTCTGCTCACCAAAAACCTCAACTTTTATAATAGCTCTGAAATGTTCTGTTTATCTAGTATAACAAATTTCTCACCACCTACAGCTTCCCATTTGTTACTGGGGACAGACTGCAAACTTTCTTTACAGTGGCAAGCAAAGCATTAACTCATTCCTGTGAGTAACTGCTCACTCATTTGGGCTCACTAATGTCACCCTAATCTGGAGCTGGACACCACAACCACTCAGAAATTCCTGGCAGCGTTCTGGGCTTGAAATGAGATCCTCCTGACCCAAAAGCACAAGCCCTTGCTATTCAACTTAGAGCAGATTGGGCATGAGTTGTGCCCTGTGAGACATGACAAATGACTGAACACTTCTGCTCCCATCCATTAGAGGTCAGTGGTATTTGTAAGCCAGCCAACTCATTACAGGACTGCAGAAAAGGGATTAATTAGTGTCCTAGCTTAGCTTCAATTATGGAACAATCCATATTCAAATTGTCTATTGAATATGGTGGCCGCTGTATGAGAACTCTGGAAAATGTGAAGGGAATGATGGCATTGCAGTGAGGGGAGAAAAAAACCCTGCAGTTCAGTGACAATGACAATGCAGTGACATTCATCCTGTGTCCCCACACACTTCCAGGCCAGCAGGATGGCAATGTCCTCTCCAGCTCCTCTGCTGGGAGAGGCACATGAACCCCTTTGTGGAAAACAATTGGGGCACTGCTTTTTCCAGAAGCAGCCCTGGAAATGTTGGCAGGAGAAATTCTGTTCTCCCCTATCTCTCCCAACGTCGGGGACAGCACAGTGACAGACAAGATATGAGCAGGTAACAGAAGATTCCTGTAGGACCAAGTCTGTCCAAAATTCTCCTCTAAAAGGCAGAATTTTCAGCCTGTATAACTAGCTCATAAATTGGTCTATAATTATCTGGAGCTCATTGTCACCACACTAAGATTCCTAACCTGTACATTTTTCTTGATTTTTTTAAGTCCTTCAGAGACCACAACTGTCTATTTCTTCCAGTAATTAGTAGATTTAAATATTTGAAGCCAAAGTATACAGCAAAGTCAGAAATAACATGCATCCTTTCCCTAGGTAGTTCTTTAAGATGTTTTAGTGCGTAAAAGCAATATGACATTTTAAAAGTTTGTGAATTTCTTGAAAGAAAGCTGCAAAATTGGCCTGACAAAGCCTCAATCCATTTATTCAGAGTGAAAATACAACATTTCTACTTGAAAAAGAAGAGCCAAAATTACCAATTCCCTATGTGAACAGAGTGGAGAAGCCAGTGGAATATCCAAAGCTAGGTTCTGATCCAAGTTGTGTGGCTGTGTATGTGGGATAGATTTTAATAATTATTTCAGATTTTCTGTAAAGAAAATTTTGATGAGAGCTTTAGGCTTCCTATCAGCATTGTGCCTACACAGGATCATTTTCCATGATTTTTTAATTTATTTACTTCGTTGTACTTTTTCACTTGTCAGGAATCCTGCAGTGACATCAGCTTAACAAAATTCTTGAAGCTATTGGTTGAAAGCCCTTGGTCAGAACTAAAAACAGTGCACCTCAACCAGGTCTTAATCAGCCAAGGACAGTGTCATATAGTATAAAAACATCATTTATTGCCTTCAGGGGATATCTAACAGCAAAAGATACACCTTGTGAGTTTGGCATTATTGCAAAAATAAATATGCAATAGGATTGGCAGCTTATTGGAAAGTCTTGGGGGTTTAATTAGGATGTCAGAGGAACGTGGGCCTATTGACACTGTATTCTCTTGTCCTCTACAGATGGAAGAACATGAAGGGACAGAATTTGGCCCCCCTGTAAGGCTTAACCCTGAATTATGTTGCTACTCACAGCCCACAATATCTGTGAATTTCAATGCTCTTGACCTGTGCAAAACTCAGAAAATTATTATTTGTCTTAAAATTCCCTCTCTGAAACTTAAACATTATCTCACTGCTCTCATTTTGTCACTGGACAAATTTGCTCCAAACCAGAACGATCAGGGGTCAGCTGAAAAAAGTAATTCTTTTAAAAATGGATTTGATGGTTTAGCCTTAGATTTCCTCTCATTAAAAATCTCTTCAGCAAAAACTTATGGATAATAGAGGAGGTGGTGAACAAGGAGCAGCCAACTCATTGCCATGGAACAGGAACTCTGCTAAACATGCTTCATTTCCACAGGACTGAGTGGTGCCTGCTAAATCCTCTGCTTCCTGCACCTGCTCCCATGACATTGCAGTGCTTCATGTTCTACATTAAGACATCCTGAAGTCATCTGCATAATTAACCAAAAATTAAAAGGGAGGGGGGATGATGTGCTCTTAGTTGTAGAAAATAACTTGAGGGGGTTGAAAAAACTGAGGAAAAAAATATCCCATGCTGCAGCCTTTTTTTTCTTTTTTCCTTGGAAGAAGTATGATATTGAAAATATCAGGGATCTTTGGGTCATGAGAGTTTTCTGTGGACAGAGATCAGATTTCAGCCTCAAGACACTGCATCTGATAGCCCATCCCCTCATATCTGCTGCATTAAAAACCACCCCATGGACAAATCTTCCTAAGAGTTAGTTGAAAGTATCCTCAACCCTTTCACCCTTTTTGTACTCACAAAGTGATCTAAACCCAGCACATTAGGAGAGACATCAAAGAGTCCCCACTGTTTTTTGTAGGTGCAGCTTCTGAGACTCTCCCTTCCCACTTTACAGATAAGCCATGCAAAGACTTCACTCTGGCCTTTTGCCCCGTAAAGAGTTTTTACTGAAATGTGTGTTGCAGTGGAAAGATAAATAGTCAGAGTTACAGAAATCAATACAGCAAAATTCAATAAATAACAACAAACATCTGCTGGACAAGACCTAAACTTTCACTGTGAAAGGAGTTGTTTTACTTCCCTACACTTGTACAGTATAGACACTTCTGTGCACTGGCATTCTTAAGGAATATAACATTTGATTTTAAAGACTAGGGCAACACGTGAGATACATGTTCCATCGCCATCACTGTTTGAGAGACCTTTGAAACCAGAACCAGAAACTCAAATGATATTAAACTCCATCACACGTATAAATTTAGATCTCAAATTCACTTTAAACTATGGATGCAAGATACAAAATACAGATCCAGATCTCATTAGCCTTAAGGTCTGCAGCTATCTGAATCTGACATTTTGACTTGGAGCCATTTCTGCTAGGAATCAGAAAAAAATTCTCATTTTCCATTTAGTCATTCCCAGCATGTTTTGCTTACGATTTTTTTTTCACTCTGTCCCTGCACTAAGAAGCCATTGAACCATCTGTAGTATTCAGATAATAATTTCCTTAGCTATAACTATATAATTCCACTAATGAGAGCTACTTGAGAGTCTGCTATCATCCATTTCCAAAGATGTTATTATAGTTTGATCTTTTGCATATGCAGGCATCACTCCACCTTTTAGATGTGGCTAAATGGATAAGAAACCACTTTTTAAAGAAACATTGTGCTGAAGCAATGTACATATTGCAAATGCAAATGGCATAACTAACGAGAAATATCATTTTAGAGAGTCTGAAACCATTTAACAGAGAGAAAGAATTCAGACAGAAGTTTTGGCTATAAGAAAATAATTTTAAAATAGCCTGGGAAAGTTAAAAAATATTTTGTTTTAAAATATTTCAACCTACAGTTTACAATTTGAATCTTCACTTTAAAATCCACCAACTTTTACTACTTATAATGAGAATTAAAGGAGGTAAATTTTCTTTTAAAAGAGAAATAACAGGTTACATACCTCTTTAATTTTTTTCTCTGTAGTAGGAAAGCTCAAACAGAATTCTCTTTGGTAATTGGTCATCATTTATTTCCATTTTTCAACTAAGATCAGGAACAAAAAGAACACCTTTAGACCACACCCACCCAAAAAGGCAGCATCACTAATCACAGCAACAAATCAAATCCTCCAAAGGGCCTGATCTAGAGTTTATGGAAGTCTCTAAGAATTTATTATTATCTCAGGCCACAAGATCAAGATAGTTTTCCAGCTGGTAGCTGGACAATCTTCCAACATAGCTTCACATTGGCTTTTTCAGGATTTGTACAGGATTTCCTTCTGCAGAAATGTGGACACACACATTTAGAGAGCTGGAAAATTCCAGCTTGAGAATTCTCTCTCAGGCCTGGATTTCTCCTGCTCCTCAGATCCATTCCCAGACTGATGAGCTGGTTGTAGCTTCAGACAGGGAGGAATTCTCCCAGGATGATAATATGGTCAAAACAGGCTGGAATCTGGTGAAAAACAGAGTGGAATTCATAATAAAGATGAACACCTGGTGTTTTTCCCATGGGACACATCCTGAGGTCTCATGGATGTTTTTCCCAATTATCCAATGAGCTGCTGTCCTGTCCTAGCTGCATGTAACATTCAATAAATTTGGCCTTTTTTTCCCTACAGAGCTCCATGTGTGCTGCTGTTCTTGCTGTCTCTCTCTCTAGGGCAGTGACCACACAGAAGGAAAGTGAATCAAGAATGTGCTTTGCAGCCGTTGTGGAAACCCCTGTGCCAGCACTCTACAGTGAGCTCATGCTCAGCAGCTTCTCAAATAAAAAGGATCTGCTCCACGTAAGAGATTCCTGAAAACTCTTCACAACATGACCTTTGTGAGCACACTACAGCCTCTCCATCCATGGCTGGAGTCCTCCAGCACACAAGTGCCTTCTTCAATGGAGAGCACAACTTGAAAATGCATTCCTGAAAATGAGGATAAAGGAATTCCTGTTCTTTCCATGCGCCCTGCAAAAATCAATCCGTGCCATTTTGGAACAGTATCACTAATGAAATTACCATAATCAAGAACTGCAAAGGCATTGATTACTAAACACTAAGCTAATAAAAGCCTTGAATGAGATTCTGATGTCACTGAAGACTTACAGAATCTGGCCAGAATTTCTCTCTCTGCTCTCAAATAATCCCACTGAAAAGCTAAACTTGTCCAGCTATAAGCAGATGATAAATCCAAGGTCATGGTTCTACAAGACACACTGGCCCCCAATAATATAAAAATGCTGTTCTTTCCAGACCCTAAGTGAACTCATCTTGCCAGTTAAGATACATTTAAAAGATCCCAGTATGTTTCATGCCAGATTTTCTATCCTCTATCCTGCAACCAGCATGAAGCACAAACCTGGCAGCTCTCATTATCTTACCAGAAACAGCTCTAATCACAGTCTTGTGATGGATCCAGACCAAACCTTTGTGGATAGACAACTCAAAGATGCACACAGGTGCTTTGTATGGATGAATCTGGAACTGTGACTTTGTTGACTTTGCTGAGATGATGTATGATGCTAAATTAAAAAAAAAAAAAATCTTATTTGGATTGAGTTTGTATGGGAAAGTTGTGTAGTTGAGGGGCTACAGGGGTGGGTTTTCTCTGAGAAACTGCCAGAAGCTGTGACCCTGGGGAAGGCTGTGCTGGAGCAAGGTCCTGGCAGGATCTATGACCCCATGGAGAGAATCTGGAGCAGGTTTGCTGCCAGGAGGTGTGACCCTGTACAGGACCCAGGCTGGGCCAGTCTGCTGCTGAAGGACTGCATCCTACAGAGGGACCTGTGCTGGAGATGGGGCAGGATGTGAGGAGTCATCCTGCTGGATCCCAGCAATCTGGAGTTTTTGAGCTTTCTGTGCTTCCAGGCACAGACCCCTTGGAAAACACTGCTCTGGAGCTGAAACCTTAGAAAAAGCTTGGAAATATGAATAATGAGTTAGAAATCACCAATGTGCAGTGGATTAAATGTGTATGTTTTTGCTGGGTGATGGGTTTTAAATTTTAGAGTTTTTTAGTATAGTGGTGGTTATGGGACAAGATGGAGAATTTTAGGTGGTGTCTTTCTCTTTATTCATCTTCTTCCTTTTCTTCTTCACAGAACTTAAGTAGTTGTCTTTGGTTAGTCTAATGTCACTCTAAAGGTTGTGAAAATCTCTTATTGAGTCAAAAGAATAAATAATGTGTTAGACTTATTGGTGTGTTTAACTTTCAAAGGCCTTGAAGCAGGCTCAGCTGGGGCCATTTTTCCCACTTCTAGCAAGGAGCTGGAGGTACTGTAGTACGTTCTATAATTCTTTAATAAAAAATAATAAACATACAAGTCCAAACACGAGAAACCATCTCAATTGCCTTTCTAATAATCCTAGCTCAAAGAAAAAACAAATGAAAGTGATGACAAACCACTACTAAGTGGTGCAAAGCCCAGCATATACCCCACGTCAAGGAGCAGCAAAGACAATGTGTGCTGAACTGACCAGAGGCCCCATCCCCTGCTCTGCTCTGCCACTGCCAGGAGGAGGTAGAGAAAGTTTATTTTTGTACACATATCCTAGATTTTACCTGCCAGGTGCCTGAGAGCTTAAACTGTACAGTGTCTGTTAATGTGCTTGTCATTAGAGATGCAATGTTTTTGCCCAGCACACTTGAAAACTTCGTAAGTTCATGTTTCACTGCTATCAGAAATTTCAGAGGTCCCAGCATTGCTTAATTTTTTGGATATTTTCATTTTGTGAAGCCATAATGATTAGCACAGCTGAGATCCCCCAGCCCCACATCTCAGGGCCGTATGGTAAGAGCTGTACCCCAGTTTCCCTGATTTAAAGCCAACCACATCCAATGTGTGGGGGTCCACCTGAAGGACCAGCACTGGACTAGGCAAAGCAAATAAAATGGAGTATGTAAGTAAGAGAAGGATGCATTAAATGAGACCCTACAGGTATTTTCCATCTCCTACAGCTAAGACTCGCTCCCTTTTCCCCCCAATGAGATCTCAGGCAAAAAAAAAAAAAAAAAAATCTCCCAAGACCTCTCTCTTTCACTAATGTCCAAAATGGTCTTTGTTTGCGTAGAAACAACGTTGAAGGATATAAAAATAGGTTTAAATTAGCATATTGCCAAATTGGTCTACTGTAACAAGTGCTTTGAAGTCTGGCATGCTGACTGATTCCCCACAGGAAGTTGAGTACTCTGAAAACAATTAAGAACAAAAAAGGGGCGGTGGGGGGGGGAGGAGAGAGGGAGCAGGCAAGTACAGTTGTTAAATTAAGCAAAGTGAGCCTTGGAATAGTCAAGGGACTAAACAAGCCATTGAATCACTTAATAACAGCTCTTCTTCAGCAGAGGAGATAGAAAACACCGACTGGATTTTTAGAAGCAGAGACATTAAGGTTTGAAAAAGCAGAATGACAGAAGTTTAAATTAAATAAATGAAAATTACTTCAGAATATAATAGAAGGTAATAAGGCACCAAAACTGCCAGGAGTTTAGTAGCTAATCCTGTGCTCTAAAATTGATCCTAATGTAAAAGCATTGTGCAATTTGAAAGTAATGAACATAATAATCCCTGCCATTTTACATAATAAATAAATCTTAACTATGTTTCCCGTTTGTATAAAGCCTTGTGAAATGAGAGTTTTGGATGTTAAAAAAACCCCAAATGTTTGTTTCACAAGGATATTATAGTGATGCAGTGAAATATGTTTTGAGGGAGAAGGTTAAAATACATTTTACAGGCAATACTGAGTAAACATAACTATATCTGAAAAACCACACATGCCACAAAACCTGGAAACATTTTACACTGTGGAATACCTTCTCTATAGCATTTTGTCTACACTGAAATGCACAATCACCTAATGAAAGATGGTTTTCATTATTATTATCATTAATGTTACGGTAGCATGCAGGGGAATTGCTGTATAATTAGGAATATTATCTGTCCCAAAGACCCTGGGATTTTTTAAAAGCTTTGGTAAGTAACTTTTGATAACAAGACTTTAGTAATTAGTGCTTTTGGTTGCCAGTGGAAGTGGGAACCTCACCCTTGGAGATATTCAAGGCCCTGAGCTGGCTCACACAATTTGTGCTGTGCTCCATCACAGCTCAGAGCCCATTCAGGATGGGAGAGCTCCAAACATGGGGTTTAGGACAAGCAGGAGAGCCATGCTGACCTCAACAGCCTAAAGAATCACCCTCATTGTACAGGAACTGCTCCCTGAGAATGTGTTATTACAGATGCTGCTATAGAAGATCAGCAAGCATTATCCTGCCAGAATAGCAGCTTTGAGAAAATCCAGCTGCCTTGAATACTGATTCGTGGTACTGCACTCCCAAATTTAGCAACCAGGGAAAAGCTGGAGAGCTTGATACTGACATTCACCCTTCTGGCCAGAGGAACATGTATCAGAAAGAATAGCTGGAAGTAGGAGAGCTACAGAACTCTCTCCAAAGGGATTTTTGAACAAGTCTTAATATATTCCAGTTCTTCTTTGGACTCTGTAACCACTTCATAGACTTGAAAACAGCAACATTATCAAATGAAAGAAAAAAATAAGTAGTTATTATTAAGCTTCTCTGTAAGTAAAACAACAAAGTCTAGAAAAGCTAAATGGAAGGGAACTCTATTTAAGGTGAGGCTGAAAAAGATTGTGGAGATGAAATTTTACCTTATGGATGATACTCCACTCAAATGTTTTTTGGTTGTCAAGAACAAGAAGAATTCAAGAAGAATAATTTTGGTTCTCATATGTCAAGAACCTTCTTCATTTTGAAAAGCAATATCCAACTTTCATGTCTTACTTCAAGATTTCCTGGTCATCCTGGGACATTTTTGTCAGGTTCTCGGGGTTTTGTCAAAGACAGTCACCAGGTGAGGAGGAAGGAGCAGGGTGTGGACCGTGGTTCTGGAAGATTTGGTGGAAGAGAACAAAGTGTCCTGCAGACTTGCACTACTCAGGTCAAAAGCCACCACATGGATCTGACCATGACTCCTTCAAAAACCAACCCAGCTGGAACTCAGACAGTGAAAACCATCAGCACTTGCTACCATTCATTTTATTGATTGTTCTCACCTTTTTATTACTCCCTCTTCTTTTTTAATATTATGTATGATTCTTTTATATTATGTATGATTCTTTTATAGAATGTATTAATATTACAGTACCACCTATAGCAACAAATTAAAATTGCAGCTTCCACCAGAAACATGATCCTGTTACAGAAGGTTCTGTACCAATCTCACTGTTAATAAGATACAGTCACTTGCTCAAAACTCCCAAAAGGAAGGTGACAGAAACAAAATCAAAGCAGAAAGAAGTGGCCCAGCTTGTGTCACAACAAAAGTAGAAGTTTCCCATTTCCAAGTCCAATGTATCACATGGCTTTACATTTTCTTTGGCATTTGCCTTTATGTCTCTTCTTTTCTTGCAGCTGAACATTTATCTTTATTTGTGAGTGTGGGTGATACACAACTCAGCCATGTGAACAGGCAATTTCAGGAGTCAGCATTTGTTTAAGCATTAATTATTTTATTGATAGAAGTTTGGAGACTGGAAACAGAAGCACAGAGCTGTTACCTGACTTGGTCAAAAATAAAATTGGGATGGAATACAGGCCTTTTGGTGCTGCAGTTATAAAACTTTTAGGTTTTATGAGTAGAAGCAAGTAACTGCTACTCTTGGTCAGATTCTCACAGCATCAAGGTCCTGCCAATAAAACATCTCTGCCAGCATTTGGTGCCTCCCCAGTATGACTAAATAAAACAGCTCCATGAGCATGATCCTACATGCCTGCAAAGAAGCTTCAAGACCCTACTTGTCTTAAAACTTCTTCATTCACTAAAGTCAGTTACTGTCCTGACAGGGGAAAAAAAAATCAAACAAGTTTTACTTTGCATGCATTCCTGGTCAGCCTAAACAATTTTCTAGGTAGCAAGCATAATATAGGAGATTTTAAATGCTTTCTTTGAAACTGGAAAAATATATCTTTTAAGCAGTCAAGCGTTAACTGTGAGAATTAAAAATATCTGTTCCATATGTTCAAGTCCCAAGTAAAGTAATATTAAGTATGTAGAAGAAAGTTCAGGTAGGAAGAGCAAATGATTAAAATAAAAGTCCCTTGGGTCAAAATGTGAGAGCAGTGGACATAGATAAAATACCAGGGAAAGGAGATGAAATATAAACAGGATGTGCTGTGCTGTCCAAATGAGACACATTACTAAAAAAAGTATTGCATCATTAACCACTCCATCAACTGCCTCTGCCAGGGCTGCAGGACTTTGTGCCCACACCTTGGAGAATAAGAGAATCTCAGATCACTCTCTGCAATGTTTGCTAGTCTCACTTTAATACTTCAAGTTTGATCATGAATTTTCTCCCCTCTCTGTTTTGAAGGAAACAGCAGTTAAATTAGCAGTTGAAAAAGGATTTGAGCTGTGTGATGGGGCTCTCAGTGTGTGACTGAGTAGTTGGTATCTTCTGCATTGACAGCCTTGATCTTCAGAGGGTGTGATATGCACTGTCCACAAGTTGTGGTGCAAAATCCATCCATTGTAAAAATATTAAAATGTCATGTTTTACAAAAGAAAATATTTTGATTTCTCAAATCAGAGAAATTTAATTACTTTTTTTTTTGAAAAATGGTTTCAAAAACTATGTTTAAAATGTTGATTCAGAGCTAACAAACTTTATTCAGTTTCTAAAATTACTGGTTTTAGAGGTTGCCATAAAATCCACTTGGTTTGTCTGTCCTACAGCTGAGTTCACTCCATGCAGATTTTCAGACAAATTTTTTAGCAACTGGACGACTTAAAGGAAAAATACCTTTTATTCTCACATTCTGAAATGCACAAAGCACATGTGGATTATTTACTTTGTGTCCTCAGGGTTTGGCCATATCCACTCTTTCATTTCCATGTGTGTGAAGTTGTTTGCTTTCACAGGCACAGAAAAAAAACAAAACACCAACCAGGATGAGGAAAACACGATACCCTTGATTGCAATCCCACAGAAACTGGTGAAAGGACTTGGGGACGTGTCCTCTTAGCCTGTTTGTTTTTAATTGACCAGATTTCAAGCTGACAGTGGCCCTTATAGCAGGGCACTGAACAAAACCAGCAGCTCATGGGCAGCAGGGGCTGTTTTAAAGCGGGGCTCTCTCCCTCCCCTGCTGAGGATTGCACCATATGAGCCACCAGCAACGCCAAGGCACAGGCCAAGCCTCAACAAAGCTCCTGCTGGGATCCAGAATATGTAAACAATGGAGCAGCCACTTCCAGGAGTGGTTACAGCAGAGGTAAAGCTAAGTTAGGTGGCACCCTCTGAAATTTTACAAAATACAGTATTTTCTTTGGATGCTGTTGCTGGCAGTAAATATTTTAGTGCAGGCTGTGTTCTGCACATACTCAGTTAAATGAATGGAACATAGAATAGACAGGTATTGTTTGTCTAGCACAAAGTCTGTGAAAGTCAATGGGAGCAGCTCTGCTCAATTCACTGGTTGCTGAATTAGGTCTGTAGTCAATACATTGTATCCAGATATCATACTAATGAGAACTAACTAATTAATTAATAATTTACATACAGTGTCCTCTTTCATTACACACACTCACTAAAATACACTTTCATTTAGTGCACTTAAACACTTCAGGAGTAACCTTCTCTTCAGTGATGTACAGGTACCTGTAGGTCAATATTCCTACAATGGAAGTTCACCAAGAGCAGGCTGTTATTTCAGAAGGAAAAGACCCAAAGGTTGTTATTTCAGAAGGAAAATAATTTCACAGGCATTGCTGCTTTCCTTGGCCCTTCTTACATTCTTGCTGTAGGATGCATTAAGGTTTCTTTGGGAAGGATTTATTTATGTACATCCTAGAATAATTTCCCTAAATCCTGCTAGCTTGTTTTTGAGGGTGAGTTCCTTCATAATTCATGCACCTATAAGACTTAACTGGAGAAATTAAAGAAATAATGTAAAGCCCCTTGCAAGGACATTACTTCTTTGACCTTAACCAACTCTTTGTTGCCATCTGTCCCTGTACATGACTCATCCCACTCTGCCACATTACCATTGACAAGGACACATAAAGCCACAAAAGGAGGTGATGGGCATTCACTCCAGAGCATTAGCTACCTTGCTCCATGCTCCTGAGATCTGGCTGTGCCTTTTGACAGCTCTCCAAACACATTTCCCCATTTCTACAATGAAACTGAACCTTTGCACTTTATTATTATTATTATTATTATTGTTCTCTTTCAGCAAAAAGGTAATTGGGCATGAAAAGTTCAAATCCATTAAATAAAAACTCAATTTAAAATATTTTCCATCCACCAAGCAAGTTCCTATTCATTATGCTGACACTGTACTCCACCTCTGTGCCAAGTGGATCACTCAAAGATGCCCCCCACCACTTCCCTGGCATTTTGTGTGACAAGTAAATCTGCTGTGCACACACTGCTTTATAGGGCATCCCATTTTTTTCAAATACAAGCAACATTTTTTACAGCACCTTTAAATTCCCAAGTCGAATTTTCTAACCATCAAAGTAATTTGAAGTAAACTATTTGTGCTGAGTCTCTCCTCTGTATATTGTGGCACAGCTTCTGAGTTTTATTTCTGCTTCTTTACTCACTTCAAGTTTTTGAACAGCCTCAGTCCCGTTCAGTTTACTCTGCTGCTAAATACAAATTGTAAAATGTGTTTACATATCAAAAACAATAGCAGGCAATTAAGATAAAAATTGCTTTGTTCTCTAGGCACCTTGGTAGAAGAATTCAGATGTTGCAGTTACCTGGTGCCTTGTTAATTTAGAAAAGAAAAACAATACAAAACATTCTAATGTTTCAGCCACAGGTTACATATTCTGTTTTCACAAAGGTCACTTTTTCCATAAAGTTTTTTTAGTACAAATTTACTGTACAGAGAAACTCTTTTGTCTTAATATCTATTATAAATGTCTTCTTTAAATCTAGCAAAATATTTTCCCTTTACAACTTAATCTAGCAGAGATGCAGAGCACAGCTACTTTATTCTTCACAGGTCGAGTCCTGAAATCTAATAAAAAAAGCCAAAGAGGGACATCTAGTGGCACCACACACAAAATTAAGAATGAGGAGAGGGAGGAAAAACCTACTGCCATGCCCATGGATCTGAGATAACTGCTGGTTTCTCATCGGGAATGAGGAAAGGTTGAAGGCAAGCCCAAAATAACAGAAAGGGAAAATCCAGCTATTTTATTATTTTCTAACACATTGCCACTTAGAGTGGGAGTAACTGTGAGTCTGATTTGTTTGAAGAATGTTAGATTCCTCTAAATGAACTGAACCTACATGAAAGTGCCTTAATCAAACAATGCTGCCACTGAACCCCAGATTCAAATAAGGAAACTGTACCCCGGCTTTCACTTGCAAAATAATCCCCAGGAAAACCAAGAGGACCTGCAGAACTAATTTTATTTACCTTGAAAGCAGATACATTAAACTCCACCAAAGGGCCAAGCATCAAAATGAATTTCAGTCTGAAAAAACTTCTGAACTTTCACTCAATGAGCAAATGGTAAAATTTATTTTTATTTTTTATTTATGGTTTATCACCTATATTAGCAGTGAATATGCCATTATAATCACCATGAAGTACTCATGCAAAATTAGTGGAATAAGCCATCTGTCAGCTAAGGAGGCAGAGCAGCAGCATGGAACCCTCTCCCAGCTGAAGACAAGGAGAAACCAACAGCAAACTCCAAATTGCTAGAGAGACAACAAAAGCTCCTGAGCTTCATGGTCCCAATGAACTTTAGCAGCAGAGTATTCACAACAAACTGATTCTTGTGGAAACACCCCTTCCAGAGTACAGAAAGAGCTCTGACATGAGCAGTGTGGGAGCTGCCAGCCCTGCTCTCTGAGAAATGCAGCCTGGAAGATGGACCACATCTGCTTTGATGTGAAAATCCCACAGGAAACAACTTTTCACTGTATAGTTGCCAGTATTAAATAAATGAGGCAGTCATGCTCACATAACTGCAGGCTCTTTAAGGAAAATTGAGGTTTTAGTGTCACTTTCTATCAGAAGAGGAAGCAGATTAAGTTCTACCTTTATAGCAATTATTTAGATCTCTTAGATACTTGGAGATTAAGAATTTTAAACCTACCTTGAGCACTTCTGTGGCAATTCCACATGCACTAATCCCTACAGCTCCTACAGTGAGGGTGAGAGATGAAGCTCAGAAATTCTTCCAAGAAATGTGAGACAAACTCCAGAGCTGAGCTCCCAAACTCCCCCTTCTGAAGGTCCTTTCTGGTTTCCATGTAAGCATTGCAGTGAAAAGGAATTGTTTTAGGTAAATTTGAAAGCAAGTGCCATCTGAGAATTTCTAGCAAAAAGGAAATACTCATCCTTTCCCTGTTGCAGGTGTGATGTCATTTTGGGGGCAGTTTTATGGTCACACAATGTCAAGTGCCATCTCCCATTGCAGTGCTCTGTGTACCACAGGTGCCTTAAGGCAACTGATTAAACAGAATTAGCTACACAGCCCATGGCTCTTCTCCATCCTGATTTGAGGTATTTATAATCCTCTTTGCTGATATTTAATGGCTGGATACAAAAGAAAAAACATTCTAAAAAATGAACTTGTTTTAAAGATATAGTAAAGCAATTTTATAAAGCAGAAAGATACCTGCCTCTCTTACCACACTTCATCCACCACTCTCCATCCACTTTGCTCCTTGATGCTGCTCTAAGCTATCATTTCCTTCCTTTCAGTTCTCTCTGTTCTTTTTTCTCCTCATTTTTTCTACAGGACTGACACGATCTTCTGAATTTATTCCCCCTCACTGGACAAGCAGTACCCATGGGGCAAACAGTCTTCTTTTTGTCTCTTTTTAAAATTTCTCTTTTGTAGTAAAAAGGCAGGTTTCTTGGAACTTCCTCTTCTTAAGCTCTCTCCAAGTTCTCCCACATATGAGAATAAAAAATAAAAGAATGATGCTGTCAGTGGTGATGCACACCAGGGCCTACCAGCAAAGAACCAGGTGTAAAAGCATTCAGTTGTGGAGATTATATGGTCACTGCTAAATTGGAGCAGAGTGCTTTGTAGGAGAAAAATTCCTGAATAAAATATTTCATATTCCACCTTGCACTGCAATAATGTAATAAAAACTGCCTCCATTTAAAATAAATAAATAAATAAATAAATNGAATAAAATATTTCATATTCCACCTTGCACTGCAATAATGTAATAAAAACTGCCTCCATTTAAAATAAATAAATAAATAAAGAAAAATCCCAACAAAAACCCAACTAAAAAAACACACAACAACAAACAAAGCTAACAAAAAGAAGCTATGGTGTGTATAAAGCTATACACCAGAGAGAACCAATGTCACAGAAAAGAGTGAATCAATGCCTGTTTTCCAAAGTCTTTGAATGAGGATCACACACCTTTCTGGAAGTCATGCTGTGACTGAACTAACCTCAGCAGGAGGGCAGCCATTCCATGGCATCTTTTCCACTAGAGGTCAGGCTGAAGGAGCTAATGATCTATTTTAGCCTTCAGAATCTATGAGTGGGA
The DNA here is from genome assembly GCA_013397375.1 of Toxostoma redivivum. Classification (NCBI taxonomy): domain Eukaryota; kingdom Metazoa; phylum Chordata; class Aves; order Passeriformes; family Mimidae; genus Toxostoma; species Toxostoma redivivum. Next base: position 257,068 of record VXBI01001827.1, on the reverse strand, counting down.
GTCACTAATTAAGATTTGGAAGCCTGAATATCACTTAAAGTGAATCACAAAGAGGTATTGCATTTCTAAGTCCAACAGCCAGAGATATTTAATCATGAAAGTATTTTAACACATGTCAATACAACTTTTGAGAGAGCACTTGGTGCCATCTCAGTTGGCAGAACATTTGGAAAAGAGAAAAGTTCTTAGTCTTCAACCTTGAAATCAAAACTCCATTAGCTTGAATAATGACAGACAACACTTTAAAAACTGTATTCTAAAAGTCCTGCTTCTTGTTTTTTGCTCTTAGAAAAGACATACATCACAAGCATTTTCCATTAAAAAAAATCTAGATTGAATTTGTTTCTGTAAATAACCAGGAATAGACACAGCTAAGCAATAATTGGCTTCAGGTAAATAGAATTATTCCAAATCCCAGAGTGATTTGAGTTAAGAACCCAGGCTTTTTTTCTTCTGTATTTTGATGACAAGCAATTCCATCAGTTACAGAAACATTGACCCAGCTTCTTGAAATAAATACCTCGAAGGCGGTGCAGCTCAGACACACACTTGTTTCTGAAAATTCCAGGAAATGTTTAATGTATCATTTATAGTTTTAAACACTTTCTTCATTGTGACAGGACAAAAAGTCATGATCAAACAGCAAGTCCTAGCTCAGAGCTCTTCACCAGTCATCATCTCTCCCAACAATTCAGTGCATGTGTCTGCAGCCAGGAGAACCTGCACAAAGTAATTTTTCCCAAAGGCTTGTAAGCAGTTACCCACACAAACAAAAACTAAACTGAGGACTTGCACAGGTTTACACTTCTGAAAACAAAGCAGCCCCGGAAATTCCCTCAGAGATGAACCCAGCTATGGGTTCTATGACCAGATTATATCAGCTGGCATTTTGAGGTGTTTCATGGTCAATTCCTAGAGCCACTTCAAAGATACACAATGTTCCTGGGAGAAGAATAGAAATGCCAGGAATGATGAGCAGAGAGAAGAAACCCAGTAGTTCCTCCAGTTGCCCAAGACTGGTGGTGTGACCAGAAATGAAGCATAGGAGCTGATGGTCTGAGCTCTTCTTACCTGGCTCCCATGGAGCAGCCTTTTCTGTACTTTCACCAGCTCAAAGGGAGCACACCTGCTGATAAGAGTCAGTTGTTTCATCAGTTATTTAATTTGATGATTTTCCAAGAGAACCTGATACTAGCAGTCTGAAACCCACGTGCATGTTTTAAAAGGCGAAAATTCAGTTTAACTGAGTAATAAATTCAACTAACACTCTCCTTCTCCTTTGCTAGCTCTCCTGAAATACCCTAACCTTTCAAAATGTACAGCTGTACACCAGGCACAGTGCACTTCTACAGGGCAGGGACCAGAGAAATGCAAGAGCTGTGACAAGGACCACTCCAACACAGTTTGTGTGGAGCTGGCAGTCAGCGTTTGACAGAATCTGGTAAGGCACATTTCCCAGATTGAGCACATACCCCACCCAGATGCACAGATGGTATTTGTGGGAGCAAAGGAAAATAAAATATAGGTTTAAAATAAATGCAAGAGAAACACAGAATAATATTGAATCACTCTAGGTATTTCTAAGGGTTTCCATTTATCTTTTCTGCTTCTCAGCACATAGTGAGTGTACGTTCTGGGCTTTGAAACCATTGAGCAAATGGAAGGGATTTAAAACCAGTTTTGTTTCAAATACAAGATCACAGAGTTAAAGACAGTCCCCAGAAATGAGATTTTGTACAGAAGCTTGATGCAGAAGGAGCTGAAAATGCTGTTCCTGCATATGCCTGGCATGGACAGCCAGGCTTGTCTGAAGGGCCTTTTCCATGCTCAAGGAGAGGACTCTGCTGCTGTGTTTCAAACAGGGCCCTCTGCATATCCCCTGTGTTTTAAATGGATGGACAGACACAGCTGGGAGGAAGAGGCAAGCTACAGAGCAGTGAGGAAACAGAGCTTTAGATGCTGTTGTCATGATATGAGGAAGCCAAAGTAGCCACAGACTGATGAGAGCTGGCAGTGACAATGACTGGTTTGGGACACAGCTCCAGGCTGCAGCCTTGCTCCTCCACCCTCCATCACTGGGCTTCTCAAACCTGGTGGCTTTTGTTAAGCAATGCCATCCAAGGTAGCTGGTGTCAAATTCTCATAAAACCAGCAGAGGAAGAAGGAATGGGAGGAAAACAGCACAGGGTGGAAGTGGTGGAGAAAGGTGCAAGAAGAAACACAAAATGTTCCTGTTTCCTGTTGGAGCCTCTGCTAACCCAGTGGTGCTGGAGTGTGCTTACTCTGCCATGTCAGGAGTTGAAGCTCCCCAATGTTCAACTTTCAAACATCTCCTCTCATCCTCCTTCTAGAGGATCCAGCTCTTTGTTATTTTAATCATTACTTAGATCTAACTTTTGGTAAAACAACGTTAACTTCTTGATTTCAAGTTCCACCCTCTCTTCTTTAGTAGAAATTACTTCAACACTACGCTTAAATTGCAATAAAAATCCTCTTTCTTTGGATTAAACCAGTCTCTCTGAATCTTTCCCCATTCCTCCTGCCACATTTCTGAGTTGCAGCCTAACATAACACTGCCCCAACTTCCAACTCACAACTGTGGGTAGGTAGGAAAGCCCTGCAGTGTTATTTCTTGCAGTTCAACAATTCCCATACAAAAAGCAAAACAAAATCTTTGACATGTGGTCTCCATCTCCTCTCTGGGCCATCCCTTAGGGGCACAGCTTCTGGGGTAGGAAAAGAAACCAAAGGTCTTGTGCTCTGACTTCTGCCATTTAAAACTTCTCAATGACCAGACACTGCAAATAAAGACCTTTCTGTGTCACTTGAAATCTCGTGATATTTATTTAAGCCAGAGCTACTGAAGAAGCCCAAAATAACCAACCAAACAAAGAGAAGGCAGGGAAAAGTCTTTAAAGAATGTATTTCAAATTAACACATCATAGAAAGATGTAAGCAAAGAGCAAAATTTCCTATCAGAAACATATTTATGACAGTATGACACACAAACTAATTATATATGTGCATCTGAATTACTTGATAGCTACATTTGCAAGTGTCACTCATTTTATGCTGAATTTATTCAAAAATGAAAAAAAATTCCTCTACAAAAGGTCTGCAAAAATCACATTGGCAGGAGCCCTAACAAAAATCATTACTTCAAATTTTTACCAGTCTCCAAACAGAATTTAGCACAAATACTTTCTTTCTTTTTAATCTATTCAACTGAAAGAAATGGAGCTGCAATGGTTTAGGTTTTTTTAATCCCAAAGTGGATTATACAAACATTTTCATCAAAGAGTTTTTTTACAACAAGTCTAGCATTACTGGTTATATCTTATTATTAAGGTAAGCTTTCTTCAAAGAACTGTATGATTGGAATCTCTTCCTGATACATAGTGACATGCTATTTGCTGGCTGCAGTGAGAAGAGTCGAAATGAAAACAAAAATACAAACAGGTTTTTTTTTTAATCTTGTCTTTATTGATTTAGACTTCAGAGCTACAGCCAAAAATAGTGCATCTGTAGAAAATTATCAAACACTCTATCAATACAGCATCATCTCATGTTTAGAATTGTAAGCACTTGACAAATCGCAAAGGGAACATCCAATCTAGTATTTGGCAGTGCAACCCAAGCACAGGGAATAGAGAAAGAAGGATTCTTTTTCCTCCAAAAAAGAAACATTTCTGAACAGGAACAAAAAGCTTTTGTTAAAAAAAAAAAAAAAGAAAAAAGAATTCCAGTTACCACGGAAGACTCAATGGCTCACTCAAGACATCATGGTACAGTGCTGGGAGCTTTGTGTGGAATGTCAAAGGGGACACAGCAATTACAGCCCTGCTACAGGAGCCATGCTGTCTTCAGCACTCTGTAGGCCATGGAGAAGGTCACTGAGTAGCCAACTGCCCAAGACAAACCTCTGCCAGGCTGGGGAAGAGGGATCAAGTATGCAAAAGTGTGAAGGATCCTAGCCCCAGTGAAGATCCTGAAGTGCAGCAGGGCCGTGGAAAGCTCAGGGCCACTCAGAGCATACAGCAGTCCAATGCCAACAAATGGGACTATGTTTTCCAGGTCATTCAGGTGGCCTCTGGAGAAAGAAGCAAAGTTATTTTAAAGTGCTGTATTTTGTTGAATAAACCACTTCAAGCCTCATTATTTTTCAGTATCTTGGCTTCCTCTGCAGAGGGGACTTGATTCAGCTACCAAAACAGTTTTGGCATGTTCACCTGACATCACTCTGGTCTCTCCTGCTGCACCCCACATTTTTAAACATCTGATCTTCTGTATGAAAGGTATTAGTTTTTCCTTAGGATCTTGGTAATATTAAGGACTTACATGAGGTGTCTGAGTGCACCTGGGCATGCAAAGTCAGGGAAGAAGAGAGGTAACTGTTTTCTTGGAGCCTCTCTCAATTAACATCAATTAACTGGAGGACTGTGACTGAAACTATTACAGTTCATGGCCCAGATTGTCTATTCTAATCCCATAAATCCAGTTCATGGTGTCCATAAAGAAAACATTAAATATCCTACATAGGAGCCATTCCATCGAACATTCATGAAGTTCCATCATCTTGAAGATTATTTTTGAACATCTAACAGGTGTGACAGTTACGCTTTTCGCTCATTTTCTCCACTCTGAGCACTAAAATAGCTGAAAAAGTGTTTGAAATTTTGAAACCATAATATAATTTACTAGAAATGTGTTGAGACTGAACTCCACATCTTGAAGTGTTCTCTCACACCCCTTCCTAAACCTTCCCAGCTCCCTTCACTTCTTTAGATAAATTATACTTCCAGCCTAATTTACTGATTGAAACAATGTCTAAGCCTTACTAATGATGTCAAATTTCAGAACCAGCTGGAATCAGGTCATGGCACTGTCTTGCAGCTGCTTTTACAATATATTTATCATTACAAGGAAACATATCCCACCAGATTTTTTATTCCCATTCCTCATAAAAGTACTCTGAAGAAAGTAATCTTTTTTCTTGAAAAGGAATATAATTTTTGTCCCATAAACTGAACACATTCCAATCACTTATACAAAAGAGAAGCCATGTTAAATTTATGTGGCATTATCTGGTGCCACGAAGCTTACAGAAGAAAATACAGAAAACTTCCACTAAGAACCACAGTTGGGAGAAAAATATGGATGCTGCAACACCAACAGAGTAACTAGAACGAATCTGACTTACTGGGTCTGAGATGTCTGAAAAACTCCACAAAACAGCAAAAGAGGATTTGCTAATAAAGTGTTTTAAAAATCTGTCCAGTGAAAATGACTGAGGTGGTTATCATTTCTCTACCACAACAATTTGATGAGTCATAAAGTTAGTCTCAACTTAGCTGGCTTATAATTTACAAAGAGAAAAGAATTACCCCTCACCATGAAAGATTCCACTTTTATGTAACGCCCATGAAATTAAGCAACAATTCCCTGAACTGCTCAGGGCCAGAAAAGGAAGGAGCAGAACATCTTTACAGCCCACTTAGATTAGGCTCTTCTTTCTGAGATTTTAATCCGCAAGAGGCATACAGAAATATGCTTTGTGAAACAACAGTCATTATTTGCAAGGATGCAGTGTTCTTAAATCTGCACTGATCTTCCCTAATGGAGGTTTAAATGAAAAGAGTTCACTGACATTCAACTTTTTGGTATAAAAATAAACTTAGCTTCATCAAGGAATAATCCTATGGAAAGCATTCCATTAAAGCTTTCCTTCTTAGCACAGGTGTATCAAACAGCATCCCAAAATTTATGATTTTGGAAACAGAAGATTTTGCCATGAGCTACATCAACTTATGGTCATATTTTACAGTGTTCTCATGACTGTGCCCATGCAGACAGGACACTACCCAGGAGTTAGCTCTTATATATTACCAGACAGTGGTTTATTGTTTTTAGAATGCAGCCTGAACATTTGAATGTGGAATGGTTGGTTCACTTAAACTAATTAATGTATTAGATTGCTACATAATGCACCACAAAACACACACAGGCTTGAGAGAGAACAGGGTGAAATTAATTCCTTGATTTAATATTATTCTGTTATTTAAAAAAAATAACTTTTAAAGGCTCCTGTGTATTACCTGCGTGCACGTTCAACATCTGGATCAGTCCTCAGGTATTTCTTAGCATTCTCCCCTTTTCCAAATGATTCTGTATCTTCTGGGTTGACAAATGCCTGTTTCAAACACAAGCACACAAGTGACATTAGCAGCCAAGATGTTCTATCCAGTCAAGGCAGCTTGCTATAAAGGCCTCTCTTTTTACCAATGCCTCAATAAGCTCACTTTACTTACCTGAAGTTAAAAGCACAGGGAACAATACAATATTTGCTGCATTACTGCTTTCTTGAGCCCAACCTGCACATAACTTGTGTGCTGACAAATTAATGCAGGGCAATTTATGCATTTAGACAAAGCCTTCTTGTGAGGTGGACAAGCCTGCAGTAAAGGCAGTAGGCTGACAGAACATAGGTATCTAGGAGGTAGAAGGTCTCAAGTCTCTTTTTCACCATTCCTGACAAATTATCTGAAAGTGCTTTTGGATCCCTTCCTTCTACAGAAGTCTACACAGCAATAGTATCCAATTATTCCCATTCTCATTTATGACTAAGGAAGTGTCTCCCTTTCCTCTTAGGTACAAATTTTTACACTTATATGAACCCATTATTACCTCAAAATACTGCAAGACACTATTTGAAAATAACATTTAATTCAGGCAGTGCAGACTACAGCTGATTTCTCCCTGCTGACACATGAGTAACATATGCATTCTGTGAACTGTTCAGGCTATGCAGATGTAAGTCAAGAAAATCTTTTGATTTTAGAAGAGCTACATGATTGCTTTCCAGGGCAGCCTTGATCCCTATTTGTGAAACATCCTCAGAATTCTAGAGGTGCATTAACAGTATCATCAGTAACATTTTACATTCTCTTGCTTCACTCCTTTCCTGTTTTTTCTTTCGAGACTTTTTCTATATCACATAGAAAATTAAAATTGCTTTACTATTTTTTCTGTTTGTAATATTACTAACACAATTAAACCAAACCTCCAAATTACTGAAGGCCCTATTGTCATCTGCATCCACCTGGACCCAGAGAGCAGTTCAGCTGCGTTCTCCTGCAACAAGCAGGAACAAAAAGCAGCATTTCAACAAAAGGACTGCACCAAAATCCTTGAAGCACCCACAGTTTTGCAGAAGCAGATCTTATAAAAACAGCCATATGAGGCCCACTCAGGGCTCTTTCAGCCCAGGACCAAGTGTTTCCTACAGGGGCCATGAGAAGATGCCTAAAGAAGACCAAGAACAGGGCAAACACAACACATTTCCCATGAGCACTTTCCTCTAAAGTAGATACAGCTTCTACATTGTTTAGTAAACCTCAGTGGAACTTTCGTATTTTTACCTAGTCCAAACATCAAACCACACGTTTTCAAATATTTTCAAATGTTTTCAGATATTTTCAAAATTGAAAATCCAATTTTCAGCCTGCTTCTCACTCTAGAAAAACTGCAATTTCTTTTCAGATAGTGACCTACTCACTATAACAATTAGGGAATGCAAAAAGCTTTTTAATTATTGGATGAAAGGACTATAGATGAATAAAAATCTATTCCCCTCTTCTGACCCTACCAGTTGGTTATTCATGCAATATGGCTCTGTATCACACTTTTGTTGCTTTATAAATTGGACATGAGCTTTCTGCAGAAGACAATGGAAATGACAGTTATGAAAAACTCTTATTTAAAAATAACAGAAATGTTTTAGAAGAGTAGAGTAAGACAAATGGAGATGTATAATTTAGTCTCATAATTAGGTTAAAACCACCATCCAATAGAGACCAGCAGGGCACCAAACTCAGAATCTCTCCAGAACAGGGAGGAGGAAGCAAGTGAACAGCAGCAGTATTTGGAAGCTGAAGAGACATAGCTGTGATATCTCTGTATTTCAATACAAATGTCAGTCTGTTCTCCCAGGCAGTATTTCCAAAGGATTACCTTCCTTGTGATCCTGAAGTAGGCTGTTATCAGACTCATCAGCATCATTTTTATAAGAACAATGCCTGCATAAGTAGCATAAGCCCGGAAGACTTCATTGTCAATTAACTGGGTGGATTTGGCCATTTCTCCCCTTCTCACTGAAGACCACTAAAAAACATTAGAGTTAGTTAAAGCTAACATCATTGCAATCCAAAGTTCTAACAACAACATTGTGTTAACAGCCTTGTTTTTTAGCATCACTGCAATGACACATGATTTTGTAACCATGGAAAGTTTCTTTTCAAACAACTTCCCCCTTTTATTTTTTTTTTCACAATAGCGTAATATAATACATTAAGGTGATAAATTATAATATTTTGCTTCCATTAGAAGTGCTTATTAAACTNTGCCTCAATAAGCTCACTTTACTTACCTGAAGTTAAAAGCACAGGGAACAATACAATATTTGCTGCATTACTGCTTTCTTGAGCCCAACCTGCACATAACTTGTGTGCTGACAAATTAATGCAGGGCAATTTATGCATTTAGACAAAGCCTTCTTGTGAGGTGGACAAGCCTGCAGTAAAGGCAGTAGGCTGACAGAACATAGGTATCTAGGAGGTAGAAGGTCTCAAGTCTCTTTTTCACCATTCCTGACAAATTATCTGAAAGTGCTTTTGGATCCCTTCCTTCTACAGAAGTCTACACAGCAATAGTATCCAATTATTCCCATTCTCATTTATGACTAAGGAAGTGTCTCCCTTTCCTCTTAGGTACAAATTTTTACACTTATATGAACCCATTATTACCTCAAAATACTGCAAGACACTATTTGAAAATAACATTTAATTCAGGCAGTGCAGACTACAGCTGATTTCTCCCTGCTGACATATGAGTAACATATGCATTCTGTGAACTGTTCAGGCTATGCAGATGTAAGTCAAGAAAATCTTTTGATTTTAGAAGAGCTACATGATTGCTTTCCAGGGCAGCCTTGATCCCTATTTGTGAAACATCCTCAGAATTCTAGAGGTGCATTAACAGTATCATCAGTAACATTTTACATTCTCTTGCTTCACTCCTTTCCTGTTTTTTCTTTCGAGACTTTTTCTATATCACATAGAAAATTAAAATTGCTTTACTATTTTTTCTGTTTGTAATATTACTAACACAATTAAACCAAACCTCCAAATTACTGAAGGCCCTATTGTCATCTGCATCCACCTGGACCCAGAGAGCAGTTCAGCTGCGTTCTCCTGCAACAAGCAGGAACAAAAAGCAGCATTTCAACAAAAGGACTGCACCAAAATCCTTGAAGCACCCACAGTTTTGCAGAAGCAGATCTTATAAAAACAGCCATATGAGGCCCACTCAGGGCTCTTTCAGCCCAGGACCAAGTGTTTCCTACAGGGGCCATGAGAAGATGCCTAAAGAAGACCAAGAACAGGGCAAACACAACACATTTCCCATGAGCACTTTCCTCTAAAGTAGATACAGCTTCTACATTGTTTAGTAAACCTCAGTGGAACTTTCGTATTTTTACCTAGTCCAAACATCAAACCACACGTTTTCAAATATTTTCAAATGTTTTCAGATATTTTCAAAATTGAAAATCCAATTTTCAGCCTGCTTCTCACTCTAGAAAAACTGCAATTTCTTTTCAGATAGTGACCTACTCACTATAACAATTAGGGAATGCAAAAAGCTTTTTAATTATTGGATGAAAGGACTATAGATGAATAAAAATCTATTCCCCTCTTCTGACCCTACCAGTTGGTTATTCATGCAATATGGCTCTGTATCACACTTTTGTTGCTTTATAAATTGGACATGAGCTTTCTGCAGAAGACAATGGAAATGACAGTTATGAAAAACTCTTATTTAAAAATAACAGAAATGTTTTAGAAGAGTAGAGTAAGACAAATGGAGATGTATAATTTAGTCTCATAATTAGGTTAAAACCACCATCCAATAGAGACCAGCAGGGCACCAAACTCAGAATCTCTCCAGAACAGGGAGGAGGAAGCAAGTGAACAGCAGCAGTATTTGGAAGCTGAAGAGACATAGCTGTGATATCTCTGTATTTCAATACAAATGTCAGTCTGTTCTCCCAGGCAGTATTTCCAAAGGATTACCTTCCTTGTGATCCTGAAGTAGGCTGTTATCAGACTCATCAGCATCATTTTTATAAGAACAATGCCTGCATAAGTAGCATAAGCCCGGAAGACTTCATTGTCAATTAACTGGGTGGATTTGGCCATTTCTCCCCTTCTCACTGAAGACCACTAAAAAACATTAGAGTTAGTTAAAGCTAACATCATTGCAATCCAAAGTTCTAACAACAACATTGTGTTAACAGCCTTGTTTTTTAGCATCACTGCAATGACACATGATTTTGTAACCATGGAAAGTTTCTTTTCAAACAACTTCCCCCTTTTATTTTTTTTTTTTCACAATAGCGTAATATAATACATTAAGGTGATAAATTATAATATTTTGCTTCCATTAGAAGTGCTTATTAAACTGTCAAGGTACAAACTACCAAAATATTTAATTTAATTGCAGAAACAACACTTAGTCACAGAAATTAGTACTCTTTTGAAATAACAGAAAGAGTTAGACCAATTTTAGACCAATTCATTTGAATTATCAAATTTCCCTAAGCAGTTACCAGGACAGGAGGAGTGTGTGACAATGCTATGAACACTACAGAATGTAAAGAGGAAAATTAGTATTGCCTACTTTTTTTTGTGGGCAGAATGACACTATTATAATTGCACTTCAGCTTTCAAACTAACCAGTACCTTCCTACCCAGCAGTAACTTGTGATCAAACTGAGTTGAACATGCATTTTTCCCCTTTGGGACCTTGTTCTTAACAATTGCTTTTAGCATGACTCACGGGCAAAGATTAACTTGTAATGACAAAAAGGAGAGGAGTCTTTCTGCTTTTATCATGGGAGGTTTCAACTAATGAAGTCTCTTTCCAAGGAGACCATACCAAACCCACAATCCTATGGAGGCAGTACCTTTTATCAACACCAGAAAGTTAAGAGGTGCTGAGGAGTGAATGCAAGTGAACAAAAGAAAGCACATCCCTGTGTATATTCAATTTTTGCCCTGCACAGACACAGGCTTTTGCCTCACCAGGTGCTTCAGCCATGCTCTTAGTGACTGGGAATCCATACAACTAGGATGTCTTAGCTTCACCAGAGACTGAAATATATGAACTTTTTTGTTACAGTTAACTTACTTTCTGTGATATAATTTTAACAATGGCAATAAAAATGTTAATATTCACTCGATTACAGTTTTAACAACCTCTCATCTTGCTTTCAGCACAGTCAGCTATTGCCAAACATGGAGAACTTGGTAAGCAAAGAGCATTATGGAAGACTTGCTCTGAAGGCAAGTCCTCGGTGAGGAAGTGGGCAGGATGGAGGTGAGCAGCTGTTTGCTCAGTGAAAACAAAGCTAGCCTTGCCTGGACCTGTCTGCTGTGGTGACGGGATTTTGCTCCCTTTTTTATCCTTTCTAAAACAGTGCTTGGGTCACTAGGCCTCGCACAAAGTCTGTGGACCATGGATAATTAATTCAGTGTAACTCTGCCTCCTCTCATTACACTCCAGCTCCCAAGATAAACAGCGACTTGGAGAAGACTTTCCCCAGAAATGGACAGTAACTGGCTCTATTCATTATAATAATCTTGTTGAAACATTGCAACAGAAGTGTCCTGCTACTTTTAACTTCGTATCACAGTAAAATGCACTCAGTGTTTCACACAACAAAAACAAATCCACGGCGTCAGAGCATTTTTCCCTACGCTGTGCTGGGAATACATCCAAGAATGATGCCAAGTCATTGCCAGGGGACACCGTTCAGCAGCAGCTTTGGAGCTCAGCCACATCCATCCATCTTCCCCCTCTGCCCTGCGACCTCTCCGGGCTCCCACAACGCCCAGGACCCTCCTCAGCACAAAATGGAAGGGAACCGAGAAAATCGGGAGACAAATTACGTAAACAAACCCCAAACACGCAAGCAGCACGAGGTTTTAAGGGACAGGCTCGCTCCGGTTCCAAACAGCCTGATACATATAAGCAATAGCATAATAATGATGGTAATAATGATGGTTTGTCTCTGCAACCCCGCTGTGGGGGCTCGGAGCAGCGGCCGGGCCCGGACCCTCCCGCCGGCCCCGCCACGCGTGTCCGGGCAGCCACGGCCTCACCGGGGCCGCTTGTTCGTGCGCCTTTCAAACGCGACTTCTCAGGAGAAGCCTTGTCTGCCCACAGGCTCCGCTCCCAATCCAGCTGCTGATTCCCGGCGCGGCCCCGCCATCGCAAACCCGCCCTCACACGGAGCTCCCCGCTCCCGCACCGCCCTCCCGCACCCGCGGCGGGTTTGGCTGCCGGGCTCCGCCGCCCCCGCCCGCACCTCGGCCGTGCCCGCGGCGATCCGAGCCCCG
>VXBI01001827.1:224892-244563 GCA_013397375.1 Toxostoma redivivum | reverse complement strand
TGGGCTGAGGTACTTGAGAGGCACAGACTTCCCAAACACCTCATACCTGAGATTCCCCTCTAATGTACAACCCTCCCTTTTAATTTTTTATTCTTACAGTATTCATAGTTTTCCCCCATTGCTTCTTTCATCTTTCAATATCCAATTTCATTTATCAGCAAACCTACGTTATTTTTTTAAAGGCAAATATCTTTCTCCATTTATCAGTCAGAGGAATCCATCCCAATGTTTCTTTTATCTCCCAGTGCTAGTCTACCAGCAGACCCACAGCTTGTTTGCAAAGACAAATCCCTCATTCCTCTCAATGGAAATCAAAGGTTGTGGCCCTACTGGCAGCCAAGTCCAATGATTGTGCAAATTCCCTTTTTTGGGGGGGGGGGAAATTGCAAATTTTTGCAAATTGTGCAAATTTGAGAGGGCTCAAAGCTTACCTAAAAGTCTCAGTGTTTCATCCTGTACCTTGTTCTGGTGGGCCTTAACTTTTACCAAAGGCCAAGAAAATGAAATGTGCTTGTACTGCCAAGCCATCAGTGCTGTTCCAATAGATATACATCATGATGCTTTGCAAAGTGAAAAAGAAAATTGTTACATATTATCGGCCTTTTTGCAAATATTAAAATGAATGCTATATGTATAATGTTGGAAAACTTTGCTGTGTGAATATAGTTTCTTTTGGTTCTGCTATTAATAAAACCTAGAAATAGTAGTGTGATAAATATATATTTTTCTTGGACTATAACATGGTGATGTAAAAAGCTTCTGTTCATGTAACTAACTCAGAGAATGGTAAAAAAGATAAACAGGAAATTCTTCACATTCTTGGATTATTGGACACCAGAACCCTGGGGAATGAATTTATTGATCTTATCAGGGAGCCACAAGGAGAAATAAAAAAATGTTGATTTACAGGTTGGGGGGGGGGATTTTGAATAATGCATGAAGATCTATGAATATGCAACATGTTGATGCATTTAAAGAGGTGTTTTCTGAGTTAATGCTGTGCTCGTGGCTGAATGTCAAGCACCCAGCCTATAACCCTTTGCTTTATCGTTTATCTCTTATTGTCTTTTACTAAACGGTTTAGAATTTACCAGGAAAGTGAACATCGTTTTTCACAAAATTAAGGAACTCTGCTGCTGGCCACAGACTTCTGTGCTGAATGGAAGGAACAATGCTATTCCCACAACACTCAACAGGAGCAATGCTTGTGACTAAGCAGCTCATGATAAGCAAGACTGAAAAAGAGAAAAATGTGCTCAGATGCCCAGCAAAGGTTTCAAAACTAATCCTAAAGACATGTACACAGTCAGGAAGGGATACAGTTTTTAAAGCTGCGTTCTTACAGAAAAATCTCTACTCTTAGGTGCATATCTTCAGTGTTCTCTGATGTTATTCCGTGCTTCATGTCATGTCCTGTCATGTCATATCAAATTCCTGTGTAACTCTTCTTAAAATCATAAAACACAGCAAAAACTCATTTGAGCAGGAACTGCAGTATCAGAACTGTTTTGAAATGTTGGGAGGAGTTGGGTTCAACAACCTTCATTCTCACTAAGAGCACAGCAAACAGTGTTTGTTTCTGCTGAAGTCAACAAAAAAACTCACAGGAGCATAGACCCATCCCAGGGAATGGATTTATTTCAAAAAACATGGAAGAATTTCTGCAGCTCATACTTTAGTTCAAGGCAGGAATTGTATCTTCATAGTTTTCTAACCACACCTAACACATATCATAATCACATGGTGCAACTGAAATAAAACTGTAATTATCTTCTATTACCACCTTTCTGTTTGTTTGGCATTCTAATCCTTACTCGCAGTCAGTTTAAAAAGCATGTAAACCTATTAGGTTAACAGTAAAACTAAACACACATTATTATACTTGAGAAGAAAAGCTGCTAATTGATTTAAACAAGTTCTCAGAACTACACCTGGAAACAACAGAAAACAGGGAAAAGGTGATTTTTATTCATTGTAGGTAGGCTGTAAAAATAAGCTTAAATGCATGTAGAAATTCTACTACTTCCATGCTTTCCTTTGGATTTTACATTTCAGTTTTTCAGCTTCTGGAAATTCAGCTTGATTTATGTGACTTGTAAAAATCACTTCTGAAACTGGGAAAACTGCTGTACTCCCAGTCTTTGAATTTTGAGGCAAACACCTTGTTAATTTTTTTCCTACCCTCTTTGAATACCCCTAATTCTGAGAAAGAAGATTAGGAGGAAGGGAGAAGGACAGGAAGAGATGAAAAAGAAGAAAGAAGGAGAAAAGAGAATTTTTTTTTAAAAGAGGGAAAAAATAGAAAAGAGAGAAAAGTATTTTTTAAAAAAGAGAAGTAGAAAGCAACAGAAGATAAGAGAAAGGAGAAAAAGAAAAGATAAAAGAGGGACTAAAAGAAAGGAAAATATTTTTAAAAGGAAATAAAATTTTTAAAAAAAATTAGTGAAAACTAAAAAGAAAAGGAAAAATTACAAAAAAAAAAAAAAAAGGGAGACTGAAATAAAGGGGGAAAAAAAGAAAGGTAGAGGAGGGAAAAAGAAATGAGAGAAGCCAAGATTTCTTGCAGACCTTGAAGCACTTAAAAGGTTCAGGGTCTTAGAGGGAAGAGTGTTCGAGGGCAGAGAATAAGGAGAGTGCCAAAGTGGGGCTGGAGTCTGTAAAGCAGAAGTGAACTTGTGCCCAAGGTCTGTTTCCCTCTCTACAGCTTAAGTGCCTGTAGAACATTTGGGAACTGCTGTGATCTGAGCGAGGTTGGGTACATAATTTTGGTGGTAGTTGCTCCTGAGGGGCCCATTCCCACAGTTCTCACTGATGTGAATTGTCCCTTGGATACTAATGGGAATACTCTTGTAAATCAGGGACTCCATATAACCCAGAGCCCAGGGTTATACTGATCATGAAAGGCTTGATCTTACAGAGCTCGTTCATGTCAGCAACCCTTTTTCATGACAATTTTCCCATCGACTTGAAGAACTATCTGTGCAGCCAGAGACAGCAGAATCAGGACATGAGTTTAGGGTCAGCATAAAAGTAGGAATAAAAGAGTTTTTCATTTAACCTCCAGCAAGGGATGGATACTCCCCAAGAAGGCAGGATAAGTGCAGTCATTCTCTTTTAACTGCAGGGAGGGCAGAAGAGAGGCAAGTATTGATCAGACCTGTTCTGTCCTGTCTCCTTCTCTGGCTCCATTTATTCACCATAATTGAAGTGGTAAAGAAGGTAGCAACAATGTATTTTCACCACACCTCAAGCTTGTGTTTACCACCCTCTTGATAATATAAATCAGTTTTTATCAAATAAAACTGGCAAATTATGCCCGCTTCATGAAATAAACCAGTGCTTTACAGAGTAAAACACATCGTGAACACTAAGATCCAATCCATATTTTAACTTAAAATCTGAAATGCTGTTTAAATACCACAAGAAAAGTGTTACAAAAATGTTTAGTATGACGGACGGGAGTCATTTTTGGTGCTACTCTATTAAAACCTGCATCTTCTGGTTAGGAAGCACTTTCACTATATCAAATGTTGACACCTAGGTGATTTCACTGATTCACACACCTCCTCATAAGATCTCAAGCTGCTGTCTGGTTTCTTTGGGGAACTGCTTCAAAAACAGCAAGGAAGGATCATTGTTCCTTTGGGAATTCTTCCTGCTGGGATAGCTGAGTGAAGGCTTCTCTGGCATAAGTTGCCTTTTGGTGGAGCTTCAGTGCCCATCCAGCCTTTTATCCATGCCACTGTTTAGACAACAATTCTCAGTATTGGAATTTGCCATTCTTTTCAGAATTCCAGATGCTCCCTTGTGAGACAGAAACAGTAAATGTTTGAAGTTACCAGTCACAGTGGGTGGTGACCAACAGGCAGTGAGAGAAAAAGTTACAAACTCTACAAAGCAAAGGAGTGAGTGATTACATCTGCTGTTTATATGCCCATTACACATCATTTATACATTGTGCAGAGACCCCACAAACTCATTACTGATCATTATCAAGTTATCATCTAAAGTTGCTTAAAATCTTCCAGTTCAGAAGTCAGGTGCAGAGCAATCATAAGAAATAGTACAAGACAGGAAAATTATCTGTTATCTGTGCCCTACCAGCCTGATGTCTCATTTGAGGAACAACTCAGAAAGGTATTGGCAGACATTTAGGAAAAGCTTTTTAAAAGTAGGTCTATACATGGATTTTTTTTTTTTTTGCCTTGGTTCCTTTTTCTCTGCATATAAATCCTGCAACAGCTATCTTGTTTCTGAAAATAAGTCTGCAGCACAGAACCACCTTTGCTGGCAGTAACCATGTGTGCTCAGGTGAGGTGTTTAAAGCCCCATGCTGAACTGAAGGGAAAAGCTTCACTCAGCTTTTGTGATGCTATTTGAGCTGTACAATTGTTTTGGTTAGGAAAGCAAGATATTATTACCATTAAAGGACATAAGAAAAATGATTATATGCTCATAAAACAGATTTTGCAGCCACCATAGTAACTTTCTTTTAAACTAATGCAATGAGAGGGTTATTTGTTAAACATTATTGCAGACAGCTCACAGAACAAAATCTGATCCTTTAAAATAACACTGAAGTAGCAGAAGGAGAAAGTATTCACTAAAAAGCAAAATGCTTTCAAATTTCACTTCACAGATTGAAATGACAGAGTGTAGGGGGCAAAATTACTTTTAAGACATTGAGGTTTTGATCATGAGTCCAGTGGGTTTTACTCGTTATTATACTGCTTCTCTGCTCCAGAGACACATGGAAATTACAAAGCTGGAGACCAGAGTGGAAGATTTCTTGCCACAGTGACACTCCAACTGCACACAGAAGGTTTGAGTGAGCTATTGAGAAGACAGAGATGATAAAAATACCTAGCAAGAAGTTGCTAACTTATCTCTGCAGACAAAGTACTTCTGTAAGTAAACAAGCAAAAGCTTTTCAGTTATTGGAAATATCTGTAAACAGACAGACCTTGTATGTCTATAGATAAATTGGTAAAGTTTCTGAAGCTCTTCCAGATCCTGCATTGTACTGTTTTTGTGTGATGTACCTATTTATGTAAGGCAGTGAAAGAGCTTGGCCCTGTGGATTGAAGCAAGCTCATTTTCTCATGAGGTTTCTATTCTACTCTAGCATGGTCTGAACCTTTGGTTTCTGTTAATCTTAACTGGATTTGTATCACAGTTGAATTCCAATAAGCTAATAGGTCAATAGGTCCTGTTGCACAGTATTAGTAATCTAAAATTGGAGTTTCTTAACACTTTATATATATATATATATGTCACTGATGGGGTGTCAACCATGCTTAGCTAAGAGAGCAGCTTCTGCCTGCCATTTTGCTGATGATTGTGAGAGCTGAAGGCAGGGAAGGAGAGGGATACTATTGCCCAGATTTTTGGGGAGAAACCATCTGAAAGAATTAAATGTTCCATGGAAGCAAAATATTGTTCAGTAGCAATCACTTGTCCTTCCAACAGGCAGGTGTCAGTACCTGGGGGACTGTACGTGGGATTCAGTGCAAGTTCTGCATCAGAGGATGTGGGGAGAAGAAACAGGCCCCCAAATTTGGGGTGTCTGTCTTCATCCTGCAGGAAAGGAAAACAGGAGATCCTGGACAGCCTTCCAGCATTCAGCTGTGTCCAACTCCCGGACTGAAAGGATATCTGTGTAATGACTGCAAAGTGAGTAGATTTTGCAAAGTTAGAAAAGAGTGCCCTAGGGTGCTTGTCTGGGAGTCACATTTGTGTGTGAGCTGTTCCACAAGGGTTAAGAGGCAGGCTGTGTAGTCAGTGTGAGGCAAATGTCACTGTTTTGAAAAATCAATTATCTGCAATTATAGGGCCTATTCTACAGTACCTTTGCAGTATGCAGAGCTTCCCCAGGTAGCACAGCTATTTTTATTGGTAATCTCCCCTCCTCTAGCTTTCTGTACAGAGCCAAGCTTAGAGTCAGCAAAATTATTTGGAACCAGCTCATTTTATCCCCAACAGCCCAACCAGCCACAATTAAACTGTATTGCCAAACATTAGGCTTTAAAGGGGTTGCTTTAGTGCAGTGTGTAAAAAGCTTTAAGGAGAGACAGAGAGGCAAAGGGGAGGACAAACACTCCATGTGTAACAGGTTAAAGTCCTCCTCCCTGTCTCCATTGACTTCAGCTGGCCGGGGATGAATACAGACAATTCCATATTTAACAATCAGCAGCTTTGCTTAGTCAGCAAGGAAAGAAACAATTTAAGGTCCTGAGCCTTCCCTGTGCTCCCTCTGCCCTCCTGAATGTCCACTCAGTTGCAGTAGCTCTCTCCTAACAGAAATGACACTCCACAGGGCTGGCTCTTGGATATTTTCTGCTGTGGTGCAAGATTACTCCTCGTGGTTTTATGGGGCAGCAGCAGACTTTAATAGTCACCCGAGACAATTATTCAGATACTGTATTGTGCAGTAAGATTGCTTTTGAACAGCTGCAGAAATACTTAGCAGAAACACTCCCTAAAGCCCTGGGATGGGAAATAAAAACAAACAAGCCACGGTAGCAAGACAAGAGTCTGTGTCTTACTCCATCTTTTAGCTTGTAGCAAAAAGGAGTTGTGTAATTGATTTAAAAGTTAATTGGAACAGGGCCCATTTTTCATTTTGTGGTCCTTATAATGCTCAGTAATAATAAGCTACAAATACATACTCAGTCACTACTCAAACACAAATCCTCTTTGGGCAGTGTTGTGACCCAGTGTATGGTTCTTTGCCAGGCAACTCTCATTAAAATAATGAAAAGGTGATAAGATAGGGGTTCAATTATTCTCTTCGGTAGTGATGATCTTTGGTGCAATCCTGTTTAGAAGAACATCACAAAATCATACATTCCTCTGGTAAATATGGGCAATTTCTTTTCTCAAAGCTTCAGCCTTGCTATTCTGATGAATACTATGCCTTAACAAAAATACCAATTATACTTTTTCCCCTCCAAGCCACTATAACAAGTGTTTCTCTGTTAGACTCTGCTGCAAGTAATTAATTTCCTTGCCATTGCAATTCTAACTAGTCCTGGTGAAAATCTTTTGGCTGTTGCAATATATTGTGGCTTAGCTTGATGCTCTCTGTTGTTTTAAATCTCAAAATACAAAGCAATTTTCAGCTGCACTGTCAATATTGCTTGAATAAAGAGTGCTCATAAACACATAAAATTTTATGGAATCTCCTAACAGGTAGCTGGTCATCAAAACCTGCCTCCAGGTCAGGACTCAGGAGGATCTGAAGTACAGCAGGGGAAGAGAAATACACTCGCTTAGTTTAGACTCTGAGAGGCTTCCCTGTTTCTTTTTAATTCAGCTGGGCAGTTGGTGGGGGCTAGTGGGCTCTGCTAACCCCCTCCTCTGCTGGATAATAACTGTTTTTCTCTTAAGACACACTTTGAATATATCTTTACAATTTTGTCCCAGGATGGCCATGCAGGCAAAGTCAAGCTGGGACAATGTTTTGTACAAAATACAGTGTATGATATGTTGGGAATTTAGTGGCTGAAAGACTGCTTGTTCACTTTTTACTCATGTGTACTTCACTGAAGTTGCTCTTGATTTATAGCTGGATCAGCAAAATCAGAATCAGACCCTTGCTGCTCATTTCTGTGGGAGCAGGACTGGGCCTCATGTGCTCGTGTGCTCATTAAATATCTCAGCACCAAGTCTCTCAGCTTTGATTCATAGAGTCCTCTTTAATTTGGTACACGCAGCCTTCCAGACTAGATCACATAGCAGCAGGATAACAATCCTCAGGAGAGCATTTCAGTATGAGAAATTCATGAAGAGGGTGACTTTGCTCCTTACCTTCAATGACACTTGTGGAATAGGAAAGAGAAGAGTGAATGAAATGGAATTGCCAGCCTGTTTCAAAATGTATACTCTGTTACACAGCAGATGACAAATAGCGTCCCCAATAACATAATTCTGGGAGCTGTGCAGGTTTTTGTTGGGTTGTTTTTTTTTTCTTTGCTGTAATCTGTCTTTTCACACTTAGGCCAGGTTTTTCTTACCTGTTTTCACTGCACACAGGAGCTCTGAGATGCTTCCTTGTGCCCTTCTGCAGGGAAGGTATCCACAAGCCTTGCCTGGGGTGAAGGCAAGCAGGAGGAACAGAGCCTCTTTTTACCATGCAGCAGGAAAAGACCTTGAATTCACCCCTTTTATATTCCCATGTCCAGCAGTCTGACAAGGAGTGCTGAACTGGGAGCTGGAGAGAAGTCCTCACGATGTGAGATGTTACAGATCTGAGGCAGGTCGCTTCCTCATGGTGCAAAACTGCTTTTCTGAGCCATGAAAAGCCCTGTCTGTGCCTCCTCCTTGCATGGGAGGGATGGCAAAGCAGTAACCTTGCCTTCTTCCAGCAGGAATGAGCCACCTTCCTATGGGAGAAGGCATTTTACTAAATATTTGGGTGTACTGAAGCTGAGGGGAAGATGTGTCCTTGACAGTAGCTCTATTGAATCATCAATATATGCATATGTGTAGAATGAGTGCAGGAGCTGTGCAGAAAGAGAGAATGTGAAAGGATTCCTAAAAGAAAAGTGATCATCTTCCCACTTTAAGAGCAGGATTTTTCTACTTTCTTTGGAAGATTGGCTTCTCACTCTGGTAGCTGCACCAAGACTATTTGGAATTGAACTCTTGGTTTTTCCACCTATCCTAATTTCCACACAGGTGCCTATTTGCAAAAGGCAACAGTGGGCTCCAATGGTAGCATTAACTGCCTTCATACAAGAAAAATTACTTTCTTGTGGAGACAAGGACTTTCATGATATTACAGGCTGAAGGGAGCTGGAGAAATGTGCTTGATTGTATCCTAAAAGATCAAAGCAAAGATCCCTGAGACACCACGTCCTCCCAGTGCATGTCATACTGCCCTGGCAAAACTCTCCCAGAGCATGCAGATCTCAGCCTGGACTCTCACCCTGTGATGACCTGAATGATCTACAAGAGGAGCTGAGAGAAGCCTTTAGAAGAAGAAGAAGAAGCTTCAGATGAAGGATGGAAGCCAAATTCTGTATTTTCCTTGAACTAGAACTGACTGTTCCTCCTGGCAAGACTGCAGAATTTGCCTCTTAACTTTATACCATACTTAATTAACTTCTAACAGAGTTAAGTGATTATCCTTGGTTTGGAAGTGTAGACTTTTCCCATCCTTTGACCATTTTTTCCCAGCTGGTATCATGCACTGCATGATGAACTCAGACACTTCATTGCCTTCCCAGTCCAGAGCAGCCAAAACCCAGAGCTGCTCAGCAGTTTAAGTGAGCCCCTTTAGCTGCCCTGCATAACCTTCCAGGCCAAGGGCAAATTCCAGCCCCAAATTCTTAGATTTTATACATGTTCACCAATACATTTCATTCACGTTTTCTTTAAAACTTTCATGAAGTTATTTCAGTCATTTAATTCTGAAATTTCAGCTGCACTATCTCATTTTCAGCCTCTGAAAAGCCTCTCTGAAACTGTGCCCTCTCTACTTTTGAAACCAGTTCAGGGACTCTTATCACTCATTCTTGCCTCTCAGTATTCCCTCTGCTCTTCCCTTGACAAGGCAGATAAATTGATATTAATGCTACATAAGGGAGGTCAAGGGCACATTAGAATGGCCTGATTTGCCTGAATTCAGTCTTTCTGCTACTGGCCTTCCACAGAGGATGCTGTTAAAACCTGTGGACATTCCATTAATTCCATGAGGAGCAGTGTGAGTTTCCTTCCATCACTAAATTTTATTGAGTAAACAAGCCACCTACAAAGTTTCATGACCTTTTACAGTATGTTCAGAAACACCTAAAATATTGCTCAATGAGCTATACTGACTTGAATTCAAGGTTTTTGACTACTGTTCTTGCAGAAATAAATGTAGTTGATTTGTTTCTTCCACTGCAACAGACCCAATCCAAGTCCTATGGAACCCAACAATTTTTTTTTTCTAATTTTTGGGACATGGCTCACATCCAGCTTAAGTGACACACAAAGATTTCACCCATTCTCAATGTTTTGTAAAATAACCACAGTCACAAGTAGTGGCACCACCTTTAAACCTGAATTTTCCTGTTGATGAAGAAGTTTAAGAGTGATGTTGAATGAGTAGGGCCTATCTGCAGCTCACCTCTCACAAGTGCAGAAAGCAGCAGCAATGGCATCTATTTTCTAAGAACTTTACCCTACAACAGCTGGAGATAACTTATCAGAATAAACACTGATGGGCCAAAGTTTCCAGCTAGTTAGTCCATGCCAGCCAGTAAATTTGGCACGTCTGATAAAGCAGTGAACTCGATTTTTCACTTTTGCACTTTTCTGCAATAGTTTTAACAAAGAACAGTGGGTGGTTCCCTGTGCAAATGTCTTAGAGAATCAAAGTTCATTGTGTAGCACTGCAAGGAATGAAAATAGTGTTGTATTGTATTGTATTGTATTGTATTGTATTGCATTGTATTGTACTGTCTTGTATTGTAATGTCTTTCTGCAGAAAGAATGGTTAAACCAGAATTTCTACATTTCTCCAGAATGGTGGTTAAAATCTGCTAGCCAAAGGTTTTCTTAACAATTTATATATTGGGGATATTGGAGTTTGAAGACTGGTTGTAAAGAAACAAATTTAATTTCTCTAATTTTTTTTTTTTTTTTTTTGGCAGTATCAATGCTCTAAGTGTAGCATGTTTGATTTTTTAACTGGAGCAGTAGCTACAGGTTCTAGTTTAGCTACATGCTTCAAAAGCATAAAAGTCAGACCTGTTACAACACCTAAAAATAGATATATATGCTTAACTGTGCACTTACATTAATGTCAGTAATGTGTATATTGCACAAAAATTTAGACATGACCATAACTCACTGCAACATTCAGGCTTATTGGAGCAGTAATAATTTTTTTTAATTTTGTTTTTCCTACTCATTTAGCAAACAATAAGAGAGGGTAATGGGACGATTTATAAGTTCTACATGGTAAAATCTGATTATGTATTGCACAACCTAGTGATGATTCCTGTTACATTTGTGGAAATACATGAAATAAACTGCAGAGGCATTTGGATAGAAGGAGTTGAGGTATTCATGGAAGCTCCCTGTGTTGGCTTTAGGGGGCTGAGTGAGGTGAACTTTTCCCACAGTGCTTCCTTGAATGCATGTAGGACAACAACCTGCAGCTCTTGTCTCATGCAACCTGTGATCATGATGCAAGTTCTTTGTTTTTCCTGAAATCCGAGTCCTTCAGGCAGGTGAATTTCTGAGAGTGTCTCTTGGTAATCCTTTGTGCTAGTAGGCAAGGAAGGAGTTAAAAAATGTGTCTGAGTACAGCCCTAAAGGTCAAACAACAACACAGGCAACACGGAGAAACAATCCTCATTCAGAAAGGGAAAAATCCATTATCAACATTTTCACTTAAAGATTTTGCTTTTTCCAGACCTGATTTTTTTTTCTTTTTTAAAAAACATTGGTTTACTTCCTTAATCAGTTCCTTTGGTTTTAACTTGGGTCAAAGGTTTGGCAACTGTTTCCCCATATTTTTACTTTAATGAGACTATCCCTGATTTTTATACTGTCTATTAAAACAGTATTTAAAAACTGCAAAGTCTGCAAGGCCTACTTTTCTGGTCAGTACAGAGTGCCCTCACATCACATTGCTCTTAATGGAAATTAATTGTATCATGCCTATAGACCTTGGAGCAGTTTGGCAGATATTAGATTCTTAGACATCTGTGGTGTTTTATTATTGATTAGAGAATGAGAGGAAATCTCATGGTTTAAGACCTTGTAGTGGGATTTATGAATTAGTCCTTTTCCTATGTGACCCTTGGCAGGTCATTGAATCTGTCTTTCAGTTTCCCATCCGTGAAGCAGGGAATAATGATGATTTTCTGCTGCTGCTCTTTGTCCATCACGCCTGCTTAAATAGTGCACTCTTTGGAACGGGACTTGCTACTGGGGAGTGCAGAGAAATTTCATTCTGAGTTAAGATCTGCAGCTGTAATACAAATAATTAATACCAGCATTAAACAGTCAAAGGTATTACATCCAAGATGCATTTGGCCTGAGGCCTGCATAGTTCTTAAAATGATGGATTTTTAATTGATTATTTGGAATGAGACCTTTTCTCAGACTAGCTAAATCGCTTAAGACCCACGCACACCAGCTAAATTTAGAGGTGAGGAGGTGGCAGAATAATTCTTAAAGTGTTTCTAATAACCCAGGTGAGTGACAGTCTGGGAGTGCTGCCTCTTTTAAAGCAAACATGATTCACAGCCCCCAGGCTTCAAGCATGTGCAGGTTAGAAATTGTATTGAACTGTCCACATTCAAGGAGCAAGGAAGTGCAGCCAAACTCATAAACATTTAATTTAATAATTTCAGGTTAGTACAACAGGATAGTCACACTAATGGCTTAGCATCTCTAACAGCAAAATGCAAAAGGACTGTGTAAAATTGGGGCAAGGTTAAGGTGAGTCTGGAGTAAATAAGGCAGTATCTTCATCCCACAGCACATTTTGAGGCTTTCAGAAAGCATTCTGCAGAAATTACATTTTTAGAAGAATACCTCCAGAGTCCAAATCAAAGGCAAAGTGGGAATGGCCTTCTTGATGCACTGGTATTTAATTCTTGTTGAAATGGACACACACACACCATTGGCTGCTTCCAAGGCATTTCTTGTCCCAAGCAATTCCCAGCACCCATGAATGGTGTCTCTGTCCCTCATGGAGTGTACATGGTGAAATGAAACCCTGCCACCAGAAACTGCCAGCAGGAGTGAGCACCACCCTGTGCCTTGTCACATCTCTGACCAAAGCTAAAATAAGCAACAAAACAGGGCAAGGCTGGTTTCCCAGCGGGACAAGAATATTCTGGCTTCTTGGAAGATGCTTTATGTCGCTTGGGCTCCTGGAGACAATGGACCCAGTTGATTCTTATTTTGTGTCCTGAGCTCATAACTGACCTTGGCACCCAGCCATGTTGCACTTTCATTTTCTGTGAGATTACACAAGGCAGGTTCTTCTCTGGGAAACTTGAGTATTGCCAGGAACTCCCACTGATGCAACAACTTTCTTTCATCACAGGCTGCAAAGTTAAAAGCACACTTGGGTTTTAAATGCAATAACAATGCTCAGCCAGGCTCTGGAATAGCTGCATCTTTGTTCCAGCAGATTCTCATTAAAGAAGTTAATGGCTACATGAAAAATTAAGCTAGTTCTAACTACTTTTCTTCTAAAGGGAGTTTCACTAGAAATCCAACATGGACCATCTTCCCTCAATCACTGCCTCTTTTTTAACAGTTCCCATGTTTCATTCCCAAATATTTGCATTTAGTAAGTATGAAGATAGGTGGAAGACACAATGCACAGGTTTCGGTTCTGAGTTTCCTCACCTCTTTTCTTCCTTTAGACAAAACACAATATTGACTTTGTGGTTGCCTCCCAGTTCTGTTCCTGGGCACTGAACCCAGGTGAGAGCAAGGCACAATATCTGCTTTAGAGCCAGTGCACAGCCAGCTCTGCCATGGCTCACAGCAATTCCCCATGTCAAAAGGCCAGGTAAGCATTACTCAGTGGTTTTGCACTAGGAATCTCTGAGTTTTACAGCATCTCCTTCACATGGACCTGAGGGAACTGGCAAATCTGAAAAATGAAGACCAGCACCATGAGGCAAGAATCTGGTAATGAAAGATTTTTAGTGTGCTCCCACCTACCTGCAACCACACCCTCAACTCTGACCCACTTTGCTGAGCAGTGTCTCATGTATTCCTTCACCTTTTTAAGATTTGTGTGTGTAAACAAATGAATAATACTCATAAATACATCTTTCATCCTTGTAAAGAGGCTGCCAAGTCCTGAAGCTAGCAGGGTGTAGTAAATACAGGGTTCATCTGGTTCCTGGGGGTGCTGTACAAACTAAAATCAACTTAATAAAAGTACAGGGCAGACTGAGAACCAGGAACAGCTGCAATGTGCAGTGCTTTGTGTAACATCTCTTAACTGGAAGTTTCTTCATGCAAGTTATTGCCAATCAGATTTTGTTCTACTTTCAGAAGTTCCTTTATTTCCACGTCACTACAGTTAACTATTTAGTCGGGGGGACCAAATTAACTACTCTCTGTCAGTTTAAGCTGCTCAGTTTATAGTTGCCAAATATCTGAAGCATGAAATTTAATATCTTTTCCTAACATTTGTTCCTCAAAATTAATAATTCTATAGATAATTTTCATTGTCTGCATAAATATCCAGTTCCTTTTTGTACCTTGTCAAGTTCTTGGCTTCCAAGAGAAATTAATGTCCAATTATAAGCAGAGGAAAAAAGGGTTGTTTTCTCAGGGTTGGATTTTATTCTTCCTAACAGCATCGAGCTGAATTTGTCTTCTGACTCTGTGTTATGAGACAGTGAGAAAATAAGCTCCCTCTATCTTTGTTACTGATATTTACTTTCAAGATTACCCTTTTAATAAAGGACATTCTTATCATCCTCGTTTAACTAAGAGACAACAGTTTCAGGGATAGATGGAGTGATTAGCAGTTGAATAATACTTATGTTTCAGGCTAATATTCTCAGGTTTTCTCTTCCTTAATATTTGCCTCTATCACAACCAACTTCCAGGAAAGGATTTCCATCTGCTNCCACTTTACCTGCTATATTTAACCCTTTTTCTTCCAAGAGAAAAGCCTTCTCTTTCTCCAAAGCCCAACAGAAAACAGTGGGAGGTCCCTATTGATTGCAAAATGCCTGTAATCAGGTCATGGGGAAGTGAGGTGTTAAAGGGAGTGTTTTCTTGATTTTTTTTTTCTCCTCTGACTCAGCATGGGAAGATGTGGCACCATTTCCAGACTGTCTCAATCTCTGTGAGAGAGGATTAGGATTTTGAGTTTTGTTGGTTTATGTAGAAAAGTTATAATACATAAGCCGAGCTTTTCTCCTAAACCCAGGGTTCTTTTGGTGTGTGTTTATTCCCTTTAAGATTCTGCTGATTGGGTTGTTGCCTTGAGCTGCAGGTTCTGTTTACTGCAAGATCTAACTTCATTTGTCTGCCCCCACGATACAGGACTTTAATGTTGAAATCATATTCCCTATAAGCCATTAGTCTAATCAGTCCAGCTCTTGAGGAAGCTGATAAATCAACATTAATCTGAACCCCAGGCTCCCTTCAAGGACCCTGCCTGTGCCAAAGGGCTTTGGAGCTCATGTTGTTCCATGTAATGAGCTGTGCCCTGGAAGGACAGAGAAAATCTGGCTTGATAGCTGATGAATGTTTGAGATTCTGTGTGATCCTCCTGCATTTCACTAAAACACTTACAAGCTAATTTAGTCAGTGTGTTGGTGGTGCTTAGATGTGGATGCTTGACCACTAAAAACTGAACTGGCAAGTTACATGCTCCTTTCTGCTTAAAGTCACTTAAGAGAAGGGGAAGTGATTATCTAGAGTGAGCTGTCAACCTTTATGCCAGCTTTCCTCCTGATATGATTTATAAAACAGCTAAGATAACCTCTGGGGGGGAGCTTTGCAATGGAAATAGCAAGTGATTTTTGTTCTAATGAACATAACACTGTCACAAGTTTAAAGTTCAAATCTCAGGTACGAAGGTTTGGGGGGAAAAAAGAGCCCATAAAATACGAATGTGACAGCATGTGTGTTCCTTTCCTGCACAGAGTATGAAACAGGAGAAATAGGCAAACTTTATTTTTCTAATGAGGCTTAAAATATTTTTTCAGTCTTTATCAGGCAGGAGGTCCTCAATACCAGTTGTTTTTTGGTGGCTGAGGTTTTTTTCCCTTCACAAGCTTCCCGATTAAGATGAGGCATTTTTCTCATAGCAAGTTGTGCTGTGCCCTTTGCTCCTTCAGCATTGCAAAATGTCCTGTCACAATTGGCACTCAGTAAATAACCCTTGGTTGGCAGCTCTGGCCAACAGCAGAAGGCTGGATGGACTACAGGAATTTAAACTGCTGGGGGAGGCTTGTCCTGACCAGCATTTAAAAACACCAAACAACAATTTATTGCAGAACTTATTTCTTCCCACCGTGTTAAAAAAGAAAAAAAAAATTAAAATACATCAATGACTGGGTATTTGATAGCCTTAATTGTTACCTAGATTTTTTCAGAACTTTAAAAATCAAACCCTTTTCTAGACACTGTTACATGCAAAACAAAAACAAAAAACAAAACTAATTGGAAAGTTTATACCTCAATGGCAGGTTAACCTGCCCCTGAACTTAGCCAGCATATTTCTCATGATGAGAGCTGTATGAATGCAATATAGGCAGTGAACCACAATGTCTGCAGGCTCTCTGAGGCTGATGGCTTCTCCCTTTCTAGTCAGTACCTTTGTGTCTCAAGGCTAAACTTGTGCTGCATCCTTGCCATCAGCCCAAGCAGAATCAGCTGAGTAAAAATGGAAAGTGAACTAAAACTTGAACAAAGCTCTAAAAACGCCTAAATTCTGTTTATTAGCCTCACGTCCTGAAGACATACCTCACCCTGAAACCTTGTATTAACAAGAAGCTGCCTTGTAGTAGCAGCTTTGGGGCACACTGCCCAGTTGGAAATGAGGTGCTGGTGGCTCCTGGCATTCAGAATTTCCATGTTGGTCTTGTCCTTGGTGGCTCAGCCATCCCCAACAGGCCTGTGGCAAACTCC
Organism: Toxostoma redivivum; assembly: GCA_013397375.1. NCBI lineage: Eukaryota > Metazoa > Chordata > Aves > Passeriformes > Mimidae > Toxostoma > Toxostoma redivivum. The sequence continues at coordinate 227,943 of VXBI01001827.1, read as the reverse complement.
TGCTCAGTGGGACATCAGATTATGAGCTGGGAGAAGCAGTATTGAATGTATCAGGAATAAAATTTAAAAAAAATTCCTTCTGCTGGTTTGGTGAAGTTGGTGTGAGTTGTACAGAAGTGTTCACTGCCAGTAGCAATAGGTGCCACTACCATGCTGAACTTCCATCACTAGAAGAAATATTAATTTAATTCCCTTATTTCTCTGTCTAAGTGCAAGCTGTACACTTACAAAAAGGTGCTGAATAGCCTGAAAACAGGGAGTTAAAAAAAGAGGAAGTATAGCTGTGCTCTCCAATGTGTCATGTGCTTTCAGCTCACTTTTCTGTTGTGGGAAACAAAATAGGGTCTAAACTGCTTTGAAAAAAACAAAAACATTTTTGGGCTTTGTCTGTTTAGATAACTAACTGCTGGGACAGATGGTAGATAAAAAAATAATTAAAAAAAAAAGTATCCAGGAAACCCCAAAACGCTTTTGGAATTTTTGAAAAAGAAGAAAAGAACAAGGAAAATTAAGAGATATTTCACAGCCAGCTGTTCCCAGATGATAGACACTATCACACCATTGGGAAGTTTGTATTTACTTTGGGAACCTGGCTGCATGAGGCACCTACCTGACACTCAGGGAGAATAGCCAGGTGACAAATATTCTGTCTCTCTGTGGCAAAAATTCACACTGAGTGGGGACAATGCAGCTCAATTTTCTTCCCCTCATTAATGTCTCCTGAGGTGTGGTCAGCACAGAGTTGGGTTAGGGAATACAAAAGTTCAGTATCACAGCTCGTTAAAAAAAAATCAGGAAATCACTAGGAGTTATTTCTTTCTTTTTCAGCAAAGTTTGAATTTCCAAAGTGGGAATAAAATCAGTAATTTCTGATACATCCAAAGCTTAGCATCTCAAAAACTTTGAAGCTAATAAAAATAAGCAGCTCTCTATTTTCCATTAGCAGGTGCCTGAAGCTTTGCTGAAACTCCTACTGGCACAGAGAGATGCTAAATGCAGTATTTTGCCACTGTCACGGGGTGATTTATCTGTGGAGTATATTTTTTTTATGCAGCTGTTATACCTCAAGTGGTAAATAAGGCTTTGTCTGCACTCCAAAATTGTGCCACTTTAAATATAGCGCTGTAATTAAAGTTCTACAACCCATTGGCTGTTGTTACAGCCCTGTAAAACATCATTCTGTCATGTACTGTCCCTGCACAGCAAGGGGAGCAGGCTGATTTTGTACTGTGCTGCACACTGAAGCTTTTTATTGATGTTACAGTTACATCTAAAAGAAGAAATGAAAAAAAAGGCAACAAGAACGTTATGCTGGGAGAGGTCTTGAGTGGAGCTAAAGCCTAAATCAGAAAGATTGTGAGCAGCTTCAGGTACAAACTACATTTTCCTGTGGCCAGGGATAATGGTAGCACATTATAGCCTGCATTAAATACCATTAACAATGACAAGAGTGTGGCAAAAACATTTCACCAAGACAGGAAAACACAAGGTTTGTGGCAGTAGCATCAGCAGCCTTACCACAGAGCACAGAAGGATTTCTTAGCATCCAACTCTGCAGAATTAAGACTAAATTATGTTTTCTATCAGCAGTCACATTGTCATCGTGTTACAAAGTCACTCCTGAGAACTGAAGTCTGGGCCATTGGTAAAAAATTGCCAAATATCTTGCAACACTTGGAGTATAGTATTTGTTTTCTGATTTCAAATGAGCAGTGGAAAACTATTATTGCCAAGGGTTTCCAATAAGGATTGCAGCTGGCTAAAGTTCATTTTAATGTCTGATTTCAAAAAAACAGATTCACTTAAACTACTTGCCGTTTTTCAAGAGCAATTTAGAGAATATCTGCCTGGAAAATTTCTGTGGGTTATTCTCCCAGAAAAACAAATATCAACATAATGTTCAGTATCATGACAGAAAGGCTTTATTTAAATGGTGTGCCCCATGCATAAAGCCCATGGTCTGACTGTCACATTGCTGAATATTTCAAAAAGGTTTTTTTTTCCCTCTCCCATGTAAAAATTGTAGTGGCTTTGATTCATCCTTATGTAAGTAGAGTCATCATTTAGGATCTTGGTTTTTTCCTCTGATCTTATTTAGGATTTTTCATTTCTATATTTGGCCCCACTGTTCATTTGCAAGGGAGCCACAGTTTCTCTGTACCATAACTGACCCATCCCCAGCATGGCAAATAACATTCCTTGCCTATCTGACAGCAACGTGGCAGACTTAATTAGCAACACACAATGTTTTCAGAAGTGAGTGGTTAGAGACATCCTGTGAAAACTGACGCTCTTCAAGATTATCAGGTTGAGCTTCTGGATGCACATTCACACTGAAAATTCACAAATTACTTGAAAAACAGTTGGTGCACTGATAAGATGCATTTTAAACACATTACTGGATATCACAGCAAATATATTAATGGTTACTTCCATGCACATATTTTGAAGCTTAATTCTTTCCCTTATTCAATGCCAAAGACTTGAACTCCTACCTACTCTTTGTTGGTGCATTCCATTTTGTCTAGCAGAGAAGGGCAAACCCTGCCCATCCCACCTGCAAAATCCAGAGGTGAAGCACATTATGGACCACGAGAAGAAAGAATCTTAAAACTTCAAATTTAAGCCTAGATCTGCTCAGGATTTTACAGCTCCATCAGGTTTTACAACTCCATGAAAGCATGCTTGTGTGGCTGCCAAAACCCTTCGCTGTAAAAAACGATGTGTTGTGATTTCTTCAGCAAACTGGAAGCAGCAGCCACTCACACAGCACACACAGGTGCTGTACAGCTGGTCCTGATGGATCTCTGGCTTTCCACTGGTGTTAACTCAGCACAACACTGCAAACTTCTCTGGAGGATTAGAAAGCATTCCTCTGAAGGATGTGAACAAACATGAGCTACGAGCACTGTGCTGCAGATTATCTTACAAATGTAGCATCTCTGCAGTGGGACAATATAGCTCTGCTGTTTTTTTCTCCTGACAGCTGCCTGGATTTTAACAGTTAGTTGCAATCACATTAAACATCTCCCTGCCATATTTTTTTTTTTT
>VXBI01001827.1:91427-224883 GCA_013397375.1 Toxostoma redivivum | reverse complement strand
AATCCCCCCTGCCATATTTTTTTTTTTTTTTTTAGCAGGAAGCATGATTCTTTTCTCTTGGAAGGAGCCAGACCAATTTGTGTGCTCTATCATCCATAAGTAACTGTAAGAACTGATCTGAATTCAGTGTTTATTTTCAGGTAGTGCAGTGTGGTAATCTGAGAGACATAAACTCATTGCAAGTCCTCCATGGAATGGGAGCTTGAAATTGTGAAAAGAAAGGTGTCTTCCTCATCCCTTGAAACACTTGCCAAACCTCTTTTTCTGTTAAAACCTGAGGTCTTCTCTCTGAAATTGAAGCCCACTGAGAAAGGCAAACATTTTGGAGACCGTGGTCTCTTTGTGCATCTCTTGGCACGTGGGCTTCTCCTTCACCATTCCAGCCCAGCCAGGGCAGCTGGGTGAGGAAATCAGGGTGTCCTTGTGTTTTTCTTTTCCTGTGAGATCCTAGTGTGATAGCCAAAACTTGGTTTGCATTCCTCCACCTTCATCTCTCCTGCCACAAATATAATTACCGATGTTCTTCTCGCTAAGAGATTTCATATCTAAGATCTTCAAAAAGTCTGTCAAGGAGAAAGCAATAAGGAGAAAAGCTGAGAAACTCAAATGTAGGTTTAGGTCAATGTGCATTATGAATGTGACAAAACTACTGATGTACAAACACTTATGTATCTAACTGTAAAATGTGAGCACCAAACACCAAATTTATTTCCCCATTATTCCCTTTCTTTCTTCTTGATTTTAGGCTTTCTTCCTGTAACGGTATCAATTATTTTTCAATAGTGTCTTGCATCCCATTCTTTCTCATCTCTTTTTCAGTACCACCCTTTTCTCTGCTAAATCATCAAAGATATTTTTGTTCTTTTATTGTGGCAGAGTCTGTAAACACGACCTTAGAAAGAGAATTTCTAAGTGCGAGCATTTGTGATGCATTTGCACTAAAAGCTTTGAATAAAGCTTTTATCTTTGATAAAGCTATTTGGTCTGATTATATTGTTTTGGAATCACGCATTCAGGTGCACCTCTCTAAAAAAAATGAATTTTTCAAAATGTAGTGTATTGAATGTCTCAAAATGGAGGAGGATTATTTTTAAACTCACTGTATTCCATGTAAACAATTGTATTTCTATCCTGAAATTCACACACCAGCACTTAAACTGAAATTTAAAGTTCAGTGTTTAAAAAGCAATAACTCTGAATCTTAAAGATGTATCAAATATAAATACAAGTAATAAATATTCTAGTTCTATTTCTCTTAAATTGCTTCAATGCTTTCAAAACTGCCTGGGCAGATGTTGCAGACATCTCTGGTATTGAACATGACAAATATTCTGTGTGAGCACTGAATAGCAGGTGGAAGAGCCACTGATGGCTGTAGTGTGATTTTTAAGTGGAAATTGAAAACAGCATTTCCAAATACAAATTCAGACCTGATAGACTGCAATCTAAGTGGGAGTAACCATGCTTTGGGAAATTCAGTGGTGTCTTTAGGAAAAGGTGGATTCACATCATCAAATAGCAGAGGCCCAGAGGTGCAGCCAGCTATAAACTTATGTTGATAAAGATATAAAGATGTGTTGTTTTCAGCGTTTGAGGCATGGGAAAACCTCCCCTTCCTTCTTGAACCTCTGCAGCTGAAAGCATCCCACCCATTCCATCAGTGGAAAGGATTGTGTGAGCCTTCTGTCATCTGTTCTGGTCTGAATCAGCCAGGTTTAACAGTAAACCAAATTGAAAAAGTTCATCTGGTGTATTTCAGTTGAAGCTAATTTTGAAACAGTTCTGCTGTACATATCCCCAGATTACATGTGTAACTTCAGTTTCACTTATTTTAGGCAAACTGCTAACAATAAAGGACATTGTGCCTGGAAGGATCACCTCCCTTAACCTGCTGACCATGCTGACACCTGTCATGAAGACCAAAAACTCGATTAAAAATCAGTTTTAATGAGAAAATATTGGCCATTATAAGAGAAGCATTTTAAATTCTGCCAGTTTCTCTCTCAATCAAGCCACACAAGGCACTGCAGACAGGGTCTGTAGTGACTCACACAGTTCTCAGCTTGTGGACACTGAAGTTTGCAGATGAATAAATAAAATTATGTTACATTTCTTTCTGTACTAGTTTACAAGTCAGAAATGTGTATGAACAGATAAGGGAAATAAAAAAGGTTTCAAGATGACTGTCTGAAATTTCCTGCCATCAACTTTTATGTGATCATCTGTATATGAGAATTTTATATGGGCAGACAATCTGGGCTTCACATGACCATTGACACATCCCATGCAAATATGTGAGATTCCAGATATTATATTGTGGATAAAACCAAAAACTTTGAGGTAATAATTTTCCTTTTGTAAAGGATGCTCTGCTGGCTCAATTTCTACCATTCTTGGGCCAAAGCTGTACTTTTCTCAGACAGTGCTTTCTCTCTCCTGTCTGTTGAAGAATTTCTCTTCTGTAGACATAATTAACTATTCATTGACATGGAGACTTGCATTTGCCTCTTCCCAAATTCCAGGAGAGCAGCCCTAATCTCTAGGTTATAAATCAGCTGCTGTGCATTTTACAAAGCTTGGCACAATGAAAAGCTCCAGCAGCAGAGATTAAAAGACACCAGGGCACAGCAGAGGTTGGACATCACTGGGGTGGGAGATCTGCTCTCAATCCCCTGCTCTGATGGAGATTTGTTCCTAAGAAAGATGCTGACACCTTTTCCTGGCTTCTCTGAAACCAGTTCTGCTGCACCAGGGATGAATTCAGAGCAGAAACTCCACTACCATATAGTACTTATATATGTATTTTAGAGTACTCACCACAGCCTACTAAATGGACTTGAATATAAATGAACTGTCACCATGGGAGAATAGTTGGAATCATCTTGGATGTACAGATAATATTGTCTCAACTGTGAACTCTGCTTTAGAATCTCATTTCAGCCTCCACCTAAAAATCTATGTGTCAAAAGAAAATATCCTGGGTGCCATCTACAAACTATAACATGACACAAAAAAGCCATCTTTCTATATGATAGAGCTATTTCTAATTTTCCCATTAGACCAAACGACACCATAAAGAATATCTGCCAACAACATGATATAAAACCACGCTATGCATCATGAAAAATAATTGCAATTCAATTACTCCTGAATTATAAAACCGTCAGCTAGGTGCAATAAAGACAAAAGCCTTAGAACATATGATAAACTGCTTAGCATAGATAATTACATACGTTTGAACAAAATCCCCGAAATAAAACATGTGCGGTTTGAAGGAACAGGGTAATCATGCCAAAATAATTCTCATTTCTAGTAAAGGTTTGAGGATCAGCAATTTTAAAACCATCTCCCTGAAGAAAAATTATCAAAATAAATTAGCACTCATAGAGTGTAAAGTAAATTTCTCACTCAAAGAGGTCATGCTCAGCAACTGGGCAAGATATTTTTTTTTTCTATCATCTTGCTTTGAGTCTACTTTGCCAAAGTGTTTAGTGTTGCTGCTCAGCATCACAGGATGGTTGAGTTGGAAGGGACTCTGGCAATTTTCTACTCTGTCCCACCTGCTCAGAGCAGAGTCACCTGCAGCAGCTTGCTCAGCACTGTCTCCAGTCAGGTTTTTAATATCCTCAGGAATGAAGATTCTGCTTCATCCTCTCTGGGCAGCCTCTTTCAGTATTTGACAAAATTTAAAGTCTCACCTTGGTCTTGCGCTTTCACAGACAAGAATGGCCATGGAAAAAGCCAGATGTAACATCCATCCTGCAGCAAGGCAGATCTGGGTAAGGTTACCAGCTAACATCTGGCTAAAGTGTTGAAACTTTTGCAAAAATACTTACCAGAGGGAGAATAAAATGATTCAAAGCTGATGTGGTACCGTAGTTCCAGAACTTCTCAGAGAATTTCTCATATAATCAGTAATTTTAAGAACTGATTATTTCATGATGCTATTTTTCAGCCTTTAAAGGGTCCTTTTAAAACATTTGAGAGCTCTTTATAAAATACAAAACAATTTTATTTTAGATTTGCTAACATAACAGATTTCATAAATTGGCTTTCTCAGACTCATGATGACTGCATTTCAGTTTCTTAATTGACCTTTTACACTCTTCACAAGCACTTGGGGTTTGCAATTATTCATTCCTCTGGTATGTAGTCAGACAAATATCAGGCAGCACTTTTACTGATGCGGATGGAGTTTCTCAGAAGCATCAGATATGGGTTTGAAATGCTGGGAACTCCAAAAGCAGCACTGCCATATTCTGCCACACTTCTCTCTCAGGCCAGAGAACTCTGAGACTGCAGCGACAGGCAGTGCAGAAATCACTAAAATAGTTGTCTGAGGTAACAATTACAACAAAAGAAGTTTCATTATTCACCTGTGAAATAGGATGTAGGGCATAGGAATTAACACATTGTCCAACATGACACCTAAAGATGAAAAAAAGGGGAACAAAAAAAATAGAAAAAGAATGTTCACCCTAGAAGCTAATTATTTTTTTTTTTTTTAACTATGAACCTTTTGCTCTGCATTTCTTCTGTCTTTTAAATTGTAGTCCTCAAGTCATTGAGGTCATTGAGCCAGCTTCTTGAACCATGCAAATTTCTGGGAATCCTGGGGCTAACTAGAAACATTTGACCCACGTAATTTTTTATTTGCAAGTGTCAAAATTCTTGTGTTGCATTGTCAGCCTTGTCCATATCAATCGTGTTTCCACCCTGGATATTTAACAGGAACCACAGGCACTGCTATGAGGATGGGTAGCACCTCTCACATGCTCTTTAAAAGAGTAAGAGTAAAGCTAAATTAAATTTACTGAAAAATTAGAGAGGCTGACCTTTCTAAACACAAACAGAGGTCTAAAGCCACTACTACCTTTTAGCTAGAACTCTTGTGTTGGACACTGAAGTTCTGCCTCTTATTTTAAGTTACCTCTACAATAAAAACACTTATCAAAAACAATTATCCCTTGTCACAGAGAAAATTAGTACAAAATTTCAGTTCCAACCTGGCCAGCTTATTTCACTTGCCTAATGTTATAGTGTAGGTTCTAGTATGAGAAGAATTAACCTTTAACCTGGGGTGGTAGAACACCAAATAACAACTATTTTATTAACACCCAGACCTCTAGTGGGCTGACACTGCCATGTGAGAACAAGCATTTTTATAAACTTTATAAATGTGACTGCCACATTTTCAGATCTTTAAAGAAGGTTTGTTTAAAAAACACACAAAGTCCATGCTGGCAGACAGAAGTGCTGCCAGAAGGGCTGCATTTTGAAATAGCAGTTATTTTGTGTGTCCAGTTTCTAGGAGCTTCAGGATATATAAAGCTCTACATATGTTAATGCAAATAATAGAGGTTTTTCATCAGCCTTTATGCAGTTCTATTACCTGGTGTAAGAATAAGCCAATTGAATGCCAGATGATTAAACTAGAATTCACTAGAAAACATGTCAAGTAAATAGACTGACCACCTATAATTGCTGCAGAGGTGATTAAAAGAGTAAATCAATAAAGATCCTGTGTTACATGGAGCTGTACATTCTCCTACCACTGAACACGTCAAGCATGTACTGATTGATCTGTGCCTGTCACACCACACCCTTATTGATCACATGCAAAGGCAATTCAAAAGCAATCATGAAAATCACCAGCATCCTGCTTTCTAGGGCGTTTAAAAGGCTCAGTCAATTGTTCCCTTTTCCCAGCTTGTGACCCCAAATTTGGGTAAAGGAAAGCACATGAGGGCTCAGAGCCATCCCAGCTGGGAGCCCTGCTCTCTGTGCTGCTTCCCATGATGTGATTCACTGTGAGCTGCCAGCACACATGAGAGCAGGTAAACGTGGCACTCTAAAGGAAAACAGAGTGTTTTATACTCAAATGTCTATTAGAGCAAGAGTTTGTTTTCTTATGTTTCTTATCTGATGTTAAAATACAGTTGTATTTGCTTAAAAAAAAAAAAAGGAAAAATCGTTATTTTTATGAACAGTTAGATAAAAGTAGCTTCATGCAACAGAAGATGTGTGCACTTGTGAGGTAAAATACTTTTCTCTATCCTGTTCTGATCTGAGATTGGCTTCTTTAGGCTTTGATGAAGAAACTAAGCTGAGCTATGCTTTTGATTTCTCTGGTTGGTTTGCTCAAAGGAGGATCATTTTAGCTATCATGGATCAGAAAACAGAAGGAGTTCTTGGCATAAGTCACAGCTGTTTTCATCCCTAATTGAATGTCTCTGAAAACTATGAGGTTTTTTTCTGTCTGAGTTCTTGAGTTAGACTTGTAATGGATTAAAAAATATATTTAATTTTAGGAAACAACCTATTAATACTTAGATTTAAGCCTCAGAGTTTTTAGGCGTTGTGTTTGAGTCATGATTGCTTTTATTTTTTTTTAGGTAGTCTTGGAATCTTTATCCATACTGATTCTATATCATTGTGCTTCTGTTTTGTGATGTAGTAGTTCTCATATTCTAACTAAATCTGAAGAGGCCAAATTTGAGTAGTTATAAGGACAGATGGAAGCAAACAGCAGAACCCATGTCTCAAAAAAAGCCATCAGAGCCACTGAGAGCTCTGTTCAGAGAAGCTGACCTGGTTTTCCACTTCCTGCAACACATGTGTGCATTTTCATTTGAACAAGATAGATGTGGGATGCTTCCATTGGTCGGTGGGAGCATTTTTGAACTGGTTTTAGTGATCTTAATGAGCTGCACAAAATGGAGAGGCTGACCTGGGGAGTCAGCAGACTTTGCTGTGGCTAAAGTAGCAGGAACATTATGAATTTGGCTGTTCCTGATTCCCTTTCAAGGCTGTAATGGCTTTTGTTGATATGGAAGAACTCTGCCTGTGCCCCTGCCCCTTCTGGTGCATTGTAGCTACAGGGCAGAACCTGCCTTAAGAAACACTGTGGGCTAGGCTGCTTCTAGGTTGCTCTTTTTTTCTTTTGATAAAAAATTCAACTTATTTTATTTTGAAATTTGTTTTTCTAATTTAAACCTAGTAGCACTTTTTATTTTTGTAATTACCTTTATCTGAATTTCTACCAGAAATTGAAAGAAATAGCACAATCATTGGATAATGTTAACCTTAAAAAAAAAAAAAAAAAAAAACAACTCTCTTTATCTACTTGCTGTTTTTCATTTGTTTCCTAATTAAAGTATTGGATTATTTTAACCAAATTATTTTCTCAATCTGTTATTTGAATTCTGCTGAAAATGTTAGCTTTCATGTGTGTTTAAACCTTTATCTTTAACATACAGATTGAGTTTAGCATACAGTATTGGATTCACATAATTTAATAGGTAATAAAATTCTGGGGAAAAATCTCATTCACCCCCAAATGAACTAATTAAATCAACTACTTAACTTCCTAGTGTTGCTAAATTCAGACGCTGAAGAGTTCATGTAGTTCTTTGATTGTTTGCTTTTGTTTTTTTAATACTCTTTGATCCTACATGTCATACCTCAAAAGTGACAGGTGCCCTAAGAAATTGTAGTAGCAGAGTGTGGAATTCAAAGTGAGACTCTTACCAGTCTGCTAATGACAGTGGAGGAGCACAGAAACATACCTGTAACTCAAGCTGATCTACTGGGAAAAAAAAAAAAAAGAGAAAAAGACGAGCATGCCTGCTGCAGAGAGAAGAGATTCACTGGAGAAGGGATTTTTGAACCACATGGCTGGCAGGGAGACACAACCCCTACCTGGGAGAGGCCCCCATGCTGGAGAGCTGCCTGGAGCTGAGAAGAAGCTGCACGAGGCTGTCTGTGTGCTGCTGGTGGAGCTGTGCGAGCGCTTCACCTTCTTTGGCATCGTGTGCAACATGATCCTGTTCTGCACTGCCAGGCTGGACTACCGCGCCTACCAGGCTGCCATGCTCAACATGTGCTTCGTGGGCACCTCCACGCTGAGCCCCGTGCTGCTGGGCTGGCTGGCTCAGCACCTGCTGGGCAGGGTCAGGCTGGTGTGCATCTGCCTGTTCCTGCACTTCCTAGGTGGGTCACAGCCTGGGGCTGGGTCGCTTTTTATTCTCTTGCGGAAACGTCTTCTCGAGCGTTGTGTTGGGTTTCTGTTTTCTCCAGCCTTCTCTAACACCTCAGTACTCAGCTCCTCTGCAAAATGCAGTGTTTTCACCTTTGTTTTCTGGGTGATTTCAAGCAGCCAAAGCCATGTTTGTGTGTGCATCTTGTGTAGCTGGTGTACAGCCTTGGCTCCCAGCTCTTGGCAGCGTGGATGCTACCACGGCTACCAGGTGGCCATGCTCAACATGTGCTTCGTGGGCACCTCCACACTGAGGCTCCACGTTGGTGGGCTGGCTCAGGCTGGTGTGCATCTGCCTGTTCCTGCACTTCCTAGGTGGGTCACAGCCTGGGGCTGGGTCGCTTTTTATTCTCTTGCGGAAACGTCTTCTCGAGCGTTGTGTTGGGTTTCTGTTTTCTCCAGCCTTCTCTAACACCTCAGTACTCAGCTCCTCTGCAAAATGCAGTGTTTTCACCTTTGTTTTCTGGGTGATTTCAAGCAGCCAAAGCCATGTTTGTGTGTGCATCTTGTGTAGCTGGTGTACAGCCTTGGCTCCCAGCTCTTGGCAGCGTGGATGCTACCACGGCTACCAGGTGGCCATGCTCAACATGTGCTTCGTGGGCACCTCCACACTGAGCCTCCACGTTGCTGGGCTGGCTCAGGCTGGTGTGCATCTGCCTGTTCCTGCACTTCCTAGGTGGGTTACAGCCTGGGGCTGGGTCACTTTTTCCTAAATTCCCTTGTGGAAATGCATTCTCGAGTGTTGTGTTGGGTTTCTGCTTTCTCCAGCCTTCAGTACTCAGCTCCGCCTCTGCAAAATGCACTGCAGTGTTTTCACCTCTGTTTTCTGAGTGATTTCAAGAAGTCAAAGCCGTGTTTGCGTGTGCATCTTGTGTAGCTGGTGCACAGCCTTGGCTCCTCAGCTCTTGGTAGCGTGGATGCTACCAGGCTGCCATGCTCAACATGTGCTTCGTGGGCACCTCCACACTGAGCCCCGTGCTGCTGGGCTGGCTGGCTCAGCACCTGCTGGGCAGGGTCAGGCTGGTGTGCATCTGCCTGTTCCTGCACTTCCTAGGTGGGTCACAGCCTGGGGCTAGGTTACTTTTTCCTAAATTCCCTTGTGGAAACATGTTCTCGAGCGTTGTGTTGGGTTTCTGTTTTCCCCAACCTTCTCTAACACCTCAGTACTCAGCTCCTCTGCAAAATGCAGTGTTTTCATCTTTGTTTTCTGGGTGATTTCATGAAGACAAAGCCACATTTGTGTGTGCATCTTGTGGTGCCCAGCCTTGGCTCCTCAGCTCTTGGCAGTGTGGATGCTCGACTCTTAAAATTGGTCCCTAAGGTTATGAGTGTTTGGCACAAATGCAAGGCTTCAGTCAAAGAGAGCATTTATAAACTGCTTCCCTGGTGTTAGAAGTAAGATTATATATAAAGGTACAAGACTTTTGTATTTGGACAACAAAAGTATTTAAGAGCACACCAGTATAAACAAATTTTGCCTTAGGTATCCTCATACCTGCCTTCTGTTGGCACATTCTGAATCTTCCCTGGGTGGTATTTTGAGCACTTTTTAGGAAAAAAAAGCACTTTTTAAACAAAATCCACCAGTTCTGTAGCAAGTAGCCATCTCCCATTTCATATTTTGGCCTTCCACATTAGGGCATCTCCCAGCACAATCTGCTGGTTACTCTGTCAAATTAAACCAAGTTGATGGAAATGCTTCTTGCTTGAACCAGTTGTTGAGCAAGTCTGATTTCTACAATAGCCAGACACTTTGTCATTTAGACACACAACAAAGCAAGTAAAAAAAAATCAGAGTAATTCCTGAAATGTTCTTGAGCTGATTGCAAAACCAGTATTCAAGCAGTCTGGAAAATTGTTTGCTGTTGTGTTCCACTGTTTCTCCCCTGGCATTCTGGTTTAAATCTTTCTGCCACTTTTAGTGGATTTCTTAAGGTAGAAGATTGGAGACACAAACACAATTTGATGCATTTGAGTATTGTTTTAACTAGAACATTTCTTCCTTTGGAGATAAATCATTCAACATTCCTGATGTATTAATGTTTGATGCACAGTCATAATAGTGGCTAATACTGGTGTTGTTGACACATCAATATGTTTTAAACTTAGTGCCCATTAGAACTTGAAAAATCTATTTGAAAGACTTGCTTTGAAGACTGGAAGTGGCAAATGCAATTCATGGCAGTGCTTCTATAGTTAAATTTTCTGAAAATCTTATTTTCTATGAAGCTGCTACAGAAAAAAAATAAAGCATGTTTCCCACAATAGTTCTGAGAATTTATTTTTTAAATTATGATTCCTATTACAGTTCTGGGATTTTAGAAGAAAAAATTGCAGCAAAAAAGAGCTGCACTACACTGTAGATGTTCTGTGGGTTTTTTTGGTTAATTGGTGGTTCAGTTGATAGAAGTAGCTGAGTCTTTACAATCATTTCAGAGGAAGTTTGGTTTCTTGGAGATCAAGTGATATTGCCATACTTTACATAGGAACATCCAAAAATTTTCTGCTTCTCTACAGAATTATACCTCTCCCTCTTTGCACTTTTTTTCTTGTCCATCTTTGATTTTCCATCTATCTTTCCAACATACCTTCTCTAAAAAAATATAAGTCTTATTTACCTGATTCTAATTCCTTTCAAATGACAGTTTTCTCTCCGTTCCAGGCACAGCACTGTTACCTGTGGTGTCATTCCCCTTTGAAGATGTTCACATCGACAGACGACACGTCCTGCTCACCCTGCCCAAAAGGGAGCAGAAAATCCTGTTCTACTTTGCCCTCCTCACAGCCAGCCTGGGAATTGGGGGCATAAGAGCTATTGTGTGTCCACTGAGTGCCTACAGCCTCGAGGGCTGTGCCCCAAAGGAGCTGCTCTCGTTTTTCAACTGGTTGGTTATTTAATGTTGGCTAAATATCTTGAAATGCACAGCCGAGATTCACAGATTCAATGGATGGTGGATGGTTTCATGTTCTGTTTTTAATGGCAAAACTCTGAGTTTTGCAAGAGTTTCCAAGAATTAGAACTTTTCCTGACTTTTTCCTTTTTCCTTTTGGCCTCCTACAGAAGTGTTCAGTCAGAGTTTTCAGGATTAAACAATCTGCCCAAATACTCAAACCTTGCTAACCTTGCTGCTGTTGGAACAACACACTCAGTTTGGTTTTCTGCCTTTAACATGGCTATGGCTTTAGGATATTTTGCTGTTGCTCCCTAACAGTGGCAAAATTCAATGATATATTGGGATTTACATCAGGATAAGTGTTTAGCAGTGACAGGCAGCAGTGGGCTGCTGGTTTGCTGGAAGTCAGGATTGTGAGTAGTCTCAGAATGAACTCAGTAGGGATCTGCTGTATTCTTTCAGCTTTGCTGCTGCAAAGTTCTGGTATCTGATAAAACACTTGGCATTTGTATCTTGGTCAATTTTTTTTTCATTCTTTAGGAAAAATTGCTCTTAAAATGTTCCTACAAATCAGGGTTTGGGTTTCTTTTCTTTTCATATTAACGATTTCTTTCTCCATGCATTACCAGGGAGGCAATTTTTGATTATTGTTTTGCCCTTATTTGCCCCTTCTGTAGCCCTATAGAGAATGCTGTATTTTCTGGTTAAACCATGCAGTGAGGAAGTTGCAGTGGGACTCTCCATATTCCTGCTTCAAGACAGGGTGAAAAGAAGCCTAAACTGCCCCCTTTTTCCTCCTTTACATGCCTGGTTATTAAAATAAAAACTGAGCACATTTGCATATTAACAATGCTGGAGAATCTATGAAGATCTTGGTGAATCAGAACTCTCCTCCTTTGGGGATGGCTTTCCTGGCTATTCTTTTTTCCTCCAATTATGTTAATATCAAGGAGTTTTAAATTAAATCCAAACTTCAGTGAATAAAGTAGCTTTACCAAAGGTGGATGAGACAGTTTAGTTCCTCAGAGCAGATTCTGTCTCCTTGACCTGCGCATAGGAGAGAAGAGGAAAAAAAAATTCTTCCTTTTTACTCTATTCTGAGTTTTAATCCTTAATTAGCAACATGATTTTGATTAAATAAGACTCTGGGGGATTAAGACTGGAAAGCAATCAGTTGTTCTGAAAGATAGCTCTGGAGAGTTTATTGTACTGTGGTCTTAGCCATTCAGAATTGTGTTTAATCAAAGTGACATTTTTCAGTGTTGATTACAAAGGAGATATAATATGAAAAAAAAGTTTCTTGGGGGAATCCAAATGGGTCCCTTCTTGGAACTTTGGAAATATCAAGAAAGGCACACGTGCAATTAAAAAAAAAATTTAATTTTTGTGCTGGCACCCAAGGAGGGGCTGTTGGAATGCAGTCTCAAAATTTAGAAAAGTGAGGGGGTCATTCTAAGCAATTCTAATCTGATTAAACCCCTCAGAATATAATCACTTTTTCTTGGTAGCCTGTTCTCTCTTGGTGGGTGTCTGTTGTGGGATTGAATTTTAAAATTATATAAAATGGGATAGCATAATCTTGATGAGTTTGAGTCTGATCTTAGCCAAGTTCTGTTTAAACAACCAGAATTATTGAATTAAGATTGGGTTAAAAGTCCTGGTAACTGCCTGTTTCCT
Source organism: Toxostoma redivivum (assembly GCA_013397375.1). Lineage (NCBI taxonomy): Eukaryota > Metazoa > Chordata > Aves > Passeriformes > Mimidae > Toxostoma > Toxostoma redivivum. The sequence continues at coordinate 212,274 of VXBI01001827.1, read as the reverse complement.
AATTCAGTCCTTCAAGATTGCTTGGCTCATCTTGGGGCTTGGTTCTAACCTGCAGTACCTACTGTGGCTCTGACCTTATAAACAAATAGAATATACCAATTCTAAGTGAAGAAGATGCTTGGATTCTGTTGGGTTAAATTTTTCTAGGGCCTTCTGCATTTCCAGGGTTAAGGACATGGGCTGGTGCTATTTTGCAGCAGGAGAAATGCATTCTGTCTATGGGGGCACACTGAGAATGAGCAGAGCTGTATCTTGTCTTACAGATTTGTAAAAATCTGCAGAGAACATGGGACCAGTGGTGTTTTCCACCCTCAGTCTTTCTGTTTTGTTTCCACATATCGCAGATCAATTTCTGCCATTTTCCTCAGTAACTTTCCACTTTACTTACTAGCAAGAGGAAAAAGTCAGGAAAACTTTTTAAAAACTTTTTCTTCCTCTTTGGGACTTTTTTCCTCCACTTTGTTTTTGCAGAGAACTCAATAGTCATTCTGAAAAACCAACCTCCTCCTACAAAAATGTATAAACATAAACAATACTTTTCAATAAGAACCACCTGGGTGTTACTTCTTTAAAGCTTTCACCACAAATGCATTTCTGTAAAACGTTTTAAGAAGAGTATTAGGTTTATGTGGGCTTGTGGCATTTAAGTTTGTATCTGGACTGCATTCTTGAGTTGAACCTCTCAAGTTGGCTTTGGGCTCTCTTTGTGAAGAGGCCTCAGAGTGCTGCAGCTTCAGGAAGGAGCTCTTCCCTGCAAAGCTGGGCAGGATATTCAGTTTGATGTATCTAACTAATCTGCCATGGCCTGATGTGAGCTCTGAGACCCTTTTTGCAATAAAGGCAGGAGTGCTGTCTGCTGCTGTCAGTGGGAAATGAGCACACCCCACAATTCTGGTGTGGGTGTTGAGGTTAGTTCATCTTTCTTGGTTTGGCCAGAGGGATTACTAAAGATATTGGTTGGGGTTTTTTGTCTTCTCATTTTTGTAAGAGGGCAGGAAATTTACATTTCAGTCTTGAAGTACTTTGCTATGCAGCAGTGAAAAATTGAAGTGCCCTCCTATACTCAAGGTTTTGTTTTTGGATGCTCCTATTTCCAGCCAAACACTCATGGAGAATGTCAGGACTTCAGATAACTCAGGAACACTCCTTTAGAAAGTTTGGAAAACAGCCACTGAAGCTTCTCACATGAAAATTGTCAGTTAAGAATTGATTCAAAACTTCTGCCCAAGTTCTAGCCAAATGAGCCATGTAATTATTATTTTTTTAAAGCTTTAGTTGAATGGGTCAATATTTTTATGTACAAAATCCCTCCAACTGTATCATCATCGAGTAACATAATTCCAAATCTTTTGTCACTGAGAAGATAATTCTAGATTCACTAGCCCAAATACTCAAGTTCACACAGCATGCATGATGCAGAAGTGGCATTGAACAAGAAAACGAGCTTTGCTTCTTACAGTAATACACAATTATAAAGCTTAATGCATATTTCACCTTTAAATGAAACCATTTTGCTATGGCTCCAGCAAAGGCATCTCTTCTTGCAGTTGCTTCCAAACTTTAATCTTTGACACATTGGGACAGTACTGCTCAACAATTGTGCTGTTTTCAGGGTTACAAACTGCAGCAGGAGGTCACTAGAGGTTTGCCATCTGCTTCCAGGAGTGTGTGATTTATCCTTTGCATGTCTCCTGTGGTTAGGAGGGGCTCAGTACTGACTTACTCACCTCTACTACCAAATACAGTCTCGGAGAAAATTGTGTTGGGGAACCTCCTTGTCAAGATATTCCAGAAGCCAACAAAAATTCAAGCTGAGCCTTGCAACTAATAACTGCTAGATCAAATTTTAATAATTCCTACATTTTTTAACATTTAATATTTCCTAACCAAAGGGAGGTGGCATTAAGACATTTCTCTCTTAAGCTCGAAGCATATGATTTGCTGATATTTCATACATAAAACTTGTTACCAGATATTAAATGTGCAAATGGTAAATGTTGATGTATTTAATTAATGTCACCCACAAGAATATTTCCAGTACTAGACTGATAATTTGTTCAGCTCTACTGCCTTAGTACACTTACTTTAATCATATACCTCTTGGAGCTGAGACATTTGAGTGAAAATCTGTTTTAATTGCTGTGCTAATGTGTGCATGGTACTGATGCTGTCCATGATTACTATACTTAACCATGCCTTTAATTGGATGTTTTAATCTTCTCTAAAGGCTTTTATATTACTCAGCCTCTCCACTTTTCTCTCTTGTCTGTGTGTTGCAGGTTTCACTGGCTGGTTAACTTGAATTCAGCAGTGGTGTTTGTCAGCATTTCCTACATCCAGCAGTCTGTGGCCAGGAACCTTGGCTTCCTTATCCCATTTGTGTCTGGGCTTATGGCTATGATCACGGTTCACATGGTTCGGGGGGAAATGATTTACAAACCCAAAACAGGTAAGAGGGAGCTCTGTGTTAGGGAATATCTTTAGAGATGACTTTCACAAAATAAATCAGCTTGCATAGCTGCACTAGTCCTTCCATAACTCTCCCTGTTTGGTTGGATATCCTTGGGTTTTAGCCAAGTTGTTTTCTGGCTAGCTTCTTAGTCAATTCATTCTGGAATTCTGCACTTTTTTTTTTCTTTTTGTCTTCATATTTATTCTTAAAATAATCTAGATCTGAAACTTAAACATCACTTAAAATGAGTGGTGGGAATAGTTGCCAGGTACAGTCCTACAGAACCATAGAAACTCTGCCAACTCTGTTTTCAGGTTTTGATATGCTATTTCAAATTTTATTCTATAGTGCCAACATTCTGCAGGTTAATACCCTGCAGCCAGGGAGTTTTAAATATTAGTGTATCTAATAAAATGCCCTTACTTATTACTTTAAAGCAAGTGCTTCCATTAGGTGTCAATTGATATTCCTAGAAAATAATTTCCACATCAGAGATAGTAGAGAGACATTTTCATTCTGCAATCTTAGTTCACTTTGGGTTTTGGAAAGTATTTATTTATAGATACTCAACTAATTGTAGTGCTTCAGCACTCAGAAAAGCACAGAAGTGCTATAACCCCTATTTGCATGGATGGAAATTTGCCAGAGGTAAATGAACTTGCATTCCCAAACCTGAAGCCAACAGTTTTGTGCTCATTCTAATTTTATTTCATCTGAGAACCAAGCTAGCAATTCCTGAACCCAGTAACCAGTCAATAAGTTTTAATATGCCAAGTGCTAGACTGGAAACTCTTCTTCCTGCATGCTACTTGGAAGACCTGAGATGAAAATTCTGGCTTTTAAATTAATCCATGAAAATTCTCTGAATTTATCAACTGTTTTTTAAACTCCTTCTTATTTTGCTACTGCCCCTTCCTTGCTCCCGGACTTCAGCAGGCATCCAATAAATGGAAAAAAAAAAAAAACCCAAAGGAAATGAATACTTTACTGTGGTTACTGTTCTAGAGAGAGAGAGAGAGCGAGAATAGTAATACACATCGAGCTCTGTAGGGAAAAAAGGCCAAATTTATTGAACAGAGAGCTTGTATTTAAAGCATGTTACAAGAGACTAGAACAGGACAGCAGCTCATTGGATAATTGGGAAAAACATCCATGAGACCCCAGGATGTGTCCCACGGGAAAAACACCAGGTGTTAATCTTTATTGTGAATTCCACTCTGTTTTTCACCAGATTCCAAGTTGGTTTTGACCATATTATCACTTTGGGAAATTTTCTCCTTGTCTGCAGCTGATATCAGCTTATCAGTCTGGGAAGCAGGAGAAGTCCAGGCTTGAGAGAAAGAACTCTCAAGCTGTGTCTGTCCACACTTTACCTGCTCAACCTGAGAAACACATTGTGGTGTGTTAAATAACTGATGATAAAAGGCCCTTTTCTCTGTGGCTGTTGCATGGGATCCCTTTTGTAACAATTGGGTTGTGAACCAATTGGGTTCAACCCCAGAATTTTTTAAACAAATCCAGAGTAATTACATTTTCCCTCCCTATAAAGGTGACTATACCAGCTTACACTTTCCCTCCCAGAGTGGTCTGTTTATCTGGACAGCAGGTGATGTGCAGTGTCTCTGCTTGCTTGCAGACAGCTCCCTGCTGACGACTTTTGGGGTGATTTTCAGTGCCCTGAGGACGAGCTGTGCGCGCCATCGCTATTTCAGCACGGGCTGCTGGCTGGACCTGGCCAAGGAGAACCACGGTGGGCACTACAGTGAGAGCCAGGTGGAAGGCACCAAGTCCCTCACCAGGCTCTTCCCCTTGTTCACCTTCCAGATCCTGTACAGGATGTGCATGATGCAGGTGGGTGCAGAGCTTTGCAGCAAAATCCTTGAGATGCTCTGACCAGTGTTTATAGTTCCCTCTATAAGTGTGTGGGTTTTTTTTTTCTAGTTGTTGCTTTGCCAACTGAGTAGCTTTAATTACCTAAGAATATACCTTGCTATAGCCTCTGATCTTCTCAAATAATGAAAATTGGCTTGGTCAGGACTCATTTAAAAAGCTCATGTGAGTGCTTGCTGCTCCTTTCTTGGGACCTTTCCACTGGCTGAGCCCTCCTGTTCTCCTCATGACTGAGACTCAGGCTCAATGCTCTTGAAAAACACAATTTTCCAATTTCCTAAGCGATCCCTCACTTCTGGGGAGAGGCAGTAAAATCTTTGTTTGCTGTTTGGGTTGCATGTTTCTCCTGCTGTTTTGACAGGCTTGTGTGGCTGTTGTACCCACAGTGGGAGTGGGTGGGTTTCCATTTGGGGGAAGCTGCAGTCCTTTCACAGCTCTTCTGAGTGAGATATAAATGGAAATGTGTTGAGAAGCTCCTGAAGGTTCCTTTCTGTCTGGTCCTGGCTGAGCAGGAGTTGCAGGTAACTAGAAGGATGAGTTTAGGAGCCAGCTCAGAAATTAATTTTTATTCATTGGTGTTAAAATGCTGCTTCAGGAAATTCATATGAATATTGTGGCATATACTGCTTCAGTGACGCTTCCTCATGCCACCTCTCCATGTTCCCATCCATCTGCCTCATTCTTTCTCATTTTCCCTCCCCAATTCCTCCCTTCCCCCAAAAGCACAAAAAAATCCCAAGCAAACAAGAAAGCCCTCATTCAAAACCCAACAAACAGACATACATGACCAAGGTTATGGATTAGTGACACATGAAAATTAAACAGATATTATAATTTATGACGTTTTTTATAAACTATTTATCTAGAAAATATAGATATCTTTCCACTGCTGAAATAAATTAATCCTTTGGCAGAATTTCCAATAAGTTTAAGGCTCTTCCACAAACTCAGAAATAGATCAGTATCTTTTTGTAAAGATTAATAGTATTTTCTTCATATTAACAGCTTTCACTGCCTATGATTCATGATGATGATATTTTAATTCCTATTAAGAAGTTAATTCTTATTTCCAGTAAGCATTGGAAAAAGGGAACCAACAAAATTTGCCTCAGTTCTAAACATACATAGTTCTTTTGCTATTTATTGTCCCTTTTACAATTTACATTTCCTTTTGGAGGTGGAATGTAGGTGAAAAATCTTTTTAAGAGTGGCTGTTGGAGTAATAATTGAGCACTGAACAGACTAACAGTGGCTAAGGTTGACCATAACCATTGATGAGAAACTCTACACGAGCTCAGGTAGCAACTATGCACTAATATTCAGACAGCTGTAAAGCAGCAATATTCTGGGTTTGAAGTCCCTGATCATATTGAAGAGTGTGCAGGGTGCTGCAGGAATCCAGAACTCAGAAAAAACAGCTACAGGGTTAAAAATCCAGTCCTAGCTTGGGTTCTGTCATGACTATGCTCTGTGAATTGCTCGAGTTGGAGTTTTCCACTCTGAAAAATCGAGTGGATTATGGCTCCCTGCTGCACATGAAATTAGTTAATCAAGCTTCCTCAAAAAAATCCCAGACAAAAAAAAAAAAAAAAAAAAAAAAAACCAAAAATCTGTAAATCTGTTGCTAGAAGCCATCGGGATTTTGAGTTGACACTTTTTTGTAAACTCAGCAGCTCTTTTGTATAGGCTCACACATGCAGGAGGAATTTTTGCCTTTGTAGTGATAGAATCTTACAAATCACTTAATTGTGTGTCCTGTTGGGCTGCCACTGGGAGGTTCCTCATCTGCTTCTCCTTGTCTTTGGTTTTCAGTTCCCCCAGGTAAGAAGAAGTCCTCTGTGAGTTACATTCAGCTGGCTCTGAGGCTGTACCCAAATCTTCATTTTCTTTAGCTTTTAAAGTGCTCTTACCTTGAGCACAAAATCATAAGTCCAGAAATCACTCTGTGCCTTGCAGTTCCAAAATCAAATCACTCTGAATTTTGCTGTTTTAGGATTCTGTTCTGTTCAACACTGGGTGAAGTGACTAAAGTTTTGGGTGGAATTATTTAGTATATTGGCTGGTGGCTCTAATTAGGAGTGATCAAATAAACTTTTAGACTGTTGCTTAATTTGTTAAATGTAGGAGAAAATCTTATAAAAGGGAAATGTTGTGTTCTGGCAGAGAACAATATTGTCACTGTCTGAAAGGCTTTCTTCATGAATGTTCATTCCTTTTTTTGCCAGCAGGTATTTGGTTTAATGTGACTTCTTCAGAAGGAAAAACTTGGAGAGGTTTCCAAATATAGTGAAAGTCTTACCCATGGATTGTGGTTTTATCCTTCAATACAGATTCCTTCAGGATATTATCTCCAAACCATGAATTCCAACTTGCACTTCAGTGGATTTTTCTTGCCAGTTGCAGCAATGAACGTGATCAGCATCGTGCCACTCCTGATTCTTGTTCCTATTTTGGAGTGCATTAACTCATGGCTCTTTAGCTCCAAGGACACTGGACATTCTCCAACAATTTACATTGGTATGTACAAAATGCATGTGTTTATAGAGCTTTCGTATCTTTTCTGTTTTTGAAAGAGAAGTTTCAGTGTGATGGATGATCCTAGACAATTATATCTGACTATAAATGTTAAGATGGACTTGTTTTGGGAAGTAAATGTTTCAAAGGAATTGTTGAACAAAAAAAGTTCTGAAAACTAAAAAAAAGTATAGGTTTGGTGTAGGACAGGCTCCTCTGACTGATAAAAATTTTGAGGTGCACTTACAAAAATAACCAGGAGTCATCCTATGAAATTGGTATTAGAGAAAAGCAATATTAACTCTTTATGACTTTGTTGTCTTCTATATGTTTCTTTATCCATTAGATTTTGGAAAATTAATTTACAATCCAGGTATTTTTTTTAGAAATTAAAAATCCTTTCAGTTAGTTGCTCTCTGATACTGGAGAAACGTGTTGCTCAAAATGATGGGTTTGGAATCAGATAACCCAGGAATAAAGGCTTTTTCTTTTCTGTGATTTTTATGCTGTAAGTGCATTATTGTTAGGACTGCAGCTCATAAGAGGGAAATTGTATTACCATTAGAACAATTTCTTCCAGACTCTGCAGTTGCATCATAAATGAGATTAAAGTATCTAGGCTAATTCTGTATGTGCAACAGGGTTTTTGTAGAATGGATGAGCAAAAGAAAACATGCAGAAAACTATGGAAAATAAATGGGTGTGTGTGACTGGCTGCTGTTCCCATTGGGCAGGATGGATATTTCACAGGTGGAAGGTTACTTGGAGAGGTCCAGCCTTCTTCCCCAGCACTAGAGTTTCCATTAGAATGTCTAATATGAGGTAATTGTTGAAGTGTTTAGTGTTTTCATTATTAAAATCCTTTTTGTACCCTCAGTCACAGCAAAAAGGCATCTCCAGAGGTGAAATGTTGCCTCTTTCTCATAGAAGTGGTAAAAGGAAGTTTTTCCTGTTGTGGATTGACTCTCATTCCAGAAAAGTTCATAGCCTAGAAGCAATGATAACTTTAATAAGAGTTGGGCTACCTTCTCTTGACACTAATGTGATTTCTTTTATTTATTTGTTTTTTAATTGCCCCCAAACCTCTTATGTTCTAGGATCTGGAGAGATCCTCTGCAACACTCCTGAGATGTCAGCTCCATGTTATACCAGCAGTAAAACTGCTTCCATTCTGTATTCACTTAAAACTCTTCCCTTTCACAGATAGTCTCATTAAACTTCCCTCATTTTTTATTTTCCAGTCTGCACTGCAAACCTCAGATGAAAATATTTATAAACCTCTATTTTCTCTGTGTGCTGCTATTAATTCAGTGCCCCATGGCAGGCAGCACAGCGAGTACTGACACACACAGAGGTATTAATCTGACTAAATTAGCCTAATTAAGAGTGTTATTAAGTTTTATACAAACCAGAAGCATATAACACAGCAGGTTGCAATTAGCCTAGTTTTTAAAATAACATCTGCATTAAAACACAAAAAGCACATTCAGATAATCATTTTCCTTTAAACCATGGAAATTTCAAGTTAGTATTAATGTTCTATCCTGTTATGCTAAACAGCATTAGAATATATGCAGTGGTTTATTCTTAATAGGTTCATTTATCAAAATAGCCTCCTGTTAGGGGTGATAAACTACCTGAGGCACAAAAATACCTGTGAGTACAGGCACTGGCTTTAGAAATCCAAGTATATGACTGCACCTGCAAGTATGGTAGACCTCTAAGTGCCAATATTTTTGCCAAGAGTTAATTAGGTTCTCAATTATTTTCAGCAACAAAATTGGAAGTATAAATAGGAAGTTGGTGTTAAGCCAGCCTGTAACTATATTTTAATTCAACTCTTGTAAGAAGAAGAAATTTAAATAGTTTTCTGGAAATTTGCAGCATGTTATTCTTAACAGTTTCCACATAGCTGAAATATCTGATGGCTCTGCATTAAGGGTCTACACAAAAACTGGAATCTGTTACTCTCTAGTTGTTGGTTTATTCATAAAGGTCCAATACAACCTTAGTCTTTATATAATATAAGGAACCTTGTCTCAGAGTCACCCCTAAATATAAAACAGCTAAATACTAAAACAGCTTGTTCTGTAAAACCAAAGCCTCAGCTGCTCACTCCAAGCCACTCATTTTAAAGAGGACTGAAGGGAGAAGAGTAAAGATGAAAACCATATCTCCAAGGCTCTTGGCTTTTTCCTCTATCACACAAAGTCCTGGGGAAAAAAAAAAAGTCGAAATTTTTGAGTACCCAGAGGTTACTTTTTCAGGAATGTATTGGCTTTTAGTAAAGGAAAATGCTTCCAGTTTGTGGCACTGTTAGGAATGGTGAACTGCTGGAGGTTTCTTTAGTACCAACATAATTTTTCACTAAGAGAACTCTTGCTCTGGATGACTACAAGAAGCTCCTTGAGGGCTTTGTGCCTGACTATGATAAGGTGCGCTGGCCAGAAAACGCTGCTGAATTCCCTCCTGTCATCAGTTTTCAAGCAATAATTCATTGATATTCTCATTAGAGGAGCCTAAACAGCAAAACAGCTTCCAAGGCTCAGGTTAGGCAGGGGGCTTGGATATTTAAAGCTGTGAACATTCAGGAAAACTGAGAGAGTTTGGTGCTGAGAGAAGAAACACAGAGGCCTTCAAAAAACACAGCAAGGCTAAGGCCACCTGGATATAGGAGTTTATCATCTCTGCTGTCCTGACATTAAAAAAGGCAAAGTGTATATGTGTTATAAATATGATATGAAACAAAAGCTTTTGGCTGTTGGTGTCCAGTTTGATAAGTGTAGCAATTACCAGCCATGAAGGCTTGGTAAGAAAAACACAGTCCAAGAATTTGAGCCAAAACTGTCAAAAGCAACCAAGTTCTCCCCACTTTATGGCTTAAAAATGCTAGAAAATCAGAATTTTAGTCAAAATCAGTGGGAGCTGAAACCATGAGAGGTATAGATAATTCAGGTTCAGAGATTTGCTTGGAAACTTTCCTTTCTTTCTATTTTTCTTTTCAGAGAGCATGCAACCATTTCATACTGCCAACATCAAGAAATTAAAAAAAATATATTTTAATGTTGTCCTCTATGCAATGGATGAAATGTGGGGTAGTTATAACACTTCCAAGTTTTGGAAGAATTTCCTGCTGCCTGGTAGTTTTGTTCCTACCTTTTCTCTTGTATTATCTGGAAGGACATTTTCTCTTCCTTTCTTTTCCCCCCCCTCCTTGTCCTTCCTTTCTTTTTTCCCTCCATCTTCAAAAAAATGTTAACAGTTCTTCTTTGTGACTTTGGTCTTCAGAAAAGCTTTTCCTCTCTCATTTGTTCTGAACTCTGAACTTGTCCCTGTGCTGAGCTGGTGTCTTTTTCCCATATACACATAGCAATGCACATTCTCTTAATTCATGTTTAGGTGTTAAAAAAAATGAATTGGGGTGGGGGTAGGAAGCTTCTTTTGCCTTTTTTGGGATTTTGCTCCACTCTAAGCCCATGGTGGTCCTGTAGCTGCAGCCCTGGTGGAAGTCTCTGTTCTTTTCCCAGTTGTAGGTCACTTTTGTGCTGCCCTGTCTGTGATGGTGGCTGGCTTCTCCGAAATCCACCGGAAGCGCTTCCCCCAGGTGGAGCAGACTCTGTCCAAGGAGGTTCTCCTGGTCTCCTCCATGCCCTGCTTCCACCTGGCTCCTCAGTACATCCTGCTTGGAGTGGCTGAAGCCTTGGTCACTCCCTCATGTAAGTAAAGCCAAACAGGCTAAAGCAAGGGTCTCCTGATTCTCAGAGAACCGTTCCAGCTTCCTAAAAATAATTACTGTGATCTGATATTTTATCCCTGGCTCTCTTCCAGGGCTTAATGAGCAGATCTGTGCTTTACCTGCTTCAGAGAAGCACGATTTGTGTAGCTGGCTGTAAGTCAGGATGAGCAGTGATGTTCCAGCCTAACTGGAAGGGAGCACAGAGCAGTCAGGTCCTGGAAGGCACAATCACCTGCTTGGTCTGGGAGCTGAACCTGCTTCAGGCAGGGGCTGGGCTGGAGGAGCTCCTGAGGCTCCTTCTGACCTGAACACTCCTGTGGTGGCTTTATTGAGATGGAACCAAAGCACACACATGAGGGCTGAGCTGTGCTTGTGCTCTGTGACCCCCTTAAAGGCCACAGCCAGAGCAAGGTGAACCAACTGAACCCCTTTTATTTTGAGCCCTGGAATTATTACATGTTTTTCACTGGCACAGAACACGTGTGGGCAGGTGACAGTGACAGGTTAACCCAGAGAATGGTGTAGGCAGCTGCAAGGTTTCTGTCAGTGCTCCAACTGGGAGTCATGAGAACATGCCTGCACAGATCATCACATCTTAGCTTGTGACATGGAGCCAGAGATGAACCCACCTGCTTTTCAGAGCTCAGCTTGTGCCTGCCATCCACACATTATGTAGTCATACCCTTGATTGTGAGTCTGAACCTTTCCTGCTTCCCACAATTTACTTTTCTGTGTCTACACTGATATTTGAGGCTTATTTTCTTCTGAGGTGCATGCAGAGTGCTTAGCAGTGTTTTACCTTGCAGAGCTTTAAAAAAAAATGTTATTATTATAGAAAAAAATCTAAGCAGCATTCACTTAGAGACACAGGTAAAGTAATTGATTGGTTGATCTCTGCAGGTGTTTAATTCTATGGGTTGAGTGTCTCTTGTTCCAGTCCAACCCCAGAAATGTTCAGGTTTTTATTAAGAGCAGGAAATAACTTCAGTGTCTCAGCTTCATTCTTATACTCTGAGACTACTGAGAGCTGTGGGTCACAGTCTGTCACTAAAAAGGTAATTTTCCCTAGTTTTAAATACTTAGCACTTTCATAATGCCTCTTCATCTGATAGCTCTCAAGTACTTAACTGAGACAGGTTTCTAGGCAGGTAATTTGGTTTCTAGGTTACAGGCTAAGTGTAACTGAAAACTGTGACCTTCTCTGTTTAGCTTAACAAAAAAAAGGTTAGGAGGTGACTTGCTTACAGTCTTCTCATGCAAAAGCATGAGCAGAATATTGCTGGTAGAATAAGGCCTTTTAATCTAGCACACTGGGACACAACTGGAGTCCAATGACTGGAAGATTACATTAGCCTTTAGAAAAGAAATAAAACTCCATCTTAGGGGTTTTCTTCTCTTTATTTTTTTTTAAGGTCTTCTTTAAAGGATTGTGGTTAGAGAAGTTGTCCTTTCCCATTTAAGTAGAGATTAAGCATTGTGCTTAGAGGTGTGACTTAAGGACCCAGCTAAATGGGACGAAGTCTGAACATGAGATTTGCAGATAAAAAGCTGAAAGGAGGTGCCTAAAAGAGGATATGACTGTAGCTGATGGGGAAGAAGGGCTCAGCTCATTGCACAGACTGGTGTCTGCAGTGTCCTGGCTGCACAGGCAGGGCAGAGGCTCTCTGCAGCCTGGTGCCTCCAGCTGCTGCTGGAGAAGAGCCTGCTCTCCCCCAGGTATCCCCTGGGTCTGACAGCCCAGTGCAGGTGGCTGAGGGCCAGGAGCCATCCCCAGCAGCCTCAGGCTCTGCATTCAGGCTTCTGAACTGAGCTCTGGCTTTCTACTTCCATTTGAACTGAACTGCTGCTCAGGAACCATGCAGTGACTCCATGGATGTTAGTGACAGCACAGACACAGAGCTGTCACCTTTCCTGACATTTCGCTGCCTTTCGTATGCAGAAGGTCCAATTCAATTATAATAATTTACTGGACCTGAAAGTACATGATCCAAGCTGAAGAGGGAAATGTTTCACTCTTTTAAGCAGAGGGAGAAAAGGAGATACCTCATTTCTGAAGAGCTTGGTTAGAGAAGTTAGATTTGGCACATTGAACTCTTTATCTTCATTAGGACCTCTCTTATTGAGGTTGTTCAGCCTGGAAAAGAGAAGACTATAAGGTGACCCAATTGTGTCATTTCAGTTCTTGACAAGAGCCTACAAGAGAAATAGAGATTACTTACAAGGGCATGTAGTGACAGGACAAAGGTGAACAGCTTCAGACTGAGAGTAGGTTTAGATTGGCTATCAGGAGGAAATTATTTACTGTCAGGTTCTGGCACAGGCTAGCCAGAGGAGCTGTGACTCTCCCATCCCTGGCAGTGTCAAAGGCCAGGCTGGGCTCTCAGTAGCCTTGTTTAGTGAAGGTGTCCCTGCCCGTGGCACTGGGGTTGGAACTGGATGACCTTTAAAGTCCCTTCCAACCCAAGCTATTCTATAATTTGGTCTCTGTTACTTAAAACTATGTTTATACATCATATTTCATTATCTTGTTGATAGGAGTTTTGAATAATCATCTGCTTCAGGTGGCACGAGCATCTCTTAGAATATTTGCCCCGAAGGATGTCTTAAAAATAAAATACAAACAAAAATAAAAGAATGGTATTGCTCTCCTCCACAGTGCTACAAAGTTCTCCCTAGCCTTTGACAGGCTGAATTTGTAACCCTAGTCTGGTTTAAAGCAGGGAGCTCCAGCTCTGTTAGTTAGAGGATATATTGGGGATGGCTTTGCCCACTGATGGAATGCAATAGTCCCCAGGGGGAAATGCAGCAGCTGTTTGATGGTTCCAGCAGCACCGTGGGGAAAGGGAGGGTTGGAGCAGGCTATTGAAACAGCAGGGGTAATTTAGCTAGTAGGATGCAATTACCAGGCTGAATTTGACCAAGATGCATGTTTTGCACTCCTGCTTTTAGAAGGGAGGAGCAACCAGAAACTTTTAAAGTCTTTTAAGTGCCTCAAGTTAGCTGTACTATGCTTCAGACTGCTGCATCTCCAGATGGTGTCCCAGGCTCACCTGCTTTCTCTTGCCCTCAGACTTCTGGTTCCTATTGTCAATGAGGAAAACACTGTGGTATTTTATTTTTTTTTTTAATATGTTTTCAAAGCTCTCATTTGGTCATCCAAATTAAAAATGGTGAAAGATAGCGATTGCAAAGTTTCATTTGTACTCAGAGGTGCTTCAGGCATCTCAGCATCCAAATATCATCTTCTGCTGGCAAGCTTTTCAAGCTGGAGGTTGTTGTAATTCAACTAATAAAGCAGGTGGGGAGACTCTGGGGTTGGGAGTAAAAGTGTGGAGGAGAACTCAAGGAGTGAAATTAGGAAACAGAAGTTTTTGATGATCAGTGAAAATTGCACAAAAAGAGCAGCTATCATAAAGTCTTGCTGTTACAGCCAAATTACAGCTGGTGGGATTATTTATAGTCACCCATGCTACAGCAGCATGCTGCAGCTTCCCCTCTCCAAAGCTGTTGCTGCTTCTGGTTCAGCCTTCTGGGCAAGAGAGTGAAGAATAAAGTCTTAAAAATGAGCCAGTGAGCCTGGGGGTTGCACTTTGGGGAAAAGCAGCATTGTCCAGCCTCAAGGTAAAGCAAGCTAACTGTCCAAATTAAAGCAGAGCTCTGGATTTTGGGATTATTTACTACTGGCTGTGTTGCTCTGGCTCTGAGATAGGAGGTCCTGCTTCTCTGCAGTTAAATATCACATCCATTGTCTTCACCTCTGGCTGTGGTGGTGTTTCCTTGCTCATGCCTCAGGTTTTAAAAGGTGCAAGCAAATGTCTGGGTGGCAATCTTTCTGTGCTTGTGGAATAGGGACAGCTGCATGTGGATAGTTTATTACAGATATTCATTTAATCAGTTTAGGTAATGCTTTGTTATAGGGTACATATTAACATTTTATAGGATACCTCTAATTGCTCTTCTGCAGCAAGTTCATTCTCTGTATAAAATATGGATTGCTAACAGAGATGCTTTGAATTTTGTTCTGTGTTATCTATGTTCTGCCATCATTTAACTCTTTTTGTTTTTATTTTTTAACTTATAACTGTATCTGCTTCCTTCCTAAGGTTCCTTACTTTCCTTCTGGCTTGTGCCTGAAAGAATGAGAGGGATTTCCATGCATTTTTTAGCTCTCTTTAATGGAGCTGGCTGCTTTATGGGAGCTCTCTTTGTTCAGACAGCCCACGCAGGCACTCAAGGTAAGAGTAAGCTCATGATGGGTGTTCCTGAGCAGTTTTCTAATATTATTGATTTGGAGAATCAGGCAGCAGAATTAAAAGGGATGCCAAAGTTTTATTGATTTGCTCTCACAATTAAGATGGAATTAAGATAGAAAATAGCCTTCCAGCTGTACTCATCCAATTTTAATGAGTCATCTTAGTTTTGATAGTCAGAGTAATTAGAGGATGGCATCTTGCAGGAAGTCCTCCTGTCCAATCTTTGTACTTCTATGCTGGAAGACTGAAAATAAATTGGCTAGGAAGCACATTTTTGTGTCCATGAAGTACATCCATGCTATTCACACTTTCATGGAAGCCTCGAGAGCAAGATCTGTGCTTTAAAACATGGAGAATATTACTCCCTGTGTGTGCCAGTGTCCCAGGGAGCAGGAGGTTGGGCTGGAGATTTCAAAGCTGGAAATGCCACGTTCTGTGACACCACTGTCTCACTGTGGGTTGTCCTTTTGCAGATCAATGCTGCAATTCCCAGAAAACTCAGTTTCCCAAGGAGTTATTGCAGATTCAGCCTGTTGAGGTGTGTTTAGTGAGAGTTCTGAACTGGAGTTGTTCCTGAGTTACTGACTGTCAAGATAAGCCAGGAATATCTTCAAGTCATTTTTCTTTTGCTGGTGAATCTTTGTTCAATACAGAAAAATTTAACAGTAAATTTAACAGGAAAGTACTTGAGTTTTTGAACTGAGGGACAGGATCCCTTTGTTCACAGATTTGAAATGGTCCCACTTGCTGAAGGAATATTTCCAAATCTCTGGTGGAACTCTTACAGAGAACTGTTCTTTAGAGACCACAACTGCTGGCCCTAACTGCAATCGATGTAGGATATTTTAATTGTTTAGGGTTAAAGTTTTAGGTTCTTCTCTTTCCTATATAAAGACTCACATAATTCAAAAACGAGCAAAAGTGGGTCTTTTGAAAGTGTGACAAGAAATTTTTATTCCTGCTCCTAAGATCTGAACAAGCAAATGATGCTTTGACATGCAGTCCTGTTTTTTAGGTTAAAAATTCAATTAAAATTTTATTACAAGGTACAAAACATCACCTGGAGAGGAGTAAAAAACAGGAATGTTTATACAAATGAATCAGGCAAAGAACTATTAAGCACCAAGACATCCAGTGTGGAGAACTGAGCTCCTTGAATATCCCCTAGTAGAAAAAAGGTTTTTTTTTCATTATTGTGAGTTCAGTGTAATATGGGCTAAATGAAGCAAACAATTTAAGACAGACTGTTGCTGATTTTTTTTTTCTTCCCCCCTAAGTATGGAAGCTATTAATTTTTGAGATTTGAAATATTTAGTAAAACTGACATATTTTACTGCAATTTGACTTTGGAAATAATTAAATAATTTCAAAATAATTAAGCATGTCTGCACCAAAATATTTTGCCTATGTTGTGTCACTATTATTTAATTAATTTCCAGAGTATTTCTGTACTCTGATAGAGTAAAGCAATTTTTGCATTTGATTTGCAATTCAGTAGATTTTTGTCTGGTTTTCCATCAAGGTGATTAATCCTTTTGCCATGAGCATGTATGAAATGATTTAATTGATTCAAAAAAGCAAATGTTCTCTTCTTGCCAGAAATGCTGTTTTAACAGAGATTGTGAGTTCTTATCCTGGCTGAGACCAAGAAGGCTGAACTCTAAATTCTCCACAGTTGCCACATTTTAACTCCTTTTGCTCAGGATTCTTGAGCAAACTGAAAAGTTTCCTGGCTAAAATATTCCTCACTCTTAGAAAATTGGGTGGCAAACTTCTCAACTCAGCTTTTCTTTTCTTTTCTTTTTTCTCTTTTTCCAAAGCTGAAGCTCATGTCTTTGTTTAGCTTTGTCAGACCTGCTGTTCCTGCAGGTGGAATTGACTGCACCATTACCCTGAGCAAAACCATTCTGAAATTTCCAAGGGACTCAGTGACACTGTGTATTCAGATTAAGCAGGAAAACTCTGCAAAACTTGAAAAGCTTTAGGGAAAATAAAGAGAAAAATGTTTAGGGATTGCTCTGTTTCTGTCATTAGAAATTACTTGCCCTATTAATATGTAAACAACATATTACTGGGCTCTCACTTTTTATTTTTAAAAATGATTGGGTATCTCTTTCCCAGTGTTCCTGGCTTGAATAAGATTAATAATTCCAAGTTATCACAATCCATTTGCACATGATGGAGATATTTCTGTAAGTTCATTTGTGTTGTAATGCTCCTCTGCTCATGCCAGGCTGTTGTTCTGCTGGCTCCTAAATCAGAGTAGGCTCAGGGCCACACTTTTGTAGGTGGGGATAGACAATAGCAAAACAAAAAATGCATTTTAGGCTCAGTTTTGGTTTTCTCCTAGTTTGGTAGGAAATGTTATAAACTTTTTTTTTTTGCTCCATCTGTATTTCTTCCAATTGTGCTTCTTACAGTGGACTTTGGTGCTCATGACAATCAGCAAAATAACATTTTTTTAAATTTATTAAAACCTTGCCTAATGAACCCCCTAAAGATGACTGCTGCAGGGAGCACATTTGTGGCCTCTCAAGTCAAATTACAATCCTATGACAGAAATTAAGCTTTTTTTACTCACATGTGGTTTAGTGGGGGGTTTTTTCAGATCTGTTTAAAGAGCTTGTAAATCTTCAGTATCTGGACAATTTAAGGAAACCAACCAGAACTCTTTTTTATTTTTTCTTCCTAAATAAAGACTCAGCTAATTTACTAATTTATTTCTATTGGAAGAGCAAGTTCTTTCTCTGTTGCTGGAGGAGAGGACAGTGTTGATGAATTGGTTCTGTGAGATTTAACAAGGCTCACTGAGTGATGCTTGGGCTATGAATGCTTTTGTCTTGTCCCAAGATTCTTGTTTCACTAAAACCTGAGCCAAGATTATTTCTGGTTCTTCCATCCCTGAGCACTGAGACCATGTTTTCCATGTTCCTGCAGAGAAGTAGATCCCTCACTGTGTATTTTGAAGTGTTGAAGCACAGAGGGTGTTGACAAAATTTAAACATTTTTATATCCTATTTTATGCCACTAGTTTAGAATTTTATTTGGGTTTTTTATTGGCAAAGTTGATCAGATATCAGTCACAGTCAAATCTGCATTAATCATTTTTAACGCAGCTATGGAGGATGGTGTGAATATGATAAAATAAGACTTTTTTTAAAAAATCTGACGAGTGCAAACAGATGATGGGTGACAGTGATATTTTCGGTACAAGCTGGGAAACTGCTTTCTTTTGGATCTCTTACCTCTCCTAACATTTTAACGGAAGAAGATGCAAGACAAAACCTGTCCTCTTATGCCAATCATCTCAGAATATATTTCTCTAAAAATATTAATATAAATATGTAAGAAAGAAATGAAAATTAAAAAAAGGTTGGAGGAAGGAAACTGTCCCAGACACGTTTTCCTGCTTATATTTAGAGAATCACTGGGAGGGGGTTGTGGTTTGAGTTTGGGTTTTTGGGGTTTTGTTTTAAGTTGGTTTTTTTTTTGGTTCTTTTTATCATTTTAGTCTTGTGTGATTCTGAATACCAAAGATGATAAAGCTAAAGGATATTTCTTGCAGTCCAGATGGTGGTGGCCACTGGTGCCTACTTAGCTAATAGGGATTAGATGCAGAGTGAGACTTTAATTTGGATATGATTAAACACTAAATATATGCCCACTAAGTTGATGAAATGAAGGAAGGCAATGCAAACCTTTTTTAAAATATGAATTATTTTTTTTTTCTATAATCACAGCATAGGTTGTAGGATAACTACAAAAATGCAAGAGTGGTACAGGACAGAGTAACTTCTGGCATGTGACTGTCTTGTTTGTTTCCTTGAGGTTTTCCCTGTAATAAAAAATAGGATAATGTTATTCAGCAAAAAATCCTGCATGCTTCCCTGTGCAAGTTTGCCTTGAGCTCTCTGGGGTGCCACCACAGCAGCAGAAATGTGGTGAGCACTAATTTTTGTCAAAGGCTGGCCCTTTGCAAGTTTTGTTCAATGTTCAGCAGCTCCTTGCTGCCAGGCACCCACCAGAAACAGCCCAGCAAAGTTTTTGTCAGTTTTTTTTCACTTCCACCTCTGCCTGATTTAGTAGGATCACTTGTTTCCTCTCAGTATTGTAAATTATTAGTTCTTCTTGAACTGAGTGATTTCGATGCAAAAATTGATAAGGCTCCAAAATGTCAGTGCAAGTTTACCAGGTGCTTTATTTCCATGATTGTAGAGCAGACTTGAGGAACAGACTCTGCCTAGGCTTCGTTTTCTAACTTGTTCTAAATTTGCCATAAAATACATAACCAATTCACCTCTAACCAGTAGAGAAAGTCTATTTAAAATTATGCACCTTAAGGAAGCTTCTGTTTCTTTGTGGTGATTCATGCAACTAAGTATTTCTATTGTTGGAATGAAAATGGAAATCAGGAGCTTGTTGCAGAAAGTTAATTCCCAGTGAGCAATTATCTGTGTGACAAACCAACCTTGTAATTGCCACTTCTGTTGGCAATCTCCTCAGAAAAGGAAAGGATGCACAGAGCCCAAAGGCAGTGTCTTTTGGGGAAAAGTGAATTGTTAGCATGTTGCATGCTGAGGCAAGGATGGGAAAGTGCTGGACTCTTCCATCACAGAAGTGCCTGGGGTGCCCAATTCCAGCAAAACCCAAAAAGTTGCCCAGGGATGCCCTGATGTTCATGGCTGAGATCATATCCTGAGAGAATGAACCAGTGGAGGGTGCTGGGGTCTGCAGACAGCTCGTGGGTGTGTCAGTGGGGTCAGGGGTGAGAGCATCTAAAGGGAATTTTGGTGCCTGAAACACGTGCATGAAGTTTTAGCACTGATGAATCTTCTCAAGGCTTCCTGCAAGCACAGGAGAGGATTCTCTGAAAAGTGAGTATAAGTAGATGTAAATGTAGTCCAAGTTTATCCCCCATTTCAAGAGGGAGAAAAAAATTAAAAGGAAAAATAATGGAAGAAAAAAGAGTGAGAAGTTTTTTTTTTTTTTTTTTTTGCTGAAAGTAGGAAATGGTTATATCAATTTTTGCTGCGTCCACTGATGAAAATGTGCACTGGAAGGATTATAGTCTGGATATCCTTGTTCCTCTGTAGAGGAAAGTCTATCCCTAACAAACCTTGCTGTCCCTCTCTGAGAGGTGAAAAAAACCTTGATACTTCCTCTTGCTTTGGGCAGAGCAGAAACCTAGAGAGAAAAAGTGCTCTGTGTGGCAGCAGAAGCCTCACCATATCCTATCTGGATTTGTCCTTGCCTGTGCTGCTGGTCATTTGGGTTTTCCAAAGGCTCTCTGTCATTATCCTGGTGCTGGTCATTTGGGTTTTCCAAAGGCTCTCTGTCATTATCCTGGTGCTGGTCATTTGGGTTTTCCAAAGGCTCTCTGTCATTATCCTGGTGCTGGTCATTTGGGTTTTCCAAAGGCTCTCTGTCATTATCCTGGTGCTGGTCATTTGGATTTTCCAAAGGCCCTCTGTCATTATCCTGGCCTCACTGTTTAAACACTGGCAGCTCCTAAAGGAAGAAGGGAGGAAGCAGAGCAAGGATCTTTGACCCAGGCCATGGAAGGAGACCAGTGGGGAAATGGGAATAGAATCCAGATCTCCTGCTTGCCATCCCACCCACAGAACCAACCAGCCCCAGCACAGTGCTTTTATCTGCTGCCTGCATCAGTGAGAAGACAGAGAATGGTGCAAACGGACCTTTGAAACTCAGGAGCTGCAAAACTGTTTTTATTAACTTTCTAGGCATGTGTTTCCTGTTCAGGTTCCACTGTCAATGCCATTCCATTAGGAAGCTCCTGCTGCCCCTGTAGTTAGCCCAGCCAAGGTGGATAACCCAGCAGACAGTGTGAGCCCTGCTTTGACAAGCTGCAGTGCAGACCCCCATGCATGATTTCTCCTTCATTACATCCACAGGCTCTGTCTTCTATTGGCCCCTGGGGCGTGCAAAATGAAAAACTACCTGATTGTGAATGATGACAGTAAAAGTTTATAAGCTACTAAAATGAAGTTACAGCACCTAGGAGCTCAGTCAGCTTACAGTGTGAGGTGATGGGTTTTTAAAACTGGCTCTGAGATAGCGCTGCAGAAGGGAGGGAGCAGGCAGAGGTGTGGTGGTGGTGCTGCCCTGTGGCAAGCAAAAAAAGC
The DNA here is from genome assembly GCA_013397375.1 of Toxostoma redivivum. Taxonomy (NCBI): domain Eukaryota; kingdom Metazoa; phylum Chordata; class Aves; order Passeriformes; family Mimidae; genus Toxostoma; species Toxostoma redivivum. Next base: position 191,286 of record VXBI01001827.1, on the reverse strand, counting down.
TAACATGGCATGGAGAGAACTGGAGGAGCTTAGGAAAACTGATGGCAGTTGTTCTCTGTCAGTCCCAGGAGAACTAAAGGCAACAGCTCTAAAAAGAAATGTGTTTGTAGCTTTAAGATGTGGAGAGAAGAGAAAAATTAAATTTATGAATGTGTGTTTGGCAGGGTGTAATCCTTTGACTGGTGTCTCTCCTGTGCTGTGGAACTGCTCTTTGTCTCTAATCAGAAAAATATTAACAATTTAAGGATGGCAATCAATGTGTAAAAGGGGCATTAGTGGCCAAAAGGTCTATTTAAGGCCATCAGGGTTCTAAAATACAGTTGTGGTAAGAGGGCTGGTTTTCTTTCTTTCCCAGAAGCTTATTCAAGGGGGGAACAGCCACACAATTTAGATGGGCAGGATTTGATAGCAGACTTTGATCAGCACAGGAAGGTGACTTTGGGCACACTGCTGCTGGCATAGTTCAGATCAGGGGTATGCTTTTGATCTAAATCTCCTAATAATCTCTGATTTGCATCACAGAATGATCTTGGAGTGTGAAAACAATTGAATTCTTTTTAGAGGGAACTGAACAACAAAAAAATATGCTCGTGTCTAATTTGTTCCAGCTGTTAATGGGAGCTGCTCTGATGTGAACCCCCCTGAGCTGTGGAGAGTGTGGACATCACATTCTCAGCACCAGCTGTTTCACACTCTGCATTTCTTCATTAATTGCTAATGAACACAGTCTATCTGCCTTCTTCAAAGGCAATAAATATCCTCTATTCCCAGTCATGTACATGGTCATTACAGCACTGTATATGTGTCTGATATTCTGTAACTTCAATTTCTACTGCAACTTTGGGTTTTTTTTCCCCTTGGTTCGATGGTTTTGCTGTAGTTGATTATAGCACTTTAGGTACTGATTGTATTCAGTTGCAGACTGACTGGGGCTGGCTTTGTTTTTAATAATTTTGATTTCTACAGTTATTTGCCACTTGAGCTTGGTTGCAGTGATCAACACTGAAAGCAATGCAGCCACAAACTGGAATGCACAGGAATACCCAGGCAGGGAATCCTCTGTGTGCATGTCCTCGGCTGAATAGAGTCCCAAAATTGCCCAGACAGAAGGCTTTTTCAAAAAAAAAGGTTGAAAAAGGTCTGATTTGTGTAAATAGGCAATGAAAGAAAAGGACACCTTATAGGCTCATGGCTAAAAGCAGCTGTAAAGAAAGGTAAAGTAAAATGTCAGGTGATGTCTTGGTAATGAAGCACTATCACTGAGTGAATACTTTTAATATTTTGAATTTTAAAAATATTCTTTAATTCTTTATAATAGAGACTACAAAGAGACTATTAAAAACATGAGAGATACAAGTAAAGGTTTCTACAGCCCACCTTAATTCTAGCTCTTCCTAAAATTTTCACAGTTGACTTTGACCTAGCTGTGTGCCCAGGATGATACAGGTGGAAGAGGATCCAGTCATTACAGCAGTAGCTGTGCAGGATTGGGATTTCCAGTGCACTTCAGATTTATTAGGGACATTCTTTAGTTTCTTTAGATCTCTACTGCCTGCCTGCAAAGCAAGAGCAGACTCAAAAACCCCCCATGGATGCTGTGAGGGTGAAATCTGCATCAACACCTGTAGGGATTGTGTCTCACATCAAGTTACCTTCTTGTCTTCCACATCTTGTGCTGCAAGGCAAATTAATTCTGCTGCAAATGTCTGCTTTGCCAGGCAGCTGGTTCCCACACTTGCTGCATGAAGGAAAATTGGAGAGATTCTTCTTCTTCTTGGCTTCCTTAATGATGGTGAACACCCTGGGGTTCTGGAGCATTGCACACAGGTACGTGTGAGAAAGTGAGAACTTGATGTTTCATTTGTAAGTGCAGGTAGAAATTCTTGTAAAATCTGTGGGTTAGAATTAGAATAAAGAATTGGTAGTGATTGATCATATGTGGAGAGAGATTTCACAGCAAAAAGGTGGTGAGGTGAAAAAAAGTCTGGAGCAAACTGATGTGAAATGGGAGCAATAGGAAACTTCCAAGGGCAGTGTGTTTCTAGAACTCTGGACAAAAAAATGTTGTTTTTCTATTACATGTAGCACCAAAGTTTAACATAGCATCTTGTTGATTATTCCAGTGTGATTCTCTTCCTTTAAATGTGAGCTGGGTCATAACTAAAAACATTTCTGCTGTGTGTGCTTTGTACTCTTCATATGGGATTTTATTCTTCTGTAAATTTAAGTTTTCATTTGTGGCATTTACTGCTGAAAACTAATAGGTTTTGGTTGTCAAAATATTACCATAAAATGGGTTTAAACTAAAAAAAAAAATTCCACCAGAGCTTAACTTTTTTACAAAGAAATCTGTTGATCTCCAATCTTCCTAAAAATAGAAAACCGAACATTTTAAAGAGTTTATTTCAAATCAGCATTTCACTTCAGAATTAAGGTACCTCATTTTTCAATGATACAGTTTTTACTTACTAGAAATATGGGTTTTTTAAAAATCAATTGTAATTGTTTTATTTTTTGATGGATAAGGACTATTCAGATAAACACTGATTTAGGCAGAGGGGAGAAAACAGACTTTAAAACTTGGAATAAGAAAAATACACTAAAATTTCTTGGAGGGAAAAAAGCACGTTCATTATTAAATTTTTTTAAAGGACACAGTATATATATTATTAACATCTGCATCCCTTTTGATACTTCTCATCCTGAAGTTCTGAAAGGCTCTAGGAAAATACATATTTTCATTTTCCTATTTTTTTGGCTGCCTTGATGTCCAGGACTTGGAAGGCACTGTAACTTAAAAAGTATTGTGTATAAACAATGGTTGAAGCTAATACTTAAAGGATGATTATTTTATTTTCCTTCTGTATCATCTCTCCCAGATACAACAATCTGCATGGGGATTGCACCAATGAGTTCAGAGGAAGTTTTCCTGGGGAAAAGCTTCTGAAGCATGAAAAAACCATCAAGGATTATAATGCTGTCCTGGAAAGTTCTCCCATTTTGTCTCCTGTGGAGAAAACCTGAAAAAAATTTCACCTTCATTTGACTAAATTTTGATTTTGTTATCCACCAGCTCTCTAATGATAAATTACTTAGCACGCTTAAGTGGAACTATGTCCTGGTATTTATGAATTATCTGATGAATAATAATGTTGTTAATGTTTATAAGTTAACAAAACATAGGATTTGGCCTTGAAGGAGGGGAGGCTGCACTGTCATAATTCACAGGCCAAGGAGAGCTCACTGTTTGCCACAGGTGATGGAGAGAGGATTTTAATCTTTATATGAAAATAGCTGTCCACATACATTCATATTTAGGAGTGGTCAAAAATTAATAAACAGGTGTTTGTTTAGCACATGAATTTGTGACAGTATCATTTACAAGTGATTTTGAAATCTGGTATTGGTGGTTGATATTTGCAATGGTGGAAGTCATGCACTGTTCTTGATCTCCTCCCAGCCTTGAGCAGGGTGCTCCTTTATTTCCCTGTCAGTGAAATGGACACAAGCATATCAACCTTCTTTGCAAATTGCTTTGAGATCTGCCAAAAATGCACTGGAAAGAAGATACCAGTCCTCAGTCTATAAGGTGTGCCATGTGGGTGCTTCTGGTATCCAGTGTGAGATTTGCCATTCCTAAAGGATGAGATCAAGAAAATTGTTGGTAGAAGAATGGGAGACTGGAATTTATTAACATGAAAATTGCTAATTTCAGCCCATCTGAAGGGGAGGGGGTGAAGGGAATTAGGAAAAGAAGATTGGGAGAAGGTAGATGCAGCTTGGAGATGGGGGAGAATAATTACTAGTAAAATGCTTTCCATTTTAAACATCTACACAGTGTTAAACACTCCCAAAACTGGCTGATTTTGTTATTGTGAGATGATAATCTAACCCTTAACATTTCTTTTTAAAAGTCATATGACTAAAAAGAGTGATGAGAGAAGTGGGGTCTGTACATGATAAGGAGATGTATGAAACCCAAAAAAATGAAAGGAGCACTTTGATATCAAGATATTCCTAATGGAAGGGACAGTTAATTCAGAATGCTCTGCCACAGGAGCAGCTACATTAAAAGGATGTCATTCACTCAAGTGCCACAGTTTGTAGCTGAAACTGTGCAAGAGCTGGGAAAGGAAATCTCTTCTGCACCATTAACCACACTTAATATCATAACTTTAGGCTGGGCATTGTAGGAGTGGGAGAAAAATGCAGTGAATACACCCCTGCCCAGCCAGGGATAGAAGATTTCTCCAAAAGTGGCTGCAAAAGCTGGGCTAGAGCTGTGAGAGGAGAGGCAGCAAAAGGCTGAAGGATCTGTTCTCTGAGGGCACTGCAAAGTGCAAGACAGGATCATTTCCACATATTTGGGTACATTTATCCATGACACCTGACAGTTATTTGCTTGTAAGGTGCTATTTTCTAAATCATATTTGTACTGCAATAGACTCAGGTTTAAGCCATGAAAAACACTAGTTTCTTTTCTGAGATGTTCTTGGACACTTGACCTTTGTTCTTGCACAGAAAAACCACAAAAAATGCTGGTTGGAGTCTGCTGACAGGAGGGATGTGATTGTTCCCAAAGCATCTGAGAGTTAAACACAAAAGAATAGAAGGGTAATAGAAGGGTAAAATTTTAAATTTTGGGAAGATAACATGATTGGGCTGTAGATGTTTTTATTAACTAAGGATAATTATTTTTTTAACTACAAAATTAACAGCAGCTTGGAACCATTTATGTCGAGAACAAGAAACTTAACTCCATTTTAAGGTAAAATGTTTAGTCTGCTGCATTCTCAGGCTGAATGGCCCCAAACTTCCCAAGAACACTTTTTTTTTTTTTCTCTCCTCAGAAATTGAAACATGAGGATAGATGACAGCAGCTAACAGAATGCAGCCATTTGAGTTGAATTGTCTGATGAAGATAATTCTGCAAGAAAAAGAGAATTAGTTAATTCCCTGGGTAGGACTTCCTTAGAATGGGTTTTGGGATGGAAGTTGAGTATTGAAAGCTCCCTGCCTTCTTCACACAGAGAGGAGGAATGCTTTTTCTACCAGATTTAATAGAATTTGGCCTTTCAGATGGATGGCAGAAGAAAAGGGGGCACTGGTTGCTGAATTTGGACTTAGTTCAGTTGGTGGAGCAGAGGAATCTACATGCAGAAATCTATCAATCAATCTCACTGTTGTGACAGAGCAATTTTAGCACTTTAAACCAACAGACAGGAATTTTTCTTGAGCTGCAGCATCTAGCACTCCATTCAAAGCTGATGGGATCCTTTGTACATGCAGGGCACCGCCTAAATTATATAAATCTTGTGCCAGCACACAGTGAAATTGGTATAAAGGACTCTAAAGGTTTGGTCTTTACTTTGAAGGAAGCTGCTTTTCACTCCTGAAAAATTTAGTGACTTTTTACATTAAAAAAAAAAAAAATTAGAGGGCAGAAAAAATAAGGATGTGTGTGTGCAGACAAAATGATGCAATGAACAGCTGGAAGATGTCAGGAGAGCCTTCTTTTGTTCCAACTTTTGTTTATCTATGGCAGTTTTCATGGGAGATAACAAAGCACTCAAATCTCATTGGTCACCTATTGCCATTCTGGATTGCTTTGCACAAAGTTAATTAATTAGTTAATCCTCACCATAAAGGTTTATAGTTTTGAAAATAGTTTTTTTGTTTGTTTTTTTTTGTTGTTGGTTTTTTGTTTTGGTTTTTGGGTGGGTTTTTTGTTTGTTTTTTTTTTTTGTGGAAAAAGTTGTCTCCTGGGTGAGATTAGGAGTGACAGAAACATCTCAGTTCAGTTTTCTGTTTGATTACTGCCTGAATTTTCTAACTGTTCTCACAGCACAGTGAAATTAATATAAATTAATATAAATCAATATAAATTAATATAAAGGGCTCTAGATTCAGGCTTGACTTGAGAAGAAGCTGTTTTTGTGCAGCTCTGGTGATAACTGAGAAGGTGCTGTGCTCATCAGAGGTCATTGCTAGCCTTGAACAGCCAGATGTATTTCTGATTACTGCTGGTGGTTTGGGGGTGTCTTTTAAATGGTTCAGTGTGTGTGCTTTACACTCTATTCATGGACACACATGCAAAAAAATAAATGCAATTTCTGTCCCAGACAGTTCCTAGACCACCTCAGTGAAGTCTAAATGCATGGGACACCATTTGGGGGGAGGCCTGAAGAAAACTCGATGCAGAGGATTAAGATCTCCATCTGTTAAGTTTGCACTGATGATAAAACACATGCTCCCAGTTGGAACAAGATGCATTAAAAGAGCAATTTCACTTCTCCTGCCTAGCACAATGTCATTGAGCACCTGCAATGGTTTAAACATTAGGCATAATTGGCTTTGCTTGACATAAATCTGTAGTTTTGTAAATAAGAGCAGTTGAGTTTCTGTGTAATACCAATTAGCTCTAAGGAATGCTTTGTTTGCTGAAGCCTGCAGCTTTGTGGAGGAAGGAGGGAGTTGTTAAGGCTCAGCAGTGGTAGTCAGAAGGTAGAACCCAGATTAGACAATTACAGACTTTGAATATCCTTGTGCAAGTTACTTAATTTGTTTCAATCAGTTTCCCTAAGTATGAAATAAAGAATAACATTTATAATTTTAATTTTTTTTTTTTGTAAAGAACTCTCAGAATGTCCAATCAAAATACCTTGGAGGTAATTTTACAGCACTAAACTGAGCTGCCTTGTTCTATGTTGGATTTCTTTTCCCTTCTTTTAGTAGAAGCTACTTAAAAATTCTTGAAGCATCTTGGAAATTCTTGTACATTTTCTAGACTCACTTGTTTTCTGCCAGGGATGGAGGAAAGGAGAGAGGTGCATGATCCACTAGACATGAAAATCAGTCTTGTTCAGTTCCTGTGAGTTGGAAAGTGAGGTAGGAGAATCCCTTCCTTGGGGCATTATGAACTAGAACTGCAGAGCAGAACTAAAGCTTTTAACTTAAGCTTGGTGTCTGTTTGCTGTAACATGTTTTAGATTTGTCTAGGCAAGGGCAAATGCAGCTGCCTTCCAGAGGATACTTTGAAAGTCTGTCTTTTTTTTTTTAATTAAAAAAAAAATACATTCATAAGTCTTCTCATGATTTCTCTGTTCTGAACAGAATAAAAATTACTTTTTGCTATCTATCTACCTGGTCTCTAGAAAGTCTTACCCTAGTACTCATACTCTGGTGATGTAGCACTTTAAATTATTCTAGTTTCAGTCTCTGTCTGTAACTTTAAATATAGATTTCCATGAGTCAGAACAGGTTGATATCTAAACCTTATGGTATTGGTACTGGTATTGGTGATGACTCTTTAAAGTTAATCAGTTCTAATACTCAGTGGTAATAAGAGTGAAAGAAATTGCTCTGACAGGGATTTTTCAGTGTTTTGGAGATATTTCATCTCTAGAGAGTACTGGATATTGCACCCTAAGACTACCAAGTTGTAAATCCAGTCTACAGATTTTTTTTTAATTTATTTCAAAAATAAAATTGGCAGAAACTTTTTAAAATACTGCATAATCAGCACCTTTTCCTACTTTGATTTTTGTTGGTTTTTTTTAATTTTATTTAATGTGTTCTCCTCAGTTTAAATGAATTGGAGTGTGTACATTTAATTGACTGGGGAGTAGTCTACAACCTTACCATCACCACAATTTTATGTAGAGCCAAAATATTCTCATTCCTATCCACCTCACTTCTGAGAAAATGCCCAAGTCTAGAAAATATTGCAGATATTAACTTTACATTTTTGGGGGCTAGGCTTCTTTGCTGTTAATATGGGGAACTCCTGTTCTGGGTCTTGAATACCCAGCAAGGTAAGCTGAATGCAGGTTATTTATTATTTTATCAATGCATGTTTTTTGGAGCCTCCTTTTATTATTTGAGAATATATATTCTTTTTCTGTCCAGATCAGAAGAAATGTTTTGAAAGCTGAAACACTTAGCAAACAATCTGAAAAACCCAATCACCGAGGAGGAGTCAGTGGGGACATCAACAGAAAAACAAACCTTAAAGCACTGGATGTTTGTCCCACCTGCTTTGTAGCCTGGTAAAAAGCATCTTTTGAAAGCAGATCCCGAATGCTTTTATTGTGGTGTTGTGTGAACTTCAGAAGCAAGATTGCCATGAGGTTGGGGGTAGCAGCACTTAATAAAAAGGCACAGTGAGTTATCTCAGTTTCATTTTTTGCATGGTCAGTGACTGTGAGATGAAGATGCTGGCAGGATGGAGCAATCTTTGATAACAAGCAAAATCATTAATTCAAAACTAATGATGAATAGTAAGCCAAAGGTTGCAAGAGGACGCTGCTTGAAAGCAAATCCAGCATTACATGCAATTCTGAATTTCTTCACTCTTAGTTCATAGAGTTTTGCTGTTGTCTTGAAATTGTTCCCTTTTAAAGTATTCAGGAGGAAAACCTGAGAGATTTTAATATCATGCTGACAGATGATAACCCCCTCAACAGGCTTTGTCACCGGTTATAAAGAGCTGTCACTTAGTGGAAACACTCTTTAAACTTAAACTGTTTGTAAACTAAACTTTAAAGGTGAGAATGTTGTGTAAAACCTGAACAGCAAAAATATTATGCAGCCTTACACATCCAGTGAAAAAGAACTAGGGAATGTCTGTGACTGTAAGGAAGAAACTTCACTGCAGGGGTACAAGTACAGAAATTATGCAGGCCTTGCAAAAATAAGTAAACAGTTTCAAGAACAGCAAGCTGCATGAAGAGGGGAGGGAGGTGATTATTAGCCATTTGAAAATGGTGTTGCTTTATTCCTTGAAGGTTTTGATTGCTGCTCCTTGGGATAGGAAATTGGTGTTTGTGAGAATATGTGAAAGTGGAGGAAGGTCTTTTCTATTAGATTGTATTTAGTCTTTTTAACACCTGTGCAGAGGCAGTAAGGGCACACCTAAAGTATTGATTTATTTGTTATTATTATATATATTTAAAAAAATAACAGAAAAAGCTGCTTTTGTAGTTCTGGCTTAAATAGCTGAAGGGTATAACTTAGTAAATCCAGTGCTGCTTCTCCTGATAGTTAAGAGTAAATTACCAGTCAATTGATTCTTGCCTCTGCAAAGTTTGTTCATCTGATTAATGGCTGGAATGAACTATTCTCTGCTCAATTATTTAAACCAACAGCCCCTGCTGTAGCAAGGGTTAACTAAAGCAAGGTAATTTGGGGTTTGTTCTTTTTCCTCCTTAGACTTTTCAAGCTCTCTTCCTATGCACCCAGTGGTTGTTACACCTACCTTTCAACATTCTTTAGTAAATGGCATTCTCACTTTCTTCAAGCCTTTTTAAAATGCAGTGAGTTCCAAACAATCACTTGCACAGATGTTCATAAGTGTTTTGGGGTGGGTTTGTTTGTTTGCTTTTCAGGGGGGGTTGTTGGGTTGGTGGTTTTTGTTTTTTTTTAGATACTTGTGCAGTTCTGACACAGGCTCAGGCATGTAGATTCTTCAGAAATGCTCAGAGAGAGTGGCCCAATTTAAATTATCTATTGAATGCTGAAACACAAATTGCACATGAAATCCCCAAGCTTCAAGGGTCTCTGGCAGGTCACATCCTACCAGTCAGTCAAACATTTATCAGTGCTACCCCCATGCACCTATGAAACTGAGGCTGTTTGACACCTCTGAGAATATTTCTCATGTTAGATCTGTTGTAAATGAGCACATGGTCCAGAATAATTAATGGTAACACTTCAGTCCTTTTTTGACAGAGTTGTGTTTCTCGTGCAGTTTGTGCTGGTCTGTCTATTTAGCTGCAATCAGCCATGCCTGAAAGACAGGAAAGAACAAGACGGACAAGTGTGTCAGTGAGTGAACCTCTTTTCTGTAATTAGAAATGCACAGGGAATAAATTATTCTCTAATTCAAGCTGTCCAGCTCACACTAATAATAACAACTCAAGAAGCAATCTGTTTATAAAAATCAAAACTGAATTTGTGAGACTCCTTAGTGCAAGACAGGATTTACTGTATTGTTGTGATTTAGCAGGGCTCTAGGAAGGCAGTGTGGGTGTTTGAGGCTGGACTACACACACAAATTTTATATCACAGATGATTAGCTAAAACATTAATCACAGACCAATGCAGCAACTCTGGACCAAATTTCTCTCTGCTACATTAATGACTGATAAGGAAAAAATGACCAAGTTTAGTCATACCTTTATTCTGTGGCAAAGTCTTGTCTTTATTTTACATCTGTGGACATCTTTTAATACTTTTCCATTCACTTGTCATTTGTTTGCACGGGTGAAATCTTTGCTGTGGATGCACTGGAGAGGATCCTTAGCAATGCCTCAATAATCCCTTTTTTGCTTACAGAAGAGTAATTAAACTCCTCCTTCCCTGGGCTGTAGGCCCAAGAGACTGGTTGGGATCTTGAACTTTTGTGTCCAAAATATTTGTCTCAAGGGATTTTAACTGTTTGTTGCAAGTGTTTCTACTACAATTTTCTCCTAAACTTACAAACTAGCCATAATTAAGGTCTGTGCAATTGTAGCACCTGATTAAGATGCAAAAAAAAACTGATCACTGAGGAGTGCCAGGCTCTCTTACTTGACTTCAGCTTGGAGTCAAGTGGAGATGTAATGTTTTGAGAGTGGAGGAGGAACCAGAGAGCCAGCTTTCCAACATGAGCCTGAAAAGAAGAGTGCACAGTCCCCCTTTCAAACCTGGGAAAGTAATCAGAACTGCTCAGAATCTGAGCAGCTGTCATAAAGCATCCCTGACATTTCTGAGCAATCTCAGATCTTGGGATGAAGAGCCACGATAGTAACTCCACTTTTTGGAAGTCTGAGATGTACACAATGAATTGTGCCTGTCAGACTAAATGCTGTGAAAGGTAGTGGTGGCTACCAGAAGTCAGCCTAACAGGTAACAATATTTTCTTATTATTACTGTGAAATCTCAGCAAATCTCTTTATCCATTTTATTCTTCAAACAAATTGTCTGTATTATGGTCAGTCACTGATCTGAAAGTACAGATGAGATCAAGGGGAGGGAACAAAGCTATCGAGGTTTTTCTGGCACATTTGTACATATGCATCACTTCAAAACAAGTAGAATAAGCTTGAAGACATTGTCCAGTAAGTCAGAGTGCCTAATTAATTTAATTGCAAACCATTAAATCCTCAAATTAGTTTATTATTCAAATATATTCATGTATTTCCCTCCCTCAGGGCTCTCCCCCTAAAAGCCCCTGCCTTTTCAGTGCAGCTCTGTTTTGTGAACATCTGAAATCTGAACAAAGGAATATCCACAGTGTGTCAGACCAGTCATCCTTTTACCCAGTGTGTGAGGGGGGGAAATAAAGGATAAAATACAAAAGCTTTCTGAGTAAACCCTTTGAGGAAGCCAGGCTGAAGGAGGTACCTTTACTTCTGTGTTTCTGCTGTCCCAAGAGCTTTTGTAACAAATCAGAAAACAAACAATAGCTAAACATAATCCTAATTGCCAGCTTGGCACGATTTAGTTTAGTGTTCAGTTCAGGTGCTTGTTTGCAGCTTACATTTGATTTTAGTATCTTTCTGTTGGTACTTTTGCTCCTGGGGTGTTTCTGCCTTGCTTTTTGAAGTCCAAGGTGCAACCAGCTGTGGGACAGACACTGCCCTGGTCAGTACAAGTAGTAGGAAGGAGATTTTGGGTGGAGGAGGGAGAATGAACTTGCACATCACCTGCACAGAGTGCACACTCCTCAAATATTGTTTTGTCTGAGCCAGCACTGCCCTTCCCATAGCTTTGTAACTCAACATCTGATATCAGGGAGCTGTGCTAATGACAGGAGGTGGGCACAGATCTGGGGCTTTTTGTGGTGTAACCTCTCATTACAGGAGTGAAATAAATCACAAGTTATCAAAGCTTGAGCTTTCTAAATCCACAAAATAGACACGTGGTAGATTTTAAGTTATATTTAGAATCTATTTGTAGGAAATTCCTTCCTTTAAAAACAGGATGAGATCTTTCCTTTTCATCCTAGTAAGCAAGGCACTTGTGTCATCTTTGATGGAAGAATTAGGTCTAGCTTTTTATCACATTTGAAAATAAATAAAAATGAGTTGATGCTAACACCTTGGCTTCTGTGCCTTCACATGAACTTAAACCTTTCATGACCTGACCTCAGAAGAAGGACGTGTGCAAGCAGTTTCCTTTTGGAGTATTTTGAGGTTTGTTTTTATTTGCCTTTGCCTTCTCCAGCTTTCATCCACCAGTGCCCTCAAAGCTTTGATATGAAGAGCACCCCACGGTGTTACAGATGCTCTCCTTGTTTTTTCCAGCTCTTTTGGCTGCTTTTGACAGGCAGCTCTCAGTGGCCTTGTGCTGGCATCCCTGCTCCTGCTCACCTTTTCTCTCACCTGTTGGGGCACGAGGGTCTTTTCTGTCTGCCCCATGGCAGGCAGTGCTGTAATCCAGGTTTCCTTCACATCTCAGAAGCAGTTCTGCTCTCCTGGCTCCCTCTGAGGATGTCACCCAGCCTCCCTGGTGCTGCATTATTAACCACCAGGCAGACCCTGCATTCAGAGAGTGTTTCTGTGTGTGTGTGCCCTGCTGCTCCCCTCCCTGCTCTCTGCTTTGCTTCTCTGCTTGCATTGGGAATTTGGTTTCTGTAGGAATCCTCAGCACCTGTGTCCTTGCACACTCAGGTGTCCTGCTTTGGGAACTGCCAGGGAATTTGTGCCTCATTCCAGGAACAGTGGGGACATCCAGTGGTCACATGGGTTATCATTAATTACTCCTGATCCCGTCAGGGAGAACAAATTTCCAAGCTTTCTTGTTTTCCCAGCGTTTGACTTGTTTTTCATCATAGCTCATTATGCTGTAAAGTGTCTGACAGAAGGTTGGGATGACTTGTTTTCTCTCGTCTTTTTCTTCCCCTTATGTGATGCTGCTTCGTATCTATCAGCAGCAGAAATCAGGAAGTTGAGTCTCTCGCAGACAAATATCTGGGGATATCTTTTAATTGCTTTTCAAATTGAGGATTTGGAAGAAAGAGTAAAGAAAATATGAGCTTTTCTTTTGAATGCATAACACTGGAATAACTAGTAAATAAATGTTATTGCTAGTGGTGACAGGGAATTTTTTTTTTAAAGTGATGACAAATAATCACAACTTAAAGTTTTTATACAACTTTTTTAAATTACCTCATGCATAATGCATGTGCACCTTGGTTCATCTGGCGTCTGTAATGAGGCTGAGAGGAGCTGTCTCCTTCCCTTTTCTGAACTTGGCACTGATCAGATTCAGTCCCTGCTCGTTGCTGAAGCTGAGCTTCCCATTTTCCCAACTGAGTGTGGTTTTTTTTTTTTTTCTGGAATGATTCTGAACAAGATAGATTTTAAAATATACAAATAAAAATAGACCTGTTCTGTGGTTGTCACAATATAGCATAACTGTGAATTCCAGACCTTTCCATCAGAGATGCTTCTTATCCTGTCCTGCTAAATTTGTACTATGTGCATATATATATATATATTTAATTTCTTAAATTAAGTTAAATCCATTTAAATTAATTGACTATATATATATTTGTTGTACAGTAATGCAGAGGATCCAACTGTCCTTTGCTCTCTTGGTAACTCAAAAAATGGCACAAGCTGATGTTAGCATCAGAACAGCAAAACATCTTTTTGCTCGTCATCAGTGTGGTCAAATCTGCTCCCTCATTTTTTTCAGAAATATTAAAAAAGAGTATGAACCCTCCAGGGATAGAGATATCACATAAAAAACTTATTTAAAAATTATTTTCTTATAATCTTGTGTATTATTACTACGTTTCTCTTAGTCCATCCGATAGTGGAAAGGCTGCCTTTGTTTTGTTGTCAAATTACAAATTAATTAAAACAATATGATTGTTCCTCTGCTGTTTACCATTTCCATGTTGAGATAAAATTTGTGGAAGCCATGGGAGAAATTCTAGTAAAGGTCACTGGCCTAATCATAAAATGCTTTTAAAAGTTTTATGATCCTTTAATGGAGTGCAGTGTGATAATTCCTCCTGGAAAAGATCTAGCTCTGGAGCAAAGCCTTTTGAAGGAACACAACAACTTTAGTGCAGCAATTCTTTTCCCCAGGTTTGCATGTGGCTCCATGGTGGCAGTGACCAGCCAAAATGCTTCTATCACTTGGAAAAAATATGATGGAAAAATGAAGCAAGAAAGAAGTAATGGATTTTAAATTTTACCTTTGCAGATGATGATTTCAACAAGGCAAATTCATATAAAGGAAAAAAAAATACCTACAATGTATTTGATAGTCAAGCAAATTATATTGAATTACGTCCACTTTATATGTAAATAACTGGCTTTTCCCAGTGTATCATGATGATTGAATTTCAACAAGTCCATAATTTTTCCTGGGTGATGGAGATGATGGGAATACCAGACTGGAAAATCTGTGGTGTTCTCTCCTTTTCCCCTCTTCCCTGCTGGTGTTTTCCCATGCAAATTCATCTTCAACAACTACTTCAAAAATATGAATGAGCATCATAAGTTAAATGATGGGTGTGACTGAATTTACTGTACAGAGTCTATTTTTTAAATTNTGACAAATAATCACAACTTAAAGTTTTTATACAACTTTTTTAAATTACCTCATGCATAATGCATGTGCACCTTGGTTCATCTGGCGTCTGTAATGAGGCTGAGAGGAGCTGTCTCCTTCCCTTTTCTGAACTTGGCACTGATCAGATTCAGTCCCTGCTCGTTGCTGAAGCTGAGCTTCCCATTTTCCCAACTGAGTGTGGTTTTTTTTTTTTTTTCTGGAATGATTCTGAACAAGATAGATTTTAAAATATACAAATAAAAATAGACCTGTTCTGTGGTTGTCACAATATAGCATAACTGTGAATTCCAGACCTTTCCATCAGAGATGCTTCTTATCCTGTCCTGCTAAATTTGTACTATGTGCATATATATATATATATTTAATTTCTTAAATTAAGTTAAATCCATTTAAATTAATTGACTATATATATATTTGTTGTACAGTAATGCAGAGGATCCAACTGTCCTTTGCTCTCTTGGTAACTCAAAAAATGGCACAAGCTGATGTTAGCATCAGAACAGCAAAACATCTTTTTGCTCGTCATCAGTGTGGTCAAATCTGCTCCCTCATTTTTTTCAGAAATATTAAAAAAGAGTATGAACCCTCCAGGGATAGAGATATCACATAAAAAACTTATTTAAAAATTATTTTCTTATAATCTTGTGTATTATTACTACGTTTCTCTTAGTCCATCCGATAGTGGAAAGGCTGCCTTTGTTTTGTTGTCAAATTACAAATTAATTAAAACAATATGATTGTTCCTCTGCTGTTTACCATTTCCATGTTGAGATAAAATTTGTGGAAGCCATGGGAGAAATTCTAGTAAAGGTCACTGGCCTAATCATAAAATGCTTTTAAAAGTTTTATGATCCTTTAATGGAGTGCAGTGTGATAATTCCTCCTGGAAAAGATCTAGCTCTGGAGCAAAGCCTTTTGAAGGAACACAACAACTTTAGTGCAGCAATTCTTTTCCCCAGGTTTGCATGTGGCTCCATGGTGGCAGTGACCAGCCAAAATGCTTCTATCACTTGGAAAAAATATGATGGAAAAATGAAGCAAGAAAGAAGTAATGGATTTTAAATTTTACCTTTGCAGATGATGATTTCAACAAGGCAAATTCATATAAAGGAAAAAAAAATACCTACAATGTATTTGATAGTCAAGCAAATTATATTGAATTACGTCCACTTTATATGTAAATAACTGGCTTTTCCCAGTGTATCATGATGATTGAATTTCAACAAGTCCATAATTTTTCCTGGGTGATGGAGATGATGGGAATACCAGACTGGAAAATCTGTGGTGTTCTCTCCTTTTCCCCTCTTCCCTGCTGGTGTTTTCCCATGCAAATTCATCTTCAACAACTACTTCAAAAATATGAATGAGCATCATAAGTTAAATGATGGGTGTGACTGAATTTACTGTACAGAGTCTATTTTTTAAATTAGAGGCCAAAGCCCTGTGCCTTTTGCTGTCTGGTGGAAATCTCTGGAATGGTGAATTGTCAGCAGAGATCTTCGAATGGTTCCTACCAACACCGAGTTGTGACAGAAATGCATGAATAAACATTCTGTACATGTCCTGTCCATGCTGCTGACACTGCAGTGGGGGCTGTTCTCATTTCCTGAGAATGAGGAGGGGTTATGGACATTGTCAGGAAAGCTCCAGGCTGTTCATCCTGTGTACAGGACATTAACCATGAGTGGAATCTCACCTGCTCCCTCCTCCCCTTCCTCCTGCAGGGAGCTGCTGCTCCCACTCAGTGCCTCCATCACCCTCAGGAACACATTTCCAGTCCTGCCAAGGGGAAGTGCAGCACTATCTGACAGTGGCAGCGGATATGGTGAAGGCTGGGGGCTTTTTTTCTGTTTGTTTTTTCGTTTCTCCAGATGAGCCTTTCCGCTCGCGCTTGAAGCTTTGCTTGATTAATGTATTCATTAGAGAGGAGTGGCGGTAATGATTAAACAAAAACATCTTTAAAATGCAGAGTTCACTTCAACCCCTTTGGTTTTGTTGCACACAAATTGGATTGGCATTGCATCCTGCACAGCAGGTACTCCACTTGAAATCAAAGACAGATGCTTTTATAGGATTAGAAAGGATATCTTGAGGGGTGGAGGAAGAGATTGAGGCTGGGGGCTTCAGTTGCTTCTTCTTGTTACTTTTTAGTAATAATGGTGAATGAATAAAGATAATACTACTGTTTTGTCTGCTTTGAGCACTAATAATACTGTTTGCTTACAATTAAAAGGAAATAAAAGCCTCATTGTAACTCGAATTCTGAACAAATCAAGGATACTTAATTGTGATTCTTTCCCTCATAAATAACTAATGGCACCTGAGACTGTTTGAATTTTAATGCTAAATGGCTCTGAATGAAAATATTTGACTGCTGAGTCATGTCAGGCTGCCACACTCCTTTTTTAAAAAAATTATCTGACTGTCTGTCTCTTAAGAGCTTCACAAAATACTTAAGCCCAGTCTTTGCCTAAATAGAGACCTAATGAGAGAGCTGCTGCTTGCAGAGGCTTGCAGCTGGTTGAAATAAATGCTTTTGAAGCAGGTCTTCTGAAAGAGAGAGCTCAAAGATTGAGTTGAGCTGCAGAATTTGATCTTCCCCAAATTCACCTCAGCCAGCTGGCAGCTGCAACGAGAGGGGAAGGTCCAGGATCACTTCCATGGCTCTGGCAGGACCTTCCAGCCCCAGTTTCCCTTTGGGCTGCCCTTTATGGGGTGTGATCTGGAGGAGTCACCAGCACCTGGTGAAACAACGCCTCGAACACCCAGAGCCTGTTTGTCAGCACAGGATCAGCCAGCACTTCCACAAAAACATCTTCAGATTGATTTAAAAATTATCCTATCCTCATGCAGGCTCTGGGGCTCCTGGCTTGGAATACCTTCCCTGCAGTCTGCTGTGTTAATCATCCCCTAGTTCTGCACACTGCAGCTTTTTTGAGAGTGGTTGCTGTAGCTTGCACTGTTTACTGTTTTCCACATCCCAGCCACATTTATGGCTTCACAAAATATTTCTTATTTATTCTGCTTCTAAATACATAATTCAATGAGCTTCTCTTGACACTGCAAAGCATAAAAAACCTTGGGTTTTCCTAATGAAACTGTATTTTTTTTTTTTATGGTGTATTATTTTTAGTTAACACTTGGCCTCACCTGTACAGAAGAGAGTTGAAGGGAGGAGCAGCTTGCTAAGAATATTCACTTTTTTTTTTGTGTCACTGTTGCTTTCCTCAGTGTGTCCAAAGATTCAGATTATGTGCAGGGTTGGCTTCTCTCTGTGTATAGTTCAAATCCAACAAATGGAGAGTGTGTAACCTCAGGAACTCATTGGTGCCTCATGAAACACTAAAACCAGAATTCTGAGTAACAGGAGAGAAATACCACATATCCCCACCAATTAAAACTTTTCTCCAGCTGATGCCATTGGATAACATCACTCTATGTGATCTGAGTTTCCTCTCAGCTGGTCCAAGAGGTCTTTTGCATAGTGTGGTGTGATCTATGGAATTTTTCAACCCTGTAAGTTCCCAACATTGCTGTAAGGTTTTGTTTATTATTGTTTTAGGGTTTGGGTTTTTATGTTTCCTACATTTTATCTGTCATGTATATGGTTTACAGAAGGTAGGACTTAAATTTAGATTTTTATGATCAAACCAAAGTGAGGTCTGGCCTTCTGTCATTGATGATTCTACTGCAGCAGAAAAATCCTGAAGTCTAGGAATCTGCAAATAATAATTATTGCCACAGCTCTTACCTGACCTTATTTTCAAAAGTGATCTCTACTTCAGATTTAATCTTGTATTTTTCTTTTCAGGTTTGCCTAGCACTAAATTTATCTGTGTTTTCTATTAACTCTTAGGTTGGTAGAGTCAATTCTTGATGGGGATTGATTTGGTTTTCAGAATAAAGCATCTCAACCTATACAGCTCACATAGGCTGGACCAAGGCAATAAATCAATAAGCTTCCATTGCACATTTATGGTCCTGCTTAAAAAATAAACTTTGCCATTTAGGTATATGCAGAGCAATAATTATTTCTTTTGCAGCAACTCCCTCATTCCATTCTTAAATCAACTTACAGATTCCAGAGGAAGATGTTTTAAAAATGAAGAGACACCTGGAAAGCAAAAATACAGGTTAGGATTCACAGAGGTACTTTTTCTGTTTCCAATACTTTTGCATGAGTGTAACTTTGTTTTTTTCCTGCCTCCACTATTGGTATGTAAGCTCTTTAATTGGCTGAGATTTTAAAGAACACTCTAATCAGTGTTTGCTTCCCATTGAACTTTTGAGAGAGAGATTTGTGATGCATTCTCTTAAAATCATGAACAGAAAAGCAGTTTGCTTACTCAAAAACAGTGCCCCATTGAAGAAAGCTGTGGTGTTTATCATTCAGCAATCAACTTAATTGCCTTCCATTATGAAATTGGCTTGGGTTTTTGGGTTTCCGCCATAACAGTTTTTAATAGCACAAATGAATTTTTCATAGAACGAGAATGGAGAAAAGTTCCAAAATGCTGAATTCAAAGATACATTTCTCCACTGTGCATTCTTCCATGCTCCTGCTGGAAATCATCGAGTCATATGTTGTTATTGCTTGTCAGAAGACCCATCCAGATGGGCAGTCCTTCTATTTTATATTAGCAGAGGCTGCAGGGAGCCAGAAATAGGGAAGTGGAGACAGCCTTGCCATCTTCCAAACCTGAATGCTAGAGGAATGTAATCACCCTCCCATGAGAACTGGAGAAGTTTTACTTATTCCTTACTTCAGCTGCTCAGTTTCATCTGTGGAGTCGTTCTGCTGTGAGCCTTGATCTGCTTTTTAATGCTTTTTTTTCTCCATTGTAGGGGGAGCATCCAACAGTTCCTCTCATCTTGGAAATGATGGTCACAGCAGATCCACGAGTCAGGAACTGAATCCACAGCACCCTCTTGGTGTGGGTGGCTGTAGGGATGCAGATCAACACACAGACTGGGGAGTTTCTGTCCCAAAAAACTTTTTTTCTCCTTTTCCCTTTGTCTTTTCTCCTTTCCTCTGCTTGAGAACTCCGTGGTTCCTCTAATGTTGGCCTGAGCCCTCATTAACTGCAGAAATTACATCTTAGGGGGACAGAAACAGGATGGGGGCTTTCCTGGAGGCTTTGCTTAATGAGATGGTGTCACTAAGTATCTGGAAAAAAATCCCCAAAACCAACAAGATATTTAATTTTAGGAAGTTGGACCACATTTTGAGGACAAAATTGTGTAGCTCTTTCTACATAACCCCCGTGAATGCAGTAGGGTCCTTTTCCTATTGGTACAAAGAAAAATTTTCTCTAAAAGATTTTCCACACTAGATCTGCATTGGTTTATGCTGATTTAAGTGTGATTTAAGATGCTTGCTTGTAGCACAGCTCTTTAATTTTAAAAAATAATTGAAATAACCCCTTGGCTTTCTGGCCTGGAAATCAAATTTTGGCTAGTTGTTGTATTTTGCTGCAGGATCTCACAAACAGCATTTCATTGCATATTTCATTATTGATTTCTGCCTTTCTTGACTCCTAAGGTCTGAATATTAAAATATCACTAAAGTTAATTTTTAGAGAGATTGAGAACACTTTTTTGAGGATGATTTAGAATTAAAAAACCAACAACAACACATCCTTTCAGGGCTGCTTCTGCTTTGTGAGCATTGATTTCCTGGTTGGATTTGTTGATTGGATTGGGTTTTTTAACTTGGTATTTTTAATGCAATTTTTTTTAATACCTCTGATTTTCACGGCTGTTATTGTAAAATTATTACAGAAGCATTTAAAAACCATTTCTAAGTAGAATTTTAATTTCCTCATATCTTGCATGTAAACTTCAGTGATGGAAGCAAATGTTGCTATTGAATTTCATGTTCTTTCTTCCAGAAGAAGAGAAAAAAACTGAAAGCTTTACTGGGAGAAAGTTTTAAGGGGTTTTACTGGATATTCCTTTTTGGAAGAGGGATGCTGTCACAAGAAAGAAGAAAATAGCTGGACATTTCAGAATCTCTGTCTAAATTCCTCTAAAAATGAATTCTGAAGCTAAAGTACTTTAGGAATCATAATCTAGGAAAATCAGACTGGTATCCAGCACACATTAGTGGGTGCTGACTTCTTCCAGTGGTAGCTGCTGTGTGTGCTTGTAGCTGTCAGGAGATCTTGTGGATGCATTGTCTGATAATAGCTGTATTTTTTACTTACCTGTCAGATTTGAAAGGCTGAATTGACAGTGTGTGTGGTTTAAACAGGATGGATGTGGATGTGTGCAGTACTTGTCTGTCAAGGAAAGCTGGAAATGTATGAGTTAATTGTATATTGTTTTGTAGTAGGGTAAATTTTTAATCACATTGCATGTATACTTTTTTTTTTTTTGGTGAAGGAAGTAATTGATATTTGGGACACAGAGGGATATAAATATTTTATTCGGTCTCCTAAAAATAAAAGGAGTCATGTGGGTTTCTTTCATGAACTTATATGTTTATAAGGTTTAAGATGAAGGAATTTATTCATGAATGTTGAGATGCAAAAATACCATCAGCAACAACAGCTGCCTAAATCAGTTGAGACAGTTGTGACTTACATAGTTTTGTTTTATATCTGCTTTTACTTTTGAGGGCAGGGAGCTTGTAAGCACTCACACCTCTGAAAACAAGTAAAAATCTCTGTAGGTGGTGACACACCTCCTTCCCCTTCCTTTACCAAATCCCAGCTCCTGCATTCCCATCCCTCTTTGGCACTGATATGTGGCACAGAGTTGCTGATATGAGCTGCAAGAAAAGTCTAGATTTTTTTGGAAGGAAGTTATGTTCTGAGGCACTAATTGGTCTTTTCTTGACAGAGCAAAAGTGGCTCAAACCAACTGCAGTGTACATGGTGTTCTTTTCTCTAAAACTACATCCACTGGGGCTTTTCTTAGGCTGAGAGACCTTGTTATGCTGAAATCATGAGTGGGGCTCCAGGACACTGATGTGACAAAAGCATTCTGTACTTAATGTGGCTGTAGGGTTGTTTTTTGCACTCAGGTACTCAAAAACACAAAGACATGCAAGTGGCAGTGTTTTATTTATGGCAGAGATGTTTCAGGTTAGGTGCAAGTGGTGACCATTGGTGACACTGCTGGATGTGGCCAGGGCAGGGAGCTTTGTACCCACCACCAGGCTCTGACTCAGGAAAAATGTGCTTAAAGAAAGAGGTGTAGCAAAAAAACCCTGCTTGTTTCTGTTTCCCTTTTTATTAAACAATTATTAATAATCCCCATAATAATCTCTGCATGCACAAATACAGTGGGACAAGCCCCAGGCTGAGCTGGAGAGGAAAGGTGGGATGGGTGCAGGTGTGCTGGAATGGCCTTAGCATCCTGCTGAGGGCTGTTAGCTCAGTACCCTGCCCTCTGAACTCAAACCCTGATGGTTTAACAGATGAGAAATCAAGAATTGCTTTGAAAAACTCACCAAAAGCAAGACTAATAGACTCTTTAAATCTGATCAGCACGTTGCATTGTCCTCATTCCTATTTATCCAACTTTGATAATGCTATAATTGGTCCCTCATGAAAATAATTGGCTTAAAATCTGTTTTCAGTACCAGGAGTTTGGTGTTGTGGTTGTTTGGGTATTTTTCCCCTCTCTCTTTGCTGCTTGCTGCCATTTGAGCACAGCATGTTGTTTGCCTGTGGAAATATAGATTGGGTGATCTGTCTCTTTTAGACCATTCAGTGATGAAATTTCTACTGTACCACTTTATTGTGACATTACCTGACTAGATAAAGCCATTTTCTGTCTGAGGAGGGAAAGAAGCTGGCAGTGTCTACATAAATCGTGTTGCTCATTTCATGCTGAGACAGGGGTTCCCAAAGGGACATCCTCTGGGACACGTCCCTCCTCAACAGAAAAACAAACAGAGGCACAGCCTGCTTCTGAAAATGGAGCTGATCAGCTTTATAATGTTGCTGTTATTACAATAAACAGCTATTGCAGTTTGGTTTAACAGGTATCCCAACAGCTATTAAAAAGTAAAGCACATATGAAAGAAATACAGCCTCTGCCTTCTCCCTCCTTTCCCCAAAGCACTTGGCATCACCCTTGGACTCCAATTGCAGGGGAATGACTGCATATCTTAAAATAATGTAATGTGGGTTTCTTCATGCCAGAATTGCTGCTTTGTCTGGCCCATTTGAATACCATTGTCCAATATTAGAGCCAGGCAGTCTCAGATCCGTTTGTGAAAGCACCAGTTTTTAATAGCTCTTTATTTTGTGAGCTGCTCACCCCTAGATCCTAATGTGCTTCATAAAAATAAGGTAAAATTCTTATCCTTGTTTTGCAGATGGAGGACTGTGGTCTTTAGAGATAGATAACTGAATAGGGGAGCTGGACGGGATTTCTGGCAAAAGCTATTTTTTGTCAGGAAACATTGATTCATTAAAGCTCTTTTGCAGAAGCATATGCTTTGATGAAACTCCTGGCATGAAGTTTTCCTGAAGCGTGGGACTGAATTTAAAGGCAGATTTTCTGTGCTGGCAGAAGAGTGAGCCCGGACTTTGCTCTGTGGCTGCTCCTGGGTCACTCAGCTGGGCTGTTCAGCCCCTGCCAGGGCACCCCTGGGAATATCCAGGGATGCTTTTTGCTGACCTCTCCAGGTGCTGAGACCTCTCAGTGGGGTAGGAATGGCAAAAGGGCTGATTCTCCAGCCCCTGCTTTGAAAGAGCTGTGGCCTGTCCCTCCCCTGCAGGATGTCCTGGCCTGGCTTTGTGTTCTTGCTAGGCAAAACCTGGAATATCCCTGGGGTTGAATGCAAAGCATCACAAAACAGTGGAGAGAGAGAGATTCTCTATAGAGAATGAGAAGTTAGAACTCTCAGGAATTTTTTTGCTCGACAGATACATTTTTTTGCTTTGTTCTGTCCTACTGGTAGCTACTGGGAAGAAGCTCCTGACAGCATCCTGAAACCAGCAGCTGATGGTATTTCTGTGAGGCTGTGTGGACACCCTTCCTGCTGCCCTGAGCCTCTGGAAGGAGGCTGTTACTCTTCTGCTGGAGTCTTTGATGTGCAATGAACAGCCCCAGCTCTGACAATAACATTCTGCACATCTACAGTTCCTGCAACCCAACTCAAAATTCCCTTTCAGAGCCTGCACGAAACACCCTGAGCAGTGGGTAGGAGAGTCAGTGTGTTCCCAGGGTTTCTCCAGGGGGAACTGGAGATCTGACAGACTCGGTGATGTGCCCACTGTCACACAGGAGGGAGGGAGGGAGGGAGGGCNATTATATATGTGTGTATATATATATATATATATAAACAAAGATACCTTTTCTACCATAGCTGGTTTGGGGTTCTTTTTTAAGCACAGCCCTTTCATATGTTTTTCTCTTCCTTGTTTTCTGTGTGTCTGCCCACTTTGTTTTCCAGCTCTCTGCAAAATACCCAGGACTGTGTAGTCTGCTGATTGGTGTCTTCTGGGGTCTTTTCTCCTTTGATAAAATGCTGCTGGCTGTTCTGTACCTGGTACTTTATATCCTTCTCCCTCTCATATATAGCTACCTATATCATATGGAAAGGATCAAACAGTTTTGATTTTTCCCAATGATACTGAGAAATGCAATATTTATCACAGGTTACTTGCAGAGAAGAAGAAAGGAGAATCTAAGAGTGTTCCCTTCAGCTGTTTTTCTGTCAAGGCATGGTGTATGTCCCAGTCCACTTGTTTTGCTCAGTGTGTTAGTTCTGCTCACTACCAGTTGTAATGCAGCAAGACTGATAAAGTTGGTTGCCTATTGGCCATGTGAAAGAGAAAAAAAACAACCTAAGCTGGTTGTTAGTTATCCCCACTAAAGTGCTAAACAAATCTCCCAGCAGCTAAACTCCCTTCCCATTTTATTACTTACTGTACCTTATAAATCAAATATTTATTAACTGAAAACAGCTTTGCTCACTGACTGATCTTGCAAACATGGGACAAATTCACCACAGCTGGCTAGTGGCCAATTGCTTATTCAGGCTGCTGTAGGAAATTGGCCTGGTGGAAAGACAAACTCTGTGATGATTTTTCTTGCTCCCTTCCCCACTTCCCAGGAACAAACCTCTCACATGCCTGCTTTGCCTGCCATATTTACCTTTCATGAAAACCAATGTGTCTGAACGAGGTGACTGCTCCCCTTTTTGAAGAGGACTTTATTTTTGTTGTGCCTGCGTGGAAAAATGAATCTTTAGTGGTTGGGAAAGGCAGGAGCAGACACAGGCGTTGTTTCAATTAGNTATGTGTGTATATATATATATATATATAAACAAAGATACCTTTTCTACCATAGCTGGTTTGGGGTTCTTTTTTAAGCACAGCCCTTTCATATGTTTTTCTCTTCCTTGTTTTCTGTGTGTCTGCCCACTTTGTTTTCCAGCTCTCTGCAAAATACCCAGGACTGTGTAGTCTGCTGATTGGTGTCTTCTGGGGTCTTTTCTCCTTTGATAAAATGCTGCTGGCTGTTCTGTACCTGGTACTTTATATCCTTCTCCCTCTCATATATAGCTACCTATATCATATGGAAAGGATCAAACAGTTTTGATTTTTCCCAATGATACTGAGAAATGCAATATTTATCACAGGTTACTTGCAGAGAAGAAGAAAGGAGAATCTAAGAGTGTTCCCTTCAGCTGTTTTTCTGTCAAGGCATGGTGTATGTCCCAGTCCACTTGTTTTGCTCAGTGTGTTAGTTCTGCTCACTACCAGTTGTAATGCAGCAAGACTGATAAAGTTGGTTGCCTATTGGCCATGTGAAAGAGAAAAAAAACAACCTAAGCTGGTTGTTAGTTATCCCCACTAAAGTGCTAAACAAATCTCCCAGCAGCTAAACTCCCTTCCCATTTTATTACTTACTGTACCTTATAAATCAAATATTTATTAACTGAAAACAGCTTTGCTCACTGACTGATCTTGCAAACATGGGACAAATTCACCACAGCTGGCTAGTGGCCAATTGCTTATTCAGGCTGCTGTAGGAAATTGGCCTGGTGGAAAGACAAACTCTGTGATGATTTTTCTTGCTCCCTTCCCCACTTCCCAGGAACAAACCTCTCACATGCCTGCTTTGCCTGCCATATTTACCTTTCATGAAAACCAATGTGTCTGAACGAGGTGACTGCTCCCCTTTTTGAAGAGGACTTTATTTTTGTTGTGCCTGCGTGGAAAAATGAATCTTTAGTGGTTGGGAAAGGCAGGAGCAGACACAGGCGTTGTTTCAATTAGCATAATGGGTGTCTGTCAGCCGCTGAAATGAAAAGCTCCTTGGAGCAGATGTTTCTGCAGTTGTTGTCTGATCATCTTTTGCTGTCTCCTGGCTTCGTGTTAACCTGTGGGGGTCCTCAACAGCCCGACTGCAGCAAGCTTGAAGCCCTTTGGATGCTGAGGGATGACAGCATGCCAAGAACAAAACTGAATTCACACTCTCTTTCTCCTCCCCTGCAAGTAAACCTGAAAGGTCTTTGCATCATTCGAGGCTTTGCCTTTGGTTGCTGTAATGAAAGTGATTTGCTGTCCGTTGTCTGATAAACATCCCCTGGAATGACAGCACAGTTGAGCTCTTTCACTGAAGGGGAGGCACAGAACAAGCAGGAATTGCAGCATTTAGGAGAGGCTCTCCAGGGAGGTGCTCAGGGATGCTGTTTTCCCTCCCTGCCAAGGCCAGCCTCAGCTGCTACAAGCACGAGTGTTGCAGTAAATGCACACAGCAGGCTGGGTACCAGCAGTAAATCCATTTCCAAGCCTCACTTGTGGCCCCAGCAGCCACACATTGTGCCCTGAATTTGCTCAGCTGATGTTCATCAGCTGCAGTTGCATTGATTTCACTGGTTATTACCTAAAGGACTTCAAATGCTACTTATGTTTTGTGTCATTATCTTTGTTTTCTCTCTCTTGGACTAATCTGAGGGGTTATCCAGCAGTTCTCTGCTCACAGCAGCACTTTCCCCCAGGCAGAAACTCCAGCTTGCTCCTGGGGTGTGTTCTGCTCCTCCCTGGTACCCCCCTGCTCTTCCCCAGCAGGCACCAGTGGGAGATGTTGGAAGCCTGGAAAGAAAATGGGAGTTTTGAACTTTCTGTGCTGACCCCCAAAAGAACACTGCACTTGACCTGAGGCCTTGGAGAAGGCTTCCAAAATTGAATTACACAACTAGAATCACTGGTGTGCATTTCAAATAGAAGCGTGTAACACCACATGGTGAAAATTTTAGAATTTGGGGTTTTAAATTATAGCAATACATGCAGGGCAAAATGGAAGTTTTAGGGCAGAGGTTTCTTTCCTCTTCACCTTCTTCTTCACAAGTCTAAGTGAAACCTTTGTAATTAAATAAAAAATGCCACTCTGTGTCACAGGTGTTTGGTTATTGGGTCAAAAGTAAAAATAATTCAGGTGTAAGTTCTTAATTGGACAGTTTAGGTTTAAAAGACCTTGTAATGAGAGAGATAAATTGTCATTTTGCCATTTTTAGCTTGTTAGCTAGAAGTGCTGTAGCAGTCACTGTAATATAGATAAGATTTAATAAACATCTGGGTCCAAACAAGAAACACCATCTCTCAAGCTTTTAATCCCAAATCTGGCAAAAGAGAAAAAAGAAATTACAAAGTGATATGGTGGGCTTGGGAGGTCACAGGTGACCAGTACTTTACAGGCTAGACACTTTTCTTTTTCTTTTTTTTTTTTTTTTCCCAAAGGCTAAAATCTATAATCATATCTGGGCTTCTGACCCATCCCCTTGTGAATTATTGCTAATATTTTCCCTTTATCATTTTTATACCTTTGGATAGTTGAACATGGATATACTCTGTCTTCAACCACTTTGCCAAGCTGGAAATATTTGTATATTTGTAAAAAAAAAAAAGAGAAAAAAAATCTACATTTTATATTTGTGACAAGATGCACGAGCATTGCTGAGCGAGAAGCAACTGCCAGAGCCCACAAATCTCTGTGTTAATTTTACACCCACCAAGCAGGGCTGATGTATTTTATAAAGATGGTCATCAGGGGCTGCTTATTTGGATAATAAAATAGCCACAAAGTCACTGTTGTTTGTTGGCTTTCTTTTAATTCACTTTTATTGTGTGTAAACTATTGTCTTGAAATACAGAGCAAGAGTGGAATAAAGGCAAGAAATCCATGGAAAGCTGCTCACAGAGGCACTGAAAATAGCCAGCCCCACTGAGTTAATGGTTAACTGGGACAGGATGGGCTCAGCCTGATGCAGATCCCAGAACCTGCCCCATCTGCTGAAGGATGTTTGTCTTTCCACAGGTACAGATGGATGAGGATGGGTTGGGTGTGCATAACAAAAGCAATGCTAAATGTATTGTTTGCCTTTCCTGGGTGACAGCATTATTCTGCAATTCTCAGGTTTCAGGTCTTCAGGACATCTGTAGGTTACTTAGAAAATGTTTGGAGGAAAATCTTGGACTCAAAAAGTGCCCAGAGCAATCTTATGTTTACAACCCTCGTACACTTACCTAGAAATGCACTTTCAAATTTTTGCTTGCTTCCTCCAGACTAGGTATTTCATTCCAGGTAAATGTAGAAATGGGAGCATTCTTAACCAAACCTTTCTGGTTGCCATGAAGTGGTGCATTGTAATTTAAAAACAACAACAACAACAAACAAACAAAGAAACCACAAAACCCAAACAAACAAACAAACAAACACCAAAACAAAAAAAAAAGGCAAAGCAAAAAACCCCCAAAATAATAAGAAGAAAATAACCAGAAATAACCAGCTCCTTGCTTTGTGTCTCATACATTGTAATGCATTTCTTGTTAATGGGAATAGGCCTTGTACTGGTGCAGGTATCAGCTCTAGCTTTACTGCACCTCTCACTAGCGTTTACTTGCTGGGTGCTGTTAGTTATTCTGAAATTGCATTTTATTCTTTAAGGCTTGCTTTGCTTTTCTGATAGTGTTTTAGGTTTGTTTTTTCTTAATTTGCATTAAATTGGTCCTGATTTTCCAAATAGCTTCTCTGTGACAATAGAAGGCACTAAATGCAGGGGCCCATTTACTTTCACAATGTTTTGGGTAAAAGGATTTAGGCTGAAGCAGAGACAACCTAATTGCTGTAGTTTGGGAGTAACTTTAAACACGAAAAACAATTTGGTCCTTTAATTGTTCAGCCAATCCACCAAGACTACATGATTTATTCTTTCAAACTCTTCTTTGTCTCTGACTATATTTATTATATGGCCAAGTTATGCCCAGTTTGCACCTGACTGACCCCAGGGAATGACTGGAATTTGCTGTCTGTAAATAAGGGGGTGAGGTTTGCCTGGGGGCTGGGGGAGAGGGGGGTGAGCAGAGTGTGATGAGAGGTCTGTCACCCATGTAAGTGAGGAGAAACACCTCAGCTGGGTGTCAAAACCAGATCAGAGGAAGCAAACCTTCCCCACTAATTAGTTCCTAAGTGCTATTTATTCCTCTTGTCACCAGACTGACTCCCAGCACTCCTCAGTGTGACTTGGTCAGGCTCCCTGCATGCTGTCCTGGTCTGTGGGGTGTGGGAGCTGCTCTGGAGCACCAAACTGTTGGATCTCAGAAATCTGGAGTTTTTGAGCTTTCTGTGATTCCAGGCACAGCCCCCCTGGAAAACACTGCTCTGGAGCTGAAACCTTGGAGAAGGCTTGGGAATGTGAATAATGAGTTAGAAATCCCCAATGTGCAGTGGGTGAGATGTGTGTGTGTGCACTGGGGATGGGTTTGAAATTTGAGGTTTTTACAGAATAGTGGTGGAGATGGGACAAGATGGAGAATTTTGGGTGGTGTCTTTTCTTCTTGTTCATCTTCTTCTCTTCCTTTTCTTCACAGAACTCAGGCAGTGACCTTTGGTTGGTCAGTCTAAAGTCACTCTAAGGGTCATGGGAATCTATTATTGGGTCAAAAGTATAAATAATGTAGGTGTAAAACTGTTATTGGTGTGTTTAGCTTTAAAAGGCCTTGAAGCAGGCTCAGCTGGGGCCATTTTTCCCACTTGTAGCAAGCAGCCAGAGGTATTGTTGTACTTTCTGTAATTCCTGATAAGATACAATAAACATCCAAGCCTGAACAGGAGAAATCATCTCAATCACCTTTCTTTTAATCCTGGCTCTGAACAGAAACAGAGAGACTGATGACAAATCACTAATTAGTGGTGCAAAGCCCAAATCATTCCAACACCAACCCCCCCATGCAGTTGCAGGAGGGTGTGTGCCATGTCTGGAAGGAATCAGGGGTTTGTGGGGCACTGAGCCTTGCTGCAGAGAGCAGAGCTGGGTCCTGCCCACTCCCAGCCACCCCTGCAAACATTCCAGCTCAGGGCAGGTGTGGCTCTGAGCAGCCTGATCTGGTTGAAGATGTGCTGGCCCATGGCAGGGAGCTTGGACTATTTTTAAGTAACTTTTAAGTGACTTTTAAGGATCCCTTCCAACCCAAACTTTTCTGTGTTTCTGTATTTTCTGGTACCTTCATTGCCAAGGTGGCTTTGGCTGCATATTCCTGCCCAGTTGCAGTGAGCAGGGTTGACCCTGTGCTAGATTGGGTAGAGGACCCAGCCCAGCTAAAAAAAAAAAAAAAAACAAAACAAAAACTCTGGGATATGGTGGGAAATTGTTTTCAAACCAAATCAGCTCCCAGATACATCCAGGTGCACAAAAGGGAATGGGATGAGCAGGAGGTGAGGAGGTGACCACACAGTGATCCAGCTCACTTGCCTCCCTCCCAGCTGAGCATCAGGGCCAGCCCAGGAGAACTTCTTGAGCATCTTTGTCTCTTCATTCATTCCAGAGACAGCCAGGCTGCTTTCCTCCCGTGAGGAGATGGGAGAAGGAGGGGAAGAACGACAGATCTGTGAGAGGAGCACCGTGCCTCTGACAGCTTGCAGATGCACGGGAAGCAAGGTTGGCAAAAGGCAGCATTAGGTGCTCCTGCTGCCAGCTAATAGTGTCCAGTCAGGTGGGTGAGCCGAGCAGACAGATAGTAATGGATTAGCTGTACCACAGCAAATGCTTTATTGGCAAGTAACCATTTGCAACCTACTGTGCTCTTCCACCCAGAATTTTCCTACTTCAGCTCCTGACAAACCACTGTCCTAGCACCACCTAGTGCCCAGCCTGGCAATTCAGACGTCCTTAACGAGGGAATTCCAGCCATTTGTGGCCTAAAGATAAAAATTCAGGGGGATTTTCTTGGGTTTTTTTTTTAGGCTAACATGGACTCCTACAGCATCTTCAGAAAAGTCTACAGTTGTACCATCTGAAATAATGCTTTTATTTCCAAATCCTGCCATTTCTTAGGGTGATTGTCTTCTCTTGAATGTCTGAAATCTCTCTGCATGGAAAAGGGCAGCAATCAAGAACCTTTCCTGAGAGGGATGTTGAAATTTTCACTTTCAGAAGGGGTATCTTGGCTGAATAAATGAGGAACGCAGAGGTATTAAGAAAGGACTTTGTGAAAGATGCTTATTCTTCAGTGTCAGTGGCAAGGCAAGACAGTGGTTAAAATTTTGCTGCTTAAAAGGCCTGGATTATTTCCAAGAGGATGGAGAAATGGAGAGCAGAGTGTGCCGCAAAGAACAGCAAAATGAGACCATGGTGTGCCTGGCAAAGCGAGCTGGCATGCAAAGAAACTGAAATTACTGCAAAGTGTCCTATTTCTCATGAAGTCAGAAGCACAGCAGGAATGTTGGCACTCCCAATTCCAGCCTCCAAGCAGCATGGATCATTATAACTTATTGCCAAACTCTTGGTTTATTAGCACTACAGAGCCAGGAGCGTGTGTTTGTATCCCTTCTGTCACATTGCATCCACGGGGTTAAGTGTCACAGTTTGCAAAGTGGAGCAGACTAATTATCATGGATGAGAAATGGCTAAAATCTGACAGTCACGTGTCTGCTGGGAAGGACAACCCACGAGATGTCAATGAATGGGGGAAAAAACCACTTTGGGGAAAGCTTTCCCAGGTTTTCAGCAGTTCTGGTAGTGAGCTTTCCCCAGTGTCTCACAGAAATCCCAGACAGCAGGAGCTATTGTGATGGATGTGTCACAAGGACCATTGTGTGTGTGACTGTCACCACTGTGTGTGACTGTCACCACCACTGTGTGAGTGTGGCTGTCACCATTGTGTATGTGTGACCGTCACCACCCCTGTTTGAGTGTCACTACCACCACTGTGTGGCTGTCACCACCACCATTGTATGGCTGTCACCACCCCAGTGTGAGTGTCACCACCACTACCAATGTGTGTGTCACCACTACTGTGTGAGTGTCACCACCTCTGTGTGTGTGGCTGTCATCCCCTCATGTGAGTGTCACCACCACTGTGTGGCTGTCACCACCACCACCATTGTATGGCTGTCACCATTGTGTGTGTGTGTGACTGTCACCACTGTGTGGCTGTCACCACCACAGTGTGTGTGAAGCTGTCACCACCACCACCATTGTATGGCTGTCACCACTACTCTGTGGCTGTCACCACCACCACTGTGTGTCATCACCACCACTGTGTGTGTAGCTGTCAGCACCCCTGTGTGAGTGTCACCACCACTGTGTGTGTTTCATCACCACCACCACCACCAATGTGTGTGTGTCACCAGCACTGTGTGTGTGGCTGTCACCACTACTGTGTGAGTGTCACCACCACTATATGAGTGTCACCAACCCTGTGTGAGTGTCACTCCCCCTATGTGAGGATCACCATCACCACTGTGTGGCTGTCACCACCACTCAGTGTCACCACCACACCTGTGTGTGTGTGAGTGTCACCTCCCCTGTGTGTGTGGCTGTCACCACCACTGTGTGAGTGTCATCACCCCTCTGTGAGTGTCACCACCACTGTGTGTGTTTCATCACCACCACCACCAATGTGTGTGTGTCACCAGCACTGTGTGTGTGGCTGTCACCACTACTGTGTGAGTGTCACCACCACTATATGAGTGTCACCAACCCTGTGTGAGTCACTCCCCCTATGTGAGGATCACCATCACCACTGTGTGGCTGTCACCACCACTCAGTGTCACCACCACACCTGTGTGTGTGTGAGTGTCACCTCCCCTGTGTGTGTGGCTGTCACCACCACTGAGTGTCACCACCACACCTGTGTGTGAGTGTCACCTCCCCTGTGTGTGTGGCTGTCACCACCACTGTGTGAGTGTCATCACCCCTCTGTGAGTGTCACCACCACTGTGTGTGTTTCATCACCACCACCACCAATGTGTGTGTGTCACCAGCACTGTGTGTGTGGCTGTCACCACTACTGTGTGAGTGTCACCACCACTATATGAGTGTCACCAACCCTGTGTGAGTCACTCCCCCTATGTGAGGATCACCATCACCACTGTGTGGCTGTCACCACCACTCAGTGTCACCACCACACCTGTGTGTGTGTGAGTGTCACCTCCCCTGTGTGTGTGGCTGTCACCACCACTGAGTGTCACCACCACACCTGTGTGTGTGTGTCACCTCCCCTGTGTGTGTGGCTGTCACCACCACTGTGTGAGTGTCATCACCCCTCTGTGAGTGTCACCACCACTATGTGTGTGTGATTGTCACCCCCCCTGTGTGAGTGTCACCAACCCTGTGTGAGTGTCACCATCACTATCAACACTATGTGTGTGTGATTGTCACCCCCCCTGTGTGAGTGTCACCAACCCTGTGTGAGTGTCACCATCACTATCAACACTATGTGTGTGTGATTGTCACCCCCCCTGTGTGAGTGTGGCTGCCTGCTCCCACTCCCTGCAGTGGCACAGCCCCAGCCTTCCCTCCCAAAGGGAGCCGTGCCTCCTGCCCTGCTCAATCCCACCAGGGCAGGGCAGGGCTGTGTTGCAGGAGGTTCTAATTCCAGGGTTTGCTGAAAGCTCAGGGGCTGTGTTCCAAATGAGGGCTGCTTTTTTGAATAAATTATTAGGAGCAGCAGAATTAACTTCTGAAAGGGCCCTTTTTTTATAACAATAGACTTTGGAGAGGAAGAGAAAGAGTCACATGAATAACAAGTGTGCCCCTGACAAAGAGAGGAGCTTTCTGGGGTTCCCCAAACCCCAGCAGCTGATGAGCACCCCTGTGCTTGCTGAGGGGAAGACACTCCACCTGAAGATTGTCACTTCACTAATGACATGATTGCTAAGATTTTGGGTGGGGATTTGTCCTAACAGATGTTTTTCTTCACTTACTTTTTTTTTTTAATTATTCCTGATGCTTTTACCTATCAAATTGCAGACTTCTTCAAAGGAAGAGGAATAGGCAGTTGTCATAACAACAAAGCTCTTCATTACCACAGGAACCTTTGACAGCTTTATTTAAAACATTAAAAAAATTAAAAGAAAAATCCAACCAATTATTTTTATCAGTCTGATTCATGTTCTTCTTAAACAGATTATAGTGTGTTCTCTAGCAGTTACACTGTGAAGGGAGTATGGCATGAATATTTATGGTAATGTAAACTTTGAGAAAAAAAAATTAAAAGTGAGTTTGTTGTCTTTATGAGCTTCCTGTGGTAATAGTTCACCTTGCCTTTTAATTAGAGGACATGATGTGAAATTTAAAGGTGGAATTTTTCTTTCTTTCTCACATATGTAAAGCATGAAATAAAATACCGAGTTAGTCATCTATGTGTTCTAGAAAATTATGTCTTCCATTTTTCAAGCCAAAAGAAAGGATATTGGCATCCTGAAAGTAGAGGAGGAGTGATTTGTTTGTTAAGAAGTGGAGTTTGAAAAGTTTAGAACAAAGTCCTGTTTTTAATACTTAATTCCCTGAAGCTGAAAGAGAAGAGAAAGAAAGATCAGCTATTACTGTCCCATCTTACAGAGGAGGAAGATGCAGGGAGGTGTTTCCATGGCCCCTCCACTCCCAAGAAATATCCTTTTTAGTTGGAAATGTGACTTTCTGGGGCAGGAGAAGCTGGGGGCTGAGCTGGGGACAGAGCACTGCCTGGCCACAGGGAACAGGAGCCAAGGAGCCCTTGTGCTTTTCCACACAAAAGAGGCAAATAGCTCCAACTTCTCCCTGTTTAACTTGCACACTCAAATTTGAAAGATGCTTTTCTGGATTTCACATTCTAATTCCTAGTCTGAAAGAAAGGCTTTCATCTGTTCAAGTCATTTATAGTATCCCTAGCAAAAGGATTTTTTTTTTACAGCAAAGTGAAGGATAATAGTGGAATTGCTAAACTCATACCCTTAAAATAAGTCACATTTGTCCTCCACACATCCAGTGATGTTTCTTGCTGGGCGTAATCAACAACTTAATTCTCTCCCTAAGCCAAGGAAAGAAAGAATATCTGCAGAGACCCATCATTCTGTCTTCTATCCATAAAGGAATATAACAAGCAGCCGTTGCATTTATCTTAAGAAGAGGAGAACTGTAAATTGCCTCATCTCACAGGCACTTCTCCTGCAGATGTCCACAATTCCTCCATCAGGAGGACAACCATGAAAAGCAGGGAAAACCCCAAATATATAAGGTCAGGCTCCTCTCCCATAATAATAGATTACTTAACCTCAGATGTGTTGGCACCCTATTTTCTGCCAGTTTGGGGGCAGAGAGGTTTTTATTTACCTTTAAAAACAGGCTGGCCACATGCAGCAGAGGTTGTTTTCTCCCTGAGTGGAGGGGATGGGGTGCTGAGGGTATTATTTCCTTATTCCCTTCCTCCTCCATCTACCCACAGGCTGGGTTTGATGGCTTCCCTCCGAGGGGAAATATGGCCCTGGCTCTCCTGTTACACGAGCTGGTGTTGGGAGTTATTATTTAATTATGACAACTACACACATACAAGGCACTGCATTAGGAAACACACACACACCATCTGCTAGATCCCAGGATTTAGCTGTGGGCGTACAAGAGCAGAGTCTTATGAGCATTAACTTTATTCCAGGAGACCATAAATGCTCCTTGCACAGCACTGCTGAGGGAGCCATCCAGGGGAAGAGCATTCCTCCATGATATAGTCATTACTGCTTCAGCAAGATGTTAATTTTTACAATAAATAAGCTTAATCTTTTTCATGCAGATCGTTTTAGAAAATAAACAGGCCATTTTTATGAGCTACTTAGAACTGGAGCTGGGATGGGATTTGTGGTAAGGTCCTGCATACACTACAAATTGTAAGCAATTTTGAACTCCTGGGGAACTACTGCATTCATTATTTCTTGTGGGTTTTTAAATAACTTATAAATGCAACATTTTTGCATGTTTCAGAGCATTTAAAAAGCAGAATCATTGCCTGGTGGAACCCAATTCCTGATTACTAAAGGAAGATGAGGACTGCAATCCATGGGCTGAGCTTGTAGTTTTACCACAGCTCCTTTCTCTGATTGCTTCTGGAGAACCTGTGTGGAAAATAGGGATTGAGGGAGCTGCTGTGGGAGAGCCTGACCACCTTGGAGGCATGAAATCCCTTGGGCTTCAGTGTGGTGTCCTCTGCTAGACACATCTGTAACTTCAGCAGAGGTTAGCAAACAGAAGGAAACTCAGTTCTGGTATCTTTAACCACAGAGCTCACTTTTAGAAAGAAAGCAATAATGCAGTTTTGGGCCCCTGAGGATATCACTAACCTGCCTGACGTGGGCTGTGAATAGTAATGTACAATAGCTGTGTGATTCTGATGTGAATTGTTGATTAATGTTTGCTGAAGGAATAATGCAGCTGCAGTCTTGAGGATAACAGAGATGTTGTCTTCTTCATGAAGTATTAGAGAAAGAAATGATATTACTAGCCAGAGTTAGGCATTTGATTCCTTTCATGACTAAATCTCAAGAGGGGACTGATCCTGCCTTCTGGCCAGCCCTGAGATGAATTCATTTGTGTGGCAGTCTCTGTTTTGACACTAGAGATGATATCCTGTCCTGGCCAGAAGGTTTCACAGCTTTGGTGAGATCCTGTGAAGGAGATGAACCATTCCAGCCCAAAACTAGCCTGGCTTTCAGAAGCCAAACGTGGCCTCCAGGTTCAGCTGCTCCTGTTGCCCTGTGGGACATGGGCTCAGTTCACAGATCACAGAATCCTGGAATGGTTTGGTTTGGGAGGGACCTTAAAGTTCATCCAGTTCCAACCCCCTGCCATGGGCATGGACACATTTCAATAGATCAGGTTGCTCAAAAGCCCCATCCAGCCTGATCTGGGACACTTCCAGGGATGGGACATCCACAGTTTCTCTGGGCAGCCTGTGCCAGAGCCTCACCCAGCTCACAGCAAACCTGCCTTGTGTCTGCCTGGCAGCCTGGATAAGGCTGTGCAGCCTGAGCCTTCATTCCTGTCTTGTAAACAAACTGATTTCATATTGTTAGGAAATCTCATTTTCTCTTTATCTGTGGAAATGATGCTCAGGCATTGTGGAAAAGGGGATCACATAACCAGGTTAGTTTTGGCTGCATGCAGGCACACGTTGTGTCACTCCCTCGCAGAAGCATCATCATTTCAACAGCTACAAGTTTATGTAAAACACTTCCATTCCCCGTGGCAGGAAAGTTTATTAGCACTGTATTCCTCTTCTTGCTCTCCACTGAGCCAAGTAGCTGTGTCTCACAACTACAGAGAGAAAAATATAATATCTAGGCTGGCTTTCCTAGTGCAGCCTAAGGGGATTGCTGTGGCTTTCACCCCCATCTAACACATCCTCTGCAGGACATGGGATCCCACTGACATCAGGCAGCAGCCCTGGTTTGCCTGGCCAGCTCTGGATACAGCACCAAGACAATGACAGAGGCTATTTCAGCAATTCCAGCCATGACCACTGGTTTGGAACAAACTGGCAGCAAACTGAAGCTGACCCTAGGGACACACCTGGGACCTGCAGAATGAACAATGCTCCCTCCACACCCCTGAGCAGAATCACCATGGGGGGTTTAAACTCTGCAACTGTCAAAGAAACCACATATTTGAAAGCATTGGTTTTAAATCAAATTCTAGGCAAAATAGCAAGCATAGGAAAACATCAGTAGTTTCATTTGGTAAGGTAGGTAGAGGTGTTTGTGTGTGTCTTTTTTTAAAATATGTTTTATAATGTAAATACAACTTGGATGAGAAAGAGAAAAATTGTTTTCATCATGAAAGCAACTGTAATTCCCAATTAAACAACTGCTAATAAACGTTGGTATTGTTCAGTCTCCGTGGAGGCCACCACTAACATCACACAGTGCGTAGGCCCCCAAAGCTCTTGTTTGTTTCTAAAGAGATCAGGTCACACCACTCAGTTCCCCCCAATTTATTTAAATCTGTTACTTTATTTCAAGTGCTAATTATCTCTCACAACAAACAGAGCCTTGTCAGCTGCAATTACTGGCATTACAATAGATTATCAACAGAAAAGTGTGTCTTGAAGCAAGAAGTGTTGCCTTGGTTACCAACCCAAAACGCTCCTGGATTGCATCTGTAACCACAATTTCCTGATTATACCTGAAATATTTCATGAGGGAAGGCCGTCTTTTCATCCTAAATTAGTACAGGGCACCACGAGCCAAATTTTACCCTGCAGAACTGTGATTTAAATCACAACAGAGCAAGTTTGGAGCCAACGCCAGCATATCCTGAAGGCAAAAGGAAGGGGTTACATTTTGCATGAGCAGAGGGGGATGCATCCTGCTCCTGTAGTTAGTGTTAGAATAATTCCTGTGCCTTCCCAAGCCTCGTGCCTGGCTCGTACACCAGAGCAGGCTCTTGCCCAGCAAGGCAAGGCGAAGCAGGTGTGTTTCACAGAGCCCTTCCCCTCCCCAGCAAACACTCTGACACGTGCAAAGAGCTGGCACGGGCTCGGCAGCCTTGGGCTGGTGGGAAATGCAGATTCCAGGATGGCAGCGAGCGAGAGAGGGGCTTGATTTGCCTTGGCAGAAGGAGAAATGTCAGCCGCGAAGGAAGCGCGATTGGGGCGAGAAGTTGGGAGGTTGGGCACGTCTCTCATCCTGTGCCACACAGCCAAGGCTCCAGTGCCTCTGCCTGAGAAGTGTCTGCTTGTCTTTCATTCCACAGACGGCTGCTTCAGGCAGCAGGGAATCAAAACTTTGTGACCTCGTCAGCTGAGCGAGGTTCCAGGGCTGCTCAGGGGTGTGCCAGCCTCCAAAGAGGGACAGCAGAAGAACTGGGATGCCTAAGCTTTATGTCCATTAAATGTCAAGTATGTCCTAAACTGCAGTCCCACCAAGCACCATTTATTTTGACACCCCAGACTGTGACTCCTAATCTTTTATCTTTTCCCTTTCTGTGCTTCCCAAAAGCTTCATGGTCGATTTTAATGCACAGACATCAGTTCCCCAGCCTTGAAATGACTGACCAGCTCTTTGCCTATCTTTACTCCTAAGCTTGATCAAGATCTCCAAACAATTTGCTTACCCTAGAGGAATCTAAAAATTTTGGGAATGCTGACCAATTTAGATAAAATATGGTGGAAGCCTTTGCAGTGGGGATTTCTATGAGTGACATGGTGTCAGGACATTTGGCCAGAGAGGAGGAGCCCTGGACCTTTTCCTCCCTTGAGAGGAGGGATGGGGATGCATTTTCCAACTCCCTTTGGGCAGCTGTACCATGGCACAGCAGAGATTTAGTGGGAGACCATGGCCAGCTGTGTGCTTATGGCATTTTGCTTAAAAGATGCTCAGTTCCAGTCCCAGCTCTTTCTGTATTTTATCTGTGTAAAATCCATGCCATGTAAAAAGATCACTCCCTAGGAGCTCCAAATATTCTTGCATGGATTGTGTGTTTCTTGCTTATTCACCCCTGTTCCCCCTCTCTTCCCAGCTCAATTCACACAGAATCTCCTTGGGTGTTCAGAAGGGCTCCCAGCTTCACTCCCAGCTGTTTTGACACACAGGTGAGCACTCCCACACCTCCTGGGCTGTCCCTTGGTGCTGAGGGAAGGACAGGAGTCCTCTCAGAGTGAAAAAGAGACATGTCTGGGTGTGCTGAGTGTCTTTAAGTGCTGTAACACTGCAGAACCCCATGGGTGGTGGTGGCAAGTGAGGCTGAGTCCAATTTTCCTCTCTGAGTTTCTCAGAAGGGCTGGATCAGTGGCACTGCTGAGAAAAATAAATCACTGCTGATGGAAATATCACCTTTGAACCAATAGAAAACCACTCTGAGGAACATGTTTTTATTTCAGCTTTGGAATCACTGTCTAGGAATAAATAAGAGGGTTTGGGGGCATTCTGCAGATCATTGGGGAGCACACTGCAGAGTCTCATCTTCACTCACGTTTTTCATCCCCTCAATTTGCACAGCAGGAGCAGTGATTTGTACTCACAGCAGAACTGGTTTCTATTTATCCAAACCCAAATATAAATATTTCCATAAAGATAAAATTTTAATGCAGGGCTTTATGACAAAAGCTGTTATTTGCAGGCTGCCAATAACAAATCCATGCTGCTGTGATTTAAGTGGAAAAATTTAGAGCTGATTATAAAATGTTGTAATCAGGTGCAGCTATGAAGATATGACAATACCAGAGCTGAAGACAGAAGGTCCTGTTTGGGATAAAAAAGCAGAGTAAAGGACTGGAAGGCAAACCTGAAATTGTCTAGCATGGCAGCACCATCAGAAGAGAATTATGAGTTTCATGATGAGGTTCTCCCCTAGAACAGATTTCCATGAGTTAACCCAGGGAGAGAATGGGGATCAATACAGCTCCTTCACAGATATATTTTTGGCTGCTTCAAAAATGAATTCATTAATTCTAAATAAACAAAAGTTCAAATAAAAGTACTCTGCTTTAAGAGAATGTAACTAGAGCAGAGGGAAGTGGTAAAGCAGCACTTTAGAGAAAAATCTGGATACCCAGAGAGGGACAGGTTAGTCCATTATGCTCTTACTAAAATGAGACTCTTCCCATTTTTCCCTAACTTTGATATGCATTATTTTTGGTAAGACCCTCTTTGATTTCCTAAGCACATTTTGAAGAAGTAACAGAAATTGATTGCCAGGCCTGTGGGTGTTTGCTGAGCCTGGCAGAGGAAGAGGAGAGCTGACCATGGCACACAGGGATGCTTGGGATGGTGTGGCCATGAGCAGCTTTCTGTGATTCTTCAGATGTGGCACTTGAGTGGCCTTTAATGCATTTTGTCTGCATGAAGCCAGCCCTGGAATATGTCTAAAAGGCTCCCCTGCTAGAGTGCAACAGGTTTTGACAACCACCAGTGCTCAGAGGAAGAGCAAATGTGTGATTTAGGCCATTGTTGGGGACTTTTTCCCCACAAAGAGAGTTGTCACATTGCAAAATTGTAAAGCTGCATATAATGGGGTGCTGACTGCACAATATGTTACAGCTCTCCTATTATTCAACAATATAACTATGGTTATTTACCAATCTTAGATTGCCAAACCACAGAGAAGCAAAACTGTGTGAAAAAACTTAGCATGTCTAAAGCAAAAATTTGTTCTATCTCAGGCCATGTTATTATATTTTAAGATTTTATTAAGAAAAAAAAGTTTATTGAGCACTGTTTGCCTTGGAGGTGAGTGGTTCTGAAACTCTATTTCTTGTTTCATGTAACCATGCCTCAGTAAATTTTGAAGTTTTAACAAGAGTTTGGGGTCAGTTTCCTTAGGCAAGCTGAAGAAATTATTTCTGATTATTTAGTTAGTAGTAGTGGTATGTTCTTCTGTAATCATACACCAGGCACCTGGAATGAGGTGGGGAAATTAATCTCTGGTGCACCTTTAGAGTAGATGGATAAATAAACCCAAAAGAAATTAAAAGGAAAACATAACTTTAGACTGATTCTAGAAGTACTTTTGTTTCCTGCATACAATAGAAGTTTACATGCAGAAGACAGAGAGTGGGATGCACTGGAAAAGTTAAAATAGCCTAATTCCACTGGATAGTTTTCCTGTCATAATCTAAAATTAACAGCATGGCAGTGTGCAATCACAGAACAGAGGGAGCTACTTTATCCCATAGCCTTTGCAGTAAGACAAAAAGCAATTTAAAAATGCAGCCTTTGATTTTCTTATTTTACTCCCTTTCTCTGGATGTTCCCTATTTGTAATTCTTGCTTCTGCCTTTTGGTCACCCCTCAAATTCCTCAGCTCCAGGAGCTCTGGGCTCATGAGAGCTGGCAGATTTGACTTTGCTTCCCTTGGAACAGGCTCCCTTCTCAGATGGGGTGCTGCTCCACAATAGAAATAACTAATGGCAGTGTGACTGCTTGAGAGGCACATGGAGGGAGGGAGGAAAGGGATGCTATTCACTTCAGCACTGCAAATACAGAGAGCTTTTCTTTCTACAGGCATGTGTGGGAAGGGCATCAACAGAGCAATTACATGGTGGGTGGGAAAGGGGATTTTGTCACTTTGGCAGTGCTGGCAGACAGAAATAAACTGCTTCTAGGGGAATAGCAGGGTAAGAACTTGCACATCAAGAGCATAAGCAGAATTAAAATGGGCCCTTAAGGGGATTTATTGAGGGCTGGGGTTTTTTTTTGAAAGTGCCTAAGGCCCCTCCTATTTCATTGTGTGCAAGCCAAGAATCGGGAGCAGGGTGAAAAAGTGAGCAAATTGCCTCAAAACTAGTAAGAAACTTCTGACTGCAAGAATCTCATTAAAACCCCTATGCAGCTATTGCAGAATGTGGCAGAATGGTAAATTCAGCATGCAGGGCTGGTGAGAGGAGTAGTGGTCAACACAGCAGTGTGTAAGAAACCCTCCTCCTTTTTCAAATCAAAAACAGAGTTCATTTCCTCTTTTTTTAGAATGGGATGGGATGGGATGGGATAGAATAAAATTAGAATAGAATAGAACAGATTAGAATAGAATAGAATAGAGAAAATTAGAATAGAATATAGAATAGAATAGAATAGAATAGAATAGAATAGAATAGAATAGAATAGAATAGAATAGAATAGAATAGAATAGAATAGAATAGAATAGAATATGCTGAGTTGAAAGGGACCCATCAGATCAAGTCCAACTCCTGGTCCTGCACAGGACACCCCAAGAGCTGCACTATGTGCTGGAGCTGCCTGTGCTTTTTCCTGATTTTCCTGGAATTCCATGTTACTCAAGGCAGGAGGCAAAGCCTGCTCCAGATTGACTGGAAGAGGGAAAGGAAGCATTGCTGTTCTGCACCCACAACTGCAAGGTGCTGCTGGCCTTCTCTGGAAAATAAAAAAAAATTCTAACATGTGTTACAATAACATTGGACCATTGATAACACATCTGGGTGATGGAGATGGTTTGGCTTCCTTTCATGTTTTTTTCTTGCTAAACAATCCCAGTAGTGGTGTCCACCAGTGTAGATGAACACAGCTGTAATGTGATAGTGATGAATTGGAAAGTGCAGATTGCTGCAGAAGAAAAATAAGAAATATGGTGTGTGGAGCAGAGAAATGTGAAACACATGATGTTATTTCATGGACCCCAGGTGCCAACCACCAAATCTGAGTCACTTGTTGTTTAGTGGAGCAACTCATGGCACTCATGTGGTGCCCCAGTGCTCATAAGACAGGCTGGGCTGCCCTGCAGAGCACTGCAGCTGAGACAGAGCAAACCTGCCTTCAGCTAGACAGCCTGCAGAGATTTTCAATGGCACATGATTGGTGATGTCACGTAAAATTGACAGCTCTTCAGACAAAAGGAAGGAGCTTGACTTAATGAGTGCTATGGGTGGGTGTATAAGCAAAGACTTTTCTAAGAATTATCATTACCTAGGAAAGGCAATTTTCAGCTGAATTGACATTGCAGTAATTAAGGGCCAACGTAGAGAATCTTGGTCATTATAACTATTTAAATTTCCAAATTGCTTAGTTTAGAATTGCTTATGATTGAAGTGCTACTGACAGCCCCATCACTTTCTATTTTCAGCCAGCTTGATTGGCAAATTGATGAGGTCTGTACCTCACAGCCAGAGCTCCACCTTGGTGCCAAAAGTCAATACCTGGAGCAGAGCTGCAAGGAGCAGCTACGGCCAGATCAAACCACAGTGAATCCAAGCTTTAAGTTCACTCCTTGATAGTGGAAATGCACATTAAAGGGGTCACTGGGTGGCAGATTGTTGAAAACCATGATAAAAGATTCCTTCATATTTCAGTTATTTAAATTTACCTTACCTGTGAATTAGCAGCCTGGTTGGAATCCACACTGAACCTATTTTTTTCTGACTTTTTTCCTCTGTGCTGCCAGCCTCGGATGGACAATGCTTCCCAAATGGCAAATGCTATTCTGTGGTCATAGAAACTTTTTTCAGAGATGGATGAAAGAAACATCTGGACCATCTGAGGGGATTGCATTATGTCTTGCAGCAACTCCCCTAACTCTAAAAGTGAATCATTATATGTTGTACCTGCCAGTTGCTTTAATTCTCTTGTCATAATAAAGTCAGAGAGAATGGGAGACACAAACCATATTTTTATTTTAACAATTTAGAAGACTTTGTGCATTATTCTGCAGGAATGGAGGCACTGGTCTCCTTCAGCTTTGGCATGCTGGCCTCCTTTTCTTTCCCCTATAAAAATGTGTTATTGTGTACTTATTGTGTACTTTGTTCTACCGACTT
The DNA here is from genome assembly GCA_013397375.1 of Toxostoma redivivum. Lineage (NCBI taxonomy): Eukaryota > Metazoa > Chordata > Aves > Passeriformes > Mimidae > Toxostoma > Toxostoma redivivum. The sequence goes on along the minus strand of VXBI01001827.1, from coordinate 147,235 downwards.
AGAGAGAGAGAAATTTATTTTTTTTTAGTCAGTCCCTCTTCCTCTGTACTGTCACTTTTGATTCACAGTTGCTAAGCGTTGCAAAAGCTCACCAGAGGGACACTCTCATAGTGTGATTTGCAAACTTTGAAATAACACCCACCAGCAGAAGCACCATATGCTACAATGCTGCACAGTAAACTGACAGCAGTATTTCATTTATAATTTGAATTTCCAAAAATGTCAGCATTTTTCACATCAACAAATGCCTCTCGGCTTGCAGTGCATGACTCTTTCCCCTGAGTGGACATTAAATTGTGCTAATTCTGCTTGAATTTCTACAGACTTTATTAATGACAGATGCATTAAAATCAATTTGCTTTTATTATGGTAACTTGTCGTATTGAGACAAAATAAATCTGTGAATTTTCTGAATGTGCAGATAAGTCACTGGGCTTAAATGCAACCCAAATGTGTGTGTAGTTTACAGCATGTGGACTTTGTGGCTCTTTGTAACTCTGATAATCCAGAGCACCCTCTTTGATAATAAAATAAAGTACTAAGGAATAGTTTTTTAATCAGTCAAAGGCAAACTTCACATAAAACACAAGCTGTTCCCTTTGTGGTTAATTTTCATCCAGCTGCACTTAAGTACAACAGAGCCAGCAGAGAAAACTACTTGGCAACTCTTCCTAATTAGGGGACGTTAATTACAGCTAAATACTATACAATTTCTATGTTATAAGAGTTCACCTAAATCAATGTTATTATGGTACTAAAGGAATTAATAATGATTTCATACGTGGAAACTGTTGCCAAACTGCCCATTAGTTCAGAGTTTAAAACGACTTTACAATGAAATCCCTAAATCTGTGTTACATAAAGCCCTGGCAGACAATCCCACATGGCACTTGCATTGTGCACCAATAACTGGGGCTGATGGCATCCCCTGCTCCTGCTGCAGGGCTGGCATCCAGACTGGATATTTTGGGTTCAGGCTTGGTGGGGTAAACCCACAGACACTTCCCAGCTGAGGTCCCAGTGCTGAAATGCAAACTGGGGGTGTGGAGGGGGGGTCACAGCCCCTCTGGCTCCCAGGCCAGGGCTCAGGGATGCTCTTCCACCTAGGATGGAGAACCTCTCGTGGAGCTGGTCCATGCTGAGGTGTCCTTCACTGCATTTAGTCGTATTGGTGCTTTAAGTGCAACACCTTTTCTTGCACCTTGCATTTCTGGCAGCATCTGCCTTGTTAAAATTGTGGCTGAGCATTTCTAAATCAAATCCAGATTACCAAGAAGGGAGGAACATTAACCTACTATGCAGAGATAATTTCTCCCAGGTTATTTATCCTTAATCTGTTAATGTCATAGCAGCCTTGTGAGTAAAGTGGGAAGAGAGATCAAGACTGGCCTGGATGCACAGAGCAAAGCCCAGGTCTGTACAGAGCCAGGGAAGCCACGAGTGTGCAGTGCCCAGCTCAGGCTTTGCACAGAGCAGTCCTGAATGGCTCAAAGCTCTCTGTGCTCACTGGGCTTGAGGCAACTCCCTCAAACTCCCTCCAGCTTCCCTTGGCACAACTTGCACAACTCACAGGACTCTCCCTGTGCTCCAAGAGCTAGCTGGTATTTTCCCCTACCTTGAGTTACTGCTGCCCTGGGAACCACTCAGCTGTACCCTTCATTTCTGTGAAATGGAAATTCTTCTCCCTTAGTGTCCAGCTCCTCTTTTTGCCATTTTGCCCCTTTTGCTCACCGTGGTGGACGAGGTCTGATGGGTGCAAAGAGATACCTGAATTTGGTGGATTACAACCTCATTGGTTTATTTCTCAGAAATGGACAGAGAAAGATTTGTGTTGGTGCAGGGAAAAGCTGCTCAATTCATATGTTTTAGAGTAAATCAGGATCAAAGCAAGCTATTGATTTATTAACGACATGTAATTAACTGGCAATCAGTGAATTATAAATCCAGGGTCGACATTAGCACTGCAACAGATAAACCACAATACAAGATGCTTTCAAAATGTAAATAAATGCTTGTAAATTCAAAAAAGAGCCTTCAATATGCCATCCATCCCCAAAAATCTCCCACCACATTCACCCTACACGAGGGTGAAGAGGGACCCCACAGGGCTGCATATGCAGTTTAGGTTCCCTGGACTGTCAGGCCACAGGGAGGGGACACTCCTTGCCTCACTGGGACGTGAGGGGCACCCCCAGAGGGGTGAGAGAACCTTCAGGAGTTTAATGCCCAGCTCAGGAAAAGTCACGTTCAGCAAACACACACAGAGTTTTACAAGGCAGCTCCTGAGCTGCTGGGCTTTGAAGAGCTGACCTCCAGCCAAGTTATAAAAGTTGTTTTGCTGCACTGCCCCAGGACGGGAACATCAAAAAGATCAGGAGATAGATCCAAAATTAACCCTTTCTAAGGAGTCAACTGTGAGAACACGTGGAGGAAATGTTGGTAGATCAATACAGGTATCCACAATCACTAAAGAAGGCAGGCAACACTGGGAGATGTGCAAGCCTTTAGCTGAAACCATCACCCACACTGACTTTTCTTGAAGTTTTTGATCCATCTGGGGACAGTAATGACCTCGTGGGACTGCTAATCCAAATGAGTTCTGCACTGGGTACCTGTGCACAGCATTCCAGTGGGACACCCCCGTGCCAGCCCAAAGAGCAAAAAGCAGGAGGCCAAGCAGGGAAAGCCCAGAGCAGAAGCCAGGCAGGCAGGAAAGCTGCAGGAAGGTTTGTGTCCATGGCCCAGGGTATCACTGGCTGGGGCAGGATTACCTGACATGCCTAAATCTTGGAAATACCAGATATCCCAGCTTTCACTGCCACCCCACTGCTCCTCCTGGAATGAGCAAGAGAGCACTCTGCCTGCAAACCACAGTGTTTGGCCTTACACTTTGTAGTGAAAGCACTTTTTTGTTTAAGAAAACATATCTATATCAGCACTAGAATTGTATTTTAGTGAAACATTCAGCAATATTTACACCAGCAGAACACTAACAGATAGTGCTGCGTCTTTCACGTATGGAGCAAAGGGCTGACTTGCAACAGACTGCTATTTTGATAAGAATACCTTCTGCTTAGGAACTATTCTTAAGTTTATTTTTCAAGTGTTATTCCAAATCCATGTTATAAAATGTTTATATGTGCACTTAGGAGCGTGGTTATGGTATAGATGTGAAAGGGAAGGAAAAAAAAAGCGCCCCACAACTGGTGTCTTTTCTCATACTTAAAATGTCAGAATGGATTTGCAGTTCTGTCACCCTGGGCTGTGCAGAGCCAGCCCTCACAACTCAGGGGATGCTGCTAAAGTGCCCATTGCCCCCCAACCCCCAGCACACCTCCTGATACCCTGGGTACTCCCCAGGGTAGCCCAAGGAATCCAGAGGGAAGCAGAGTGGATCTGTCACCTTAAGGATGTGAAAGGAGATGTTCCTGTGACAATAAAAGCATTCCTAAGTGCACCTCAAATCGCAAATCATTTTCAAAATTGCTCCTGGCTTTTTAATTTCTTTCATTTGGAGGATTTATAGTGCTCTGATGTGCCAGAATGTTTATTCCATGGGCTGCCCGTCACGTGGCACCCCAGTGGCACAGCACCAGGCTCCAGCCCCTGTTAATCTAAACCTCTGCAAAGATCATCTGCAGCTTCTAATGAATGACTGATAACTCTGGGTGGGACTCTTGCAGTGATTAAAGTTAACATCAGCACATAGAGTTCCGTGTTTCAGCCTCTTCTTGACGGCTATTTGCCATTCTCCCTTTTTAGTATTGCCATCACTGAAACAAAAAGCTCCTTGTTTGAAAATTATTTATGGAGTGTTGCAGTGCTTTATAAGATTTTCATACAGCACTCTGTGAGCTGGGATCCTTTTGGATTAGAGTGTACTCTCAATTTCAATCCACGGATGAGAACGACTTGATTTTTTTTCATGGTTTGCAGCTCCAGAAATGGCCATGAATATGTATGGTGTCTTTTGACACTCCTTTGTGCCAGCTTTTGGGAAAGGCTCTGCAGGATCTGAGAAGGTAAAGATGGACACCAGACCCATCTATCTGTGCAGGTTTGTGCTTTCTGTGGCCCTCTTGGGTTGGGTTAGGTCCCAGCTGAGGGGCTCCTGCTGCCTCCCTGGTGGGCTTCAAACAATCTTAGATAATGACTTACAGAAAGTCTTGTTGGCACTCATCCCTCTTTGTTATTTTTGCCTGGTGCCCCTGATATAAACCCAGCACTTTGTATCAAACCATTCTCCCCCATTGCTGGAATTCACATTCACCTCCATCAACACTTTTGAATCCAGATGTGCAAAGGCAACAGCCAAGAACCACAACACATCCCAGCAAGGGCTGTGAGCAAACAGGGCCAAGCAACCAATCCCTGCCTCAATGAGTTAATTGCTCAGACAAATTAAGTTTACGGCACGTGACAAGAGACAAGGAATGAACACTGAGGCCTGGAGGGCAAAGCATTTAAAGTCATAAATAAAGACTAAGCTGCCCATGCAATCATCTCTCAACCTTTGTAAATGCCACTTGCAGTGACAATTTTGTTTCCTTGTCCATCTGTCTGTCTCCCAGCCATTCCCAAAACTAAACTGGTGGGAGATTGATTGTGAACCACTTTCTTTAAGTCCTAGTATTGCTCCTCTCCAGAGAGGAACCGTGTTTCTGGCAGGTTCCCCTCCACTCTTAGATCACCTCACTCTTGCTCTGAATCTGGGCTTCTGGATCATTTCTTCCTCTTTCCTTCCACTCTGCCTGTTCCCTCTGGCACTCCCTGTTTCCTTTATTCCTCCAACCTGTGCCAGTGCCTTTCTCCCCTCCAGTCCAGCTCTTGCCTGCTGATGGAATTACACTCTGCCTGGCACCCTGTGCCACACTGACACTGATGCCTTGGCTTTTAGCTTTTATGTCTTTCAGAATCTCTGCTGCTTGGTGTGTAACACTGAAACTTCATGTTAGGTGTTAGTGAGTTCTCTTCATAGGGTGGTTGGACAAAACAATTCCTTCCTAGCTGGAGAATCAAGGACAACTGGTACCCAAAAATCAGAAACAACAGCAAGGGAAAGGGGGCAAGGCAGGGGCTGAGATTTCATAACCTGGGGCTGTGGTTGGATCATTGACCCCAAATGGGGTCAATTGATTTAGGTGTAGCCAGGCTCCTGCACTGCCCAAGGTGGATCCTTTCAATAAATACCTGTTTTATTCCTTTTGATCTGTCTAGTCTCTGTTCCAGGTCACACCAGAGCAGCAGGACCATTCTCCCCCTTGCCACAGGTTCATGCTCCAAAACACTGGAATTTCATAGATCTCAACTGCCCCAGTTTCTAGGTGAAGTTTCTAGCTGAAAACTCCCAGCCCACTCCTTATTTTTATTCAGCTTTATCTTCTGATACTCTTTTTGTAGAAAGTTCACTCAAGGAAGACACCTACCCAGAAAATTTCAGTCCAAGCAATTAGCTCACCAGTGCCACAATTGCAGCATAATGGAGAATTAAACGTTTATGACTCTTGTAAGTGAGACTCCAACTTCTGCCTGGAATAAGTGTAATTTCTGAGGAAGGATTTAAAGCTCTATTTGTGCTTTGCTCATGCACTTCACTCCTGTTCTCTGCAAACATACCCTATTGACCAATTACACTGTGTTCAAACACACAAGCAGCAATTAACTCACTCATCTGCCTCACCTGTCACACGTGTATTTAAAATTCTCTCTTAGCATCTCAGCGTTTCTTAATCTCGTCAGCAAAACCCAAAGCACTGATGTATTCTTAGGCACAGCACTTTTTTCCTGCTCTTTCCCTGTGTTGCACCAGTTTTACACCCCATTGAGTTCAGGAGAGCTATACAGCAGGAAATTGGGCCCAAAGTACATATAGAGGTTTAAATCCCGTCCTAAAACACTGTAACACACTGCTCTGAGGCCCTCTAATGGAGACAATGGCAGCCACGATCAGCAGAATGGAATGGAATTAACAGTAAACAAAGGAATCTCCGCTGGAGGAGGCAGCTCAGGGAGAACATACTCAATGAGGAGTGGATGGATACTTCTCTGCAGTTGAAGTGACTTTTATTTATGTATTTATTGGTTTATTCAGAGCAGAAGGTCAAGAGGATTTTTTTTTTTTTTAAGAGAAGCAAGGGTGGGAAGTGAATGAAATTGGACCAAAGGGAAGAGTACAGGTGAGACCTCCTGGGAACCTGCACAGCTTTGATGGGGAGGTCACTGCTGCTGGGGACATCCCTGCTGTCTCCAAGGACAGTCTGTGGGCAGAGTGGCCATGAATACCTGTCCATCCTGCCTGAAGATGCTGTGCCTGGTTTCCTGCAGTCTAACAGAACACACTGAAGAGCTCTGAACCCTCCTGTGCTGCTGACACATCCCTTTCACCCTGGCTGGCCCTGGGGACTTGCTTTGTGTCACATTTTCCCCTTCCTCTGTGGCAAATCCTAAGCCAGCACAATGCCAAGATCCTCCTGCTCATCAGCAGCTCTTCTTAGGGGTTTTGCATTGGGATCTTACCTGGCATTGTCAGGGCAACATTTCAGAAATTATGAAACGGCTTTGCCTGCAGTCCACTGGGGATAACTTTTATTTTCTACCTTAGCTGCCTCCTCCTCACCTCCTCATCTTAAGTGTCTTAAAGAAATAGGAGTTGTGAGAATTTACTCAGGGTGATGGTAGAGAGAAGTAAAGGTATTCTTCTCAAGCACTGTAGGAATATACTTGCACTGGATCCCATCAGGGTGTTTGAATATGTTGGACATCCACACTGTAACAGCAGCCAAAGATATCTGTCATTTCTGACTCTTCCTGTAAGCTGAGGCATTAGTCACAGAGCTGTGCCTTTTTCATTTGAGCCACACTCAGAAATAAAGGAGGAAAGCATGTGAAGATTATTCCCATTTCATTAGCTGACCTGAACCAGCCAAGCAAGCCCTGCCAGTACTCCAAGAAATGTAGTGGCTCCCTGTCCAGCCTCAGGATGGCTTCAGGAATTTATTTAAAGCTCCTTGAGCTTCAAACAGGTGCAGGGCAGGTCACTTTTCAGATCATGAGTTTTTAGGGGCCATTCTGAAGCACATTTAGCAGAAGAGACCCAGGATGACACTGATTTACAGACTGGCATTTTGTGAGTATTTCCTATCTGCAAGGATGGGTGCCTTCTTAGCTGCCATGTGGGGAAAAAAATATCTGTCAGTGTAGATGTTCCCCACTCTGCTGCCATCAAACACTGAAATAACCCATTTAAAAGTGCTGAAGAAACTACAAGTCAGTCCCTGGTGCCTGGATCTATAGTTAGAGGGGCATTACAGGATGATGTGATCCTACCAGATTGCAGAGTTTATTTCTTTACAACATTAGAGGACTTGTCAACCCTGAAGGGACGAAGGGAGGGAGGATGGAGAGGATGAAACCACCTGGATGTGCAGCACTGCAGATTTAAAGCTCCAAGTCCCAGGGCTCAGCACACACAGCATCTATTTAACATCCTTGCAGCTTCTGGGCTTCAGCCTGAGAATTGCTCCAGCACCATGAACCACAGAGCCTCCCCTCTGTGCCTGCATTAGGCTTTTCTTAACATTCAGAGGGAAACAACAAAAGTTCCCCCTTTCCTTTACAGCTCTTTCACTTTTCCCCTAATGAAGGTGGAATATAAAATGTTGAAGGAAAAAGCAGTTTTTCCCCTACAGTCGAATTTCTTTTTCAGTTATTTTTAATCTGACATCTGTTTTAACATGCATTCATACACTGCATTTATTTTAATTTTTTTCCCTCCCTTGTGTTTTATTATTTACCTCCCGTTCCAAAGAGATCACAAAAGATTACACTTCAGTGAAGCAATAACAGCAGTGGCAGTGATCTCTCTTACTTCTCACAACTTTTCTTCGTGCCCCTCTGTTTTCCCTTTATCTACATCTTCCCATCACTGCTGTCCCAGAGGCCTCGTTACAGCTGCTCTCACACGGGGTGGAGACATCCATGGGTTTTTTTTTTTGAATTGGACAGATATGTGCTAACCAGAACACAAAGCTCTTCTTGTTCAGAGCCCTGAGAGCCATCCTCTGCTCTGTTTCAGAGCAGAACTTTTAAAAAAGTTCCACCAAGAAATCCCACTCTGGGTCAGCTGTGGTGCTTTGAGGAAAGCTCTGAAAAAGCAGAAAGCAGCCAGCACTGCTGGCTTCTGGCATGATGCTGGCTGAATGTTTCATTTCCCCTGGAAATTAAGATATCCCTAATCATCTCACGTGTAATTAAATTAAATCATGGAGCAGACTCATTCTTCACCTCCTCCTAAGGAGCTGGCTGCTCAGGTCTGAGCTTTAGGGTGGAAAAATGAAGAGTTCTCGATGGAACAGCAATCACTAGAGAGAGTTTCCCACTCTCTGCACACTTTGCAGCCCCAGGGCAGCTCTCAGGCTCAGTGGTGAAGCTCACCCAGCTCCTCCACCAGCCCATTTGTCTCCAGGTTGTGACAGTGACAGTGGCAGTGGCAGTGGCAGGGACCCCTAAGCCATGGGATTACCAAAAGAGCCTTGGCCCAGACACAAGCAGGGAACTGGCTGGCTGCTTTGCTTGTCTGGTTAACTAGTAAAGATGTAAGAACTCCTTGAAGACTTTGAATAAATCAGAGCTCATGCTATTACTGGAATGGAAAAATTGGGTTAGGAAGCTCTCCCTCATCTTTCTGGGCAAATCCTCATCCATCTTAGGGTCTGGTTGCTGTGGTGGTGGTGCTATTGTATGTTTGGGGGGTGTACAGAGGTGATGCTCATCTCCACCTGCTAAGCCTGCAGAGGGTTTATCCAGTCTCAGGAAGAGGTGATGAGAGGATGAAGGGAGTGCCAGAGGATGGACCAGGCTCTGCTCAGTGGTGCCAGCAGCAGGACAAGAGGACAGAGGTAGAAAGTGATGGTCTGGAAGCTCTACATGAACAGCAGGAAGAGCTTTGCCTAGATTGCCTAGAGAAGCTGTGGAGCCTCCCTCTGGGGATATTCCAGACCCCTCTGGACACCATCCTGGGCTGTGTGCTGCTGGAACAGGGGGGTTGGGCCAGCTCTGGTCCCTTCCAACCTCACCCACTCTGTGATTCCTCTACTCCTTCCACACAGAAAACAAGATTTCACAAAAGTGTAGTCATTTCCAGTATGGCTTCCTCAGTTTGTTAACACTGTTTAAAATGCTCTTTGTTTTCATCTCAGTTAAAGAAGCAATTTTAAATTTATGCTTCCTCAATTCAATGTTTTCAAACACTCCCTGTGATCTCAGAAAGAAACACCAAGAAGGTTTGTAGCCCTTGCACTCCCTAAAAGCAGGAGTAAGGGATGATGGGTGCAGGAAAATACAGCAAAGCTTTCTTGAGGCATAAAAGTTTCAGATCTCTAAGTCTTATCACCTCTTAATTCAGCTTGGTTCTGACTTCCTGTGACTTTGATAGTAACAGGCAATCAGTAATTTTACCAATGGTGTCTTTACATAATAAGAATAATCTCTCTGGTGCTTTGTTTCATAAGGACTGACCAGAAGGACAATTTTCCTTCTCTCCTGGGCAAGTTGCACCTAAATAAAAGCAGTTCCCTCCTTTTACTCCTACCCCATACAATACATATCATCCAGCTGTGATTTCAGCAAAAGCTCACCAAGATTTGGATAAAACTTGCTGTTGTTGTTCATGAGTTTTTTTTTTTTTTTGCCCCCCAAGAGAGGCAAGGAGCCAAAGTTCCGACTGAGCAAAATAAAATTAAAAGTAGATCAGTTTTTTCTGTCTCTGTGGCATGTGCTGTGGTATATAATGTATGTTCCCTGCTTCACAAAGGAAATGAAAGAATGAACTTATATGACTGATGAAATAAAGATATCAAAGTATTACTTGCCCCAGCTGATATGTGCACTTCACATATAATTACTATTTAATATCTTTGTTTCCTACAAACCAGGAAAAAAGCTTACCCTCTCACCCAATTCCCTCTTCTAGTAAATAAGCTGATGCAGAATATTCTAGATATTTGCAGCTTCTACTTTACTTTCTTCTTGAATTTATTCTCTTCTTTGCAAAGTAATGCGGTCTACAAAACGAAGCTATTTAAAATCCTAAATGAATAAGTGTTACAAAAATAATAAATTAGTATACAAGACTGACTTGCACAAAACATATGTTACACTCTTAAATATATTTAGACATGAGTGTATAATTGCCTGTTCCTTTTCTAATGGCCTGAAGCACAGAACTGAATCTGAACTTTTCCCAAAGTCTGTGCAGCCCCAAAACTTCCCAGGAGTTCAGGTCCTCACGTGCTGCCTGCAGCCTCCACAAACCTCAGCTGAAGAGCAGCAGCAAAAGGATGGGAAAGATGGGAAAAGGGGCAGGGAAGGGTTAGGGTGAAGGGGAGCAGCAAAAAGGATGGGAAGGATGGGAAAAGGGGCAGGGAAGGGTTAGGGTGAAGGGCAGCAAGCCCAGGAGCCACACTGTGAGTGCTCCCAGCTCCTTGGGGTGGGAATGCAGATCCTGCCCTGCCACCTCCAACCCCAGCTCAGAGCTGATAAAATCCCTGCATTTGCATCTCTCACAAGCTCTGGGAATGCCCCTCTCAGCCCAGCTGCCCTCCAGCCCTGCCCCATCCCATCCAGGAGCTGGGATGCATCCCCGTGGATAAAGCTCGTTCCCTGCCTGGTCCCTTGCTGCTCCTGAGGCATCCCTGACCAGCTTCATCCCCTCACATCACCCAGGGCTGCCAACAAAGTCATTTTTGGCTGGTACCAGCAGCTTCTGGTTGTGTTGGTGGCCCACAGACACAGATAAATATGAATAAAACTTGAATTACCATGGAGTTAAACACAACCAGTTCCTCTGGAACACTGAGCCTTCTGCTCATTGCTTGAAAAAGAACAACTCCCAAACCAGAATCATCTTTATTTGGATGTGTTTACAGACTCTCTGTTACTTTTCTTTTTCCTTTTTTGACAAAAGATATAAAGGTTCCAAGAGAAAAAAAATGCATAAACTACTTTCCAATCCAGCTTCTCTGAAAACAACGGTTGGCTTGGAGTTGCAGAGTGTTTCCCATAGGTGTGTTTTTGATGTTCATGGAGAAGGGAAGTGGCCATCCTCAACTCTTCAGGAACCTCTCCCTCTGCAGGCAGAGCCTGTCACCCCTGAAGCCACCACCAGCAGCCCATGGGCACATCAAAACTGTTGACAGAATTCCTCCTGGCAACTTCTTTCATCAACACAGTTTCCATGGAGACAGTGAGGTCGTTCTCAGAGACTCATCTCACACACTGAGGTGGCAAAGTTGGACCTCCATTAATTTTAAGGAACTACACAGAGTCCTCCACCTTGAAACTAAAGCATCTCCAAAAAAAAAATAGTTTCTATCGTCACCCAAATTGTCCAAAAGACAGCTGACAACAAAAAAGTGTGGTTTGCAAGTGGCATCACTTCCTGCTGTGAAAGTATGGACATTTATAACATTTAATGACATTTAACAACATTTAATAACATTTACAGAGCTTGAGCTGAACAGCAGAATCCAGTGTGTGGTGGTTGGGAGGGTCAGACTGGCAAAAACCTGGTGGGAGCTGACTTCTTGTAAGAAGTTCTGTATTTCTGAAAGCTCAGCAGCACAATCTCCCTCTCCATAAGCAGACAGGCACTTGGATTTTTCCTTGAGGGAACTGGCAATGAAATCAGAAGGAAAACTCATGGTAAAAATGGGTCATTTTCAGGAAAACAAATATGGAAACAGAGTCACAGCTCAGCCTCACCTTCTGTGTTGAGACCTAAAGCAGAAAAAGACTGAAAGCCTTGGATGAACCATTTCCTGAGAAATTAAGGCCCATTTTTAATCCTGAGCACTTCCTACAGGATTTTGCTGTCTGTATTTGTTGTTTTTCTTGCATTTTTTTTTTCCCTAATCAGCTTTCCTATCTGTCCAGGGTGTTTTGTAGCACTCTAGTGATTCAGGTGGTACAGCCAGATAAATAACAGAGTTATTATCTTTACAATAAATCTCTTTGTAATAAATCTCTTTGTAATAAATGCACCTTGTAGCTTGATTTACAGCAAAATCCTCCTCCTCCTCTTACTTCCATGATGAGACCTACTTAAGTCAGTGAGACTAGTCATGATGATAAGATAATTAAGTTTTTAGTACAACTCTGGTTAGTGAGCAGAATGCAGTTCTGATTTAATGAATCTACTAGTTCCAGTCTGATATTCAAAAGGTGTTGATGATTTGGGTATTGTTCTTAATGTGCTCTGAAAAAAGCACATTTTTTTTACATTCAAGCATGAAACCCTGTACAGGACACAATTCAGACCATCTTTTTAAATTAAAGTATTTTTTTTGGAATGGCAAAGCTGAAGTTCAGCCAGCCTAGCAGTGACACCTGCAAACTGACAGTCAATCCCCCCTACATTAAAATGGAAAGATTTGCATGAATGTGTTTTAAAATGACAGGAGACAGGAATTGGAGCTTCTAAGCAAGTTAGACTAAAATTTTAAGAGTGAAATGCCTAAAAATAGGCCCCTGAATGCATAGTTAGGCACCTATATAGAGACTGCTTGATTTTCAGTTGTTCTGATCACCCAGAGCTCCCATTAACTTCAGGAGCAACTGTGGATACTCAGCTGTTCTAGAAATCAAGCCACTTTTATTCAAGGGTCTAAATATGGATGTCTGTGCTCAAGTTTAGGGGGGAAAATACAAAAAAATAAAAAAGAGATCTGGTTGCTGGTTTTTTTCTTTTTTTTTTTGCTACATTTTATAAAAGAAGACATTTTATAAAAGAGAAGTAATAGTCAAGTTTCATTCTTCTTTCCCATCACAATGCTTGAAACCGAATCAACAGAACAATTAATAGTGCAACACATCTGTGCCAAAAGATTTTGTCTGAGGTGAATGGAAATCCATTCCAAGATTGGTAGCTCTTAATTAGCAATCTGAAACATTCCACAGATATTTCATATTCTGTGATTGCAAAGTGTTACCAGGCCACCTAAATCTTTTTCATAGTATTTCAGTGTTGCCATTAATAAGCTTTTCAGGCTGGCCTGAGGAACTTTGCAAGATTAACTTTGCAAATCTGTATGTATTAACTATTTGACTATTTCAGAAATGCCACTTTTTTTTCTGCTTTTGGATCAAGTACAACCAGCAGACTTGAGCATATTTTTAAATACCATAAACTATGAAGAAGGGAGAATCAGGCCTTTAATTCTCTCATATGCACTTGGTTGTCAGAAGACTTCTGAATGCTGTTTGCTTAAAGGCTTCTTTTGTAAAAGTAATCCTGAGTTGGTTTTGTGTCTAAGCCATTGCCAGTTCATGCTGAAGTGCATAAGTGCCAGTCACATGATAGAAAATCTGCAAGAAAAAAAGAAAATTTACGATGGAATTATATATGACTATAAAGCTGCAAGTGTCAAGGAAGTAACAAATTAAAGGCATGCCAGATGAGGATATTTGTTTGTGTGTGTGCATAAAATATGATGCTATATCCCTTAATATATTTGTTTGTAGGATATGAACTAAGGGCTCTTGCTGCTGTGTTTGGAAAGAAAAAGTAAAAAGCAGAGACTCTTGTTGCTCTTAACTGAGATTTCAAAAAGAGCCAGGTAGAAGTCAGTGCTTTCCTCTGACATCTGCTTTTGACTATTTCAGTAGGTTTTATTGAATGTAATGACTGGGACATTTTATCTTCCATGTTTTTAGACAGCAGAGAGCAACAGGAGCTTTGGTCATGGCTGGGGCATTTGTGCAATCCCTGGCAGATAAAAGACAAAACCCTTAAGAAATCACAAAAAATGGTGCAACACAATCACTGGCTGTGTTCTAACACCCAGCAGTGATGGCAGTGGCAAAGAGAAAGCTCATGCTGCTCTCTCATAACCAAGGACATAATTTTAGGTCAAGAGTGAGGCAGAGGGAGCAAGACAATATTCCCATTGCAGGAGTGAGCCAGGGGTTTTCAGCAGTCATGAATATTAACCTGACATCTCTCAGTTGTTCTTAAAACATGTCAGTATTTCAATTTCCAGGAAAGGTGAGAAAGGGAAAAGACTGGTGCTTCTGTCCTCCCACAAATCCCCTATACCTCATGTTTTCCCAGCAGCAGCAACAGCATAATGACTCTCAGATATTTTTCTTGGTTAAAGGTAATATCATCTCCTCTCCTGGACTCAATGAACATGGGGGTCAAGACCAGAAGCCTTCATGTTTTGGTATTTCCTGTGACACTGCACTGTTCCCAATTATTGCATCCTTTGGGGTTGACAGCTGTGCCAGTGATGTAGCTCATGGGGCAGAATCTTTCTTCCCACTGAGAAATTCTTCCCCAGGAAACAACCAACATGTAAAAAACTCTCTGTGAGCAGCACCCACGTGTAGGATGAGATGTGCCTCTCTCCACAGGATGGAAATACATGTGAGGAGTTGTGGCACAGAGACATGAAAGGTCTGTGAGGCTCAGTCCCATCTGGGACTGAAGGGGAGAGCACTGCCATGCATTTGAAAAGACTGTACATGCACAAACTGAGCCCTTTCTGCCCAAATTTTGTAAAAGTTTACACTGCAAACATGGCCTAGACCATGGTCAGCTGCCCCAGCATCAGACCAGATGTCTGTAACAGCAGCTCAAGTGAACCTGTCATTAACAATGGATTAGGTGGATGTTCCATTTCTGCAGAAGCAGCAAGCCAGCACATAGAGAAAGATTCCTTTTGTTCTCTCCAGGAGCTGTAAGCTCAAGAACCAACCTGCTGCTCGATGTCTCCCAGCAAGCTGCTGGCACCCAGGCGGAACAGCTCTGGGGTCAGCCACTCCACCCCCAGCTCCTCCTTCACCAGCATGAGCCAGGTAACAGCTTCTTGGGCTGTCCTAATGCCTCCTGCAGGCTTAAATCCAACCTTGAGAGAGAGAGAAAACAAAAAGAAGACGTGCAATAACACATTTTCATCCACCAGCAAGCCTAGAAGAGCGATCAGTGTTTGTGCAGCTGCAGTCTCAGAGTGCCTGGGATGTTCCAGCTCTACCTGCAAGGACCTGGCTGCAGACAGGACAAGGTCTGGACTAGCTCTGGGAACTATCAAACCTCAGCCATCACTGCCAAGGATAACATTTTCATCCTGGGAGCAATACTTTTGACCCCTGTGCACCTTTCTCAGGAGCTGGGCTTGAGGTCTAATGGGAATACTTTGCCTCTGGTACAAGGGATTCAGGCAGGACTGGGATATCTGCATAACCACACAGTGCCAGTCACCATCACCTACTGCCAATCCAATTCCCAACACAGAACAGCAAATACACAACAATAACATATCTCTAACGATGCTGCATGTGAGGTGGCTGACTCATGGGCAGCAGTGAGTATTTTATAAAAAGCCTGTGCAGCACAGTTAGACATGATTTGGCTGTACATTCAAACCTAGCAGAGGTTTAATTTTCACTAAAACTTTCCAAATGGGAATTAAATGATGTCTGTCTCTATCAAAAATTGAAAAGTGCTTCACAGGAACTGCAGAACTCCTGAGAGGTGTGTCATATCTGAAAACTGCAAAGGCACAAACACCAAGGAAAACTCATCTTTGAGGTAAAGCATGACTTGAATCCTGTGATGGACCTGCTGTGCACTTGGCACACACCCCTAGTGCCAGTCCTTTGGTTATTTAAACACATCTTCTTCTGAGACAGAGCTTGTGACACTCAGCTATCAAATCCCTCATCAAAAATGCCAAAATGTTGGCCTGTAGCAGCCACCTCAACTCTTGAAAAGCAAGGAGAATCAGGAAAAATTCTTCCTGTATAAAAAAAAAGTAAATCTGAACATGTAGCACACAGTGATTCTTCCTGTGTTTCCTTCTGCCATTAACCTTTACATTTTGCAGGAATTATTTTGTTTTTGTATGTAAGCTCCCAAAAACTCACTGCTCTGAGGATTTCCTTGTGCCTTATGGATATAATAGTGGAATCAGAAAGTATCTTTTTAAATGGGGTTGGTAATCTTTTTTTATATAGTGATTTCAGGACCAACAAACACAGAATAAATCCTTCTCTCGTGCTGGAGCATTGTGATAATGGCATATTTCCAATAAGATTAAAAGGAACAAAAGCAGGAAAAGCTTGATAAATCCAAACCACGAAGACTGTGCTTTTGTGGATGGACAAATAGATGTGTAAGTGGATGAATACATCTGTTAACATTAGATTTCCAAAAAGAATTTAAAGCCCAGCAACTGGAAAAGCATCTTCTAGATAATAAACAAAAACAGTTGGAATGTGTTTTCCCTCAGGAAAAGAAATTCTAATGAAATTTGAATTTAGGATTCTTCCTAGAAAAACTACGTCTCTTTGAGCTAATCTGTGGCAAAAACAAGTGAAACAGAGTTAATAAGAGAATTAAAACCATCATTCAGAATTCCTTCCCCTTTTGGCAGATCCTGAAATCTCTTTTCTTTGCAAAAATAGCTGACAAAGACAAGGCTATCCTCTCCTCCATTTCCCAGCTTTCCAAACAGCACATCTGACTGCCATAAAAAAGTAAAAAGGAAGGGGGGGTTGGAATTTAATTCAAGAGCAGTACAAAGTCCAGCTACCACTTTCCTGCTGTTTCACAGCATTTCATTATTTTGCTTAATAAGTTCATCTCCTCAAGAATTTTCTCTTCACCTTACATTATTAAAAGTAATAAGTTTTTCTGGATTGGGGGTTTTCCCAACAGAAAAACCAATTTATGTATGTCCTTCAATAATGACAGGAAAAGATTATTTCCCATTATATTGCACACTTTTCATATCACCACCACAGCTTATCAGTCAATAGATGTTACTCTGCAACTTGTTCCTTTCCTTGAAGAAGTTTAATTTCTGTATTAACCTGTTTTTCCCAGGCAGCACCTTGCTAGAAAAGCATCCCTACAGCAGCAAAATTAGTTTGTTAAAGAAAGCATTTAGAAATTTCTTGCCACTGATAATATTGTCTTGGGTTAATAAAAGTACATAAAGTCAGTTTACATCTAATTCAGTGACACACACATGCACACAGACACAAACACTTAATAACACATTTCATACCATGAATGCCTCCTCTGAAAGCAAAAGGTGAATTCAACATTTATATCCAATTATGGGGACAAAGCTGTGCTAATGCAGCTTGTGGCACACAGGGGAGCTGCTGGTCCCAGGGATCTGCTCACACTGGAGCACTGATGGTGCTCCCACAGAAACAGCATTATTTATTGTGTGGCAGAAAGGGAGGAGTGGGGACAGCCCAGGGATCCGTGGTGGCCTCATCCAGAGAGTGAGTGGACACATCTCTGAGCTGGTGTCACACTCTGTCACATCTCAGCCCTCATCCCACTGTACCTGGCAAGGGCATGAAAAAAGGAGCAACTTTAGGTCCCACATCTTTAGGCCAAAATCCTGAATGCCAAGATCAAATATTTTTCAATTTTTGAATTCAATGTTTATAGGAATTTTTAACACTGAACATGGAGGCTTGTGTTTGAGGAATAACTCAGGGTGGGGGAAGTACAGAAATTGAAATTTCCTGGTCCAGCTATTAACAAAGTGGGAAGATGAAGGAGGTAGGACACGATGGGGAGAGAGAGGAGCTACAATAAAGCACCTTATGGTCTCTCCAGTGCTGGAGAACAGGATTTTTCCACAGGATTTCTTTCCCAACATGGAAATGTAACTAGCTCCATCTGGGACTAATTATTCACCTGGTGAAGGAAAACAGGAACTATAAACTGATTTAAGGGTCCTGTCTCTCTTGCTGTAACATTTCTTCAGCAATGACTTCAGACCCACCATGGGGAAAAGGGAGAACTGCTTGCAAGGAACACTTTTGCCTTTGTTTATTCTTGGTGGCCTCAAGGAATGGATGGGACCAGCTTAGAGCAATATCCAAGCTGCACTTTTTCTCCCTGATGCTCATTTCCATCAATATAAGTAGCACCAGCTTCTATGACTCCTGAAAAAAATCTCCTTTTTTTTTTTTTAAGAGCCCATGTACATCTCTGAGTGGTGAAGATGAGTTTAATGATGTGGCTACTTAAGTGCTCTAGATCAGAAAGCAAATAAAAGAGAACACAGAATTGTGAATTTTCACATTGTCCTTAAGGTAATCTCAGAGGTGGATTCTATTTTTTGAGTATTTGATTTCACCACCATCACCTCCCTGCTTGAGGCTGAAGAGGAGGGCGGGTGGGCAGAAATGGGAGGAAGCTCTTAGCTAGAATATAGATTATAGAATATAGATTATAGATTATAGAATATAGATTGCTGCCCTGGTGCTGAAGGTGAGAACAAAGCCGACTGCTGAACACCAGATCTGACTGGCAGCCCCCACCTGCTGTGGAAAAAGGAACTGAGAGGGCTTAAACCCTACTGGGAATCTCCTCCTTTCTCAGTGTTTCAGCAAAAGGACACTGGCTTTTTTCTCACTGGCTTTGCTGTACATTCCCCTTTTCTCCACTGACCTCACCTGACAGTGACCTGATTGATCATCAATAATTACCAGGACATAATGTTCTTCCAACCCCTGTCCCTTCTCTCCTTCCTTCCATCCCAGGAAACAGGATACAACTGGATCTGCCTCCCTGTCCCCTTGGGAAGCCTCTCTGGCAAGGGAGCAAAGAGCAAAATGTGTCCCTTGGGTTGCCAGGACCAAGTCAGAAAATGCAGTGTACACTGGGCAGACTCCATGGCTCCACATTTGTATAACTCTGCTGAGCTTTATGGGAGCATTTCAGCCTCTATCAGCCCTGCTATTAATGGACATGGCCACTCAGATGGTGAAACAAAATTCAAATCCAGAGGCAGCAGGGCATGCTTTGACTGCATGAGCTTTTATGCAATGAAGCAACAGTTCTTCAGGGGAGAAAAGACAAAAGTAAAAAAAAAATAATATTAGCAAATCAACCCTTTTACATTCTTATTTCTTCCTGAATGGGCCTGTTTGGGTAATTTTTAGAAAGGAAATGAGAGGTACCTTGTGGCCAGTTTGCCAGTAGTACTCCTTAATGGCTCGCATCATGACTATGCCAACGGGGAAGGTCGCGTTTTCCACCTCCTTTCCTGTGGATGTCTTTATAAAATCAGAACCTGAAAGGAAGTAAAATGTTTTATAGCAGTTTTAGAACAAGAGTCCCTCTGCACACACAGGTTCACAGCCTCAAAGATGCCCTCCTGCTTCACAGCCATTCTGAAGCATTCCTTTACACCTATATCCTGTGCTGTACATAAACCCATATTTTGGATTTCCACAAGGATCTCTGAGAATAGAAATTATTTTCATCAGGTTTTATTAATTTAACTGCACATCTATTTGCTCTCACGTCTCACAGTCATCCTGCAGCTGTTTTCAGAAGGGAAAGATACCTCATATGTATTTACTAAACCAGCTGTGTAATAATGTAAACCAAGGGAAAACTCCCCTTTTATGTGTTTTGCAATTGTAACATTGCAAGTTACTATACTTAAATCCACTGTCTGATTTAATGCAGTAACAAGGTCAAAACATCTGTGTTCTTTAAAGAACAAGAGTTAGCTTTGGCTTATTTTTTTCCTGTTTTCTCACTGGTGAATAATATTCTCCACTGCCTGTCTTAATACTTGTGTGACATGCTTGTGTATTCTTGCTTGAAAAAAATCCTGAAGCATAGTGTAATAAAAAGCTAAGAAAGTAACAAAAAAATCATGTGCCCTGCAGTGCATGATCCAGCATTGACAGAACACAATGACAAAACTTCTTTAATTTCATTAGGACGCACTTCAGCCCTAGGAACCTACTTCTCAGAAAAGGTGTACTGTGGGATCATTAATTATCAAAGTAATTGGGAGAAGAAGAGGGATAATTCAAACATCATGTAGTAGTGCATCATCCACTTAAGTCAATTGGAACTGCATCTGCTTCCACTTCAAGCTTGGCTTGGGTCTGTTTTGTCTCTTGTGAGGAGGATGATGCCTCTGCAGCATCCCCTGGAGCAGGGAAGGGAATTTCAGCGCTGGCTCCAAGCAAGGAGCTGCCTGTTGTGTGAGCTGCAGAGTGCCCTGCTGATGGCACAGCTGCTGGGCACACTCCTGGCTCCTGAGGCCAAGGCAGCACAAAGCCAGGAGTGTTTCTGGGGCTCCCAAACACAATCAGATGGCATCATGAATTTGGGGTTTGCTCTGTAGCTTCCTGGCTAGGCACCATGGCAGCCCAGTGCTGATTCAATTGCACCCTCCTGTGACAGCTTCCATTCTGTAGACAAACAGCTATTTGCTAGAAAGATTCCAATTCCCCAGGAAGTGCAAAAGAGGCAATTAATAGTGGACAGAGCACACAGGAGAGACAATTGAGTTGCACATTTCAGAGCTGCTCCCTTCCAGAGAGACACCACGGGCATCTGATAGTCACATTAAAACAAGGAGCAGTGCAAGTGAAACTTCGACATCACCAAATTATATTTTTAATTTCCCCTTCGAAATGTAGCACTTAAAGTCCTTCAGTGCAATACTTCTCATTTTTTCTGCTATAAGGTAAGTCAAAGCTTTTATAAGTCTTATAATTACAAGTCTCTATGGTACAGTTTCATTAAAAACTTTCATTAAACAACAGCTGCCCTTGTATATGGTCTTCTAATCAATTTGGTCAAACAGAATGACTTCTAATCAGCTGTTGATAAAAATAGAAGATGAAATTTTAATTCTAATAGATTAACCACAAACTCAAGATAGTCTTCAAAATCCATCTAGTTCTATTCTCCAGTGGATTTAATGACTATTCAGCAACTCATTACTAAATAGAACAAGATGAACATTTTCCAGTTCATTAAAGAAATGTACTATGTATTTTTGCATTGTCCTCATGATTCGTTACAGGGAGTCTTAATTACAAGATAATGGATAATGGTTATTAAATGCAGACTCCAGTAATGAAGCTCTATTCATTTGTGAGCCTCAGAGACTGCAAAGAGGGGAAAATAAAATTACTAGCTTCAAAAGATTAACGGATCAAATTATTATTCAATTTTGAAAATCTCATTCAGACTTCATAGAAACAAGAAGAGATTAAAAACTAGTATTAGTACAAAAGTTGTGCGTTTATATATTTATTTTTAAATAATATCTTAAGGCTATTATGAGAATAATCAGCTTTAGATGTGATTATTAGACAAACATACAGCCAATTTAGTAGCATCCTCTAACAATGAAAACAATACATTTTTATTTCCTGAACAAATTCTTTTCTATGACACAAGAGCTTGCTAGCAGGACTGCAGGCAGCCTCTTGCAGAACCCACACTAGCACACAGAGCCACAAGGGAAGGTGCTGCTAATGTTTGGATTTCAGCAATGAAAAGGGGGATTTAAAAATCAAGTGCTGCCATAAAAGGCACCTCATTAAGCAAACTTTATGGCAACCTCGTGAAAATAAGGGATTTTCACCCAGGCTATTTCTTGTTCAAGTTTCCAGGAACAGGTTTAAGGAATTAAGTTCAGAAGGAGTTTCACCTGGAAATTTAGGTGATGATTTAGAAACCTGAGTTTTATCACCCATCTCCTCATCTTCCTGTGAATGAATACACTCAAAAAATCAAGGCTAAGGCTAAAATACACACTGAGTGGCTTTCCCCTTCCTTAGAGTAGATTACATGATTCAGTGAAGCGTTAAATCCAAGATTTTACAAAATCAGTAATTCAGGGTAGATTTCTAGGCCAAGTGAGCCTGGAAAAGACCACACTTTGTACTTTTATTTTCCAATGTGAAGCCACAAGAGTACATTTCTTTCCAAGGAGGCAAGTCATGTGAGACACTGAAGCAGGGAGATGGGATGAGCTCAGCTGGTTACAATATGGTGCAGTAACACCAAAGTTGTGGGCTCAACACAAACAGGCATTTACTTCAGAGGAAGTCCATTCTATTTTTTTTTTTCATTTCTAGATACACAGCCTTATTTATGAATGTTCTTTTTCCCTCCCAAGAAGTCAGAAGAGCTTCCAGAACTGGCCTGCCCTGTGCATCTACAGCGATTTCCAGTCCAGATTTCCATAACGCTGAGGCAGAGCATGAGAAGTGGAGAATCTCATTCAGATGACAGCATCCAGGAAACACACTCAGATTCCATAATTAAGCAATAAGGAATGATAAGCAGTGCAGCAATCGTGGAGCAATCACAACCTTTTGGTTGTGAAGTGTTTCAAACACCCTTGGGGAATGATTATCTCCTGATACCCACAGACTCCGTGTTGCTGCCTTCCTCTTAATAAAGAACAAAGATGTGGCTGGCAGTTTGAAACAATAGTTTAGAGAGAGCTGCTTGCAGAGGGACAATTATGCCGTGCTACTTCGTAAGTATTTGCAATGAGCACAAATAGATCCTCACTGCTGCAGCTGAGCCAAAACAACATGCAGTGACACAGGGAGAACACACATCCTTCCAGGACTGGTGGCAAAAAGTGGCATTCTGCTCAGAGGACCTGCAAACCCACCTGCTGTTTCTGCTGACAAGGCAGCAATGACAAAACAGCACCGTATCAAATGTGCATGCAGTCCCATTAGCAAGTCATCCTTCTATTTTATGAGCACCCACACTCAGGGTCTTCAGATTCACACACAATTAGCCTTACTAGGGGTGAGCAGGTTAACAACCCTCTGAAAATAAGAGGCAGGGCAAGATATAAAAGGCTAATGTAGCAGCTAATTCTTGTCAGTTGAGTCATCCTTAATTGTCCCACTTACATGTCCTCATCCTTAATTGTGCTGCTGACATGTCCTTATCCTGCTCCAGCAGGGAGATAAAATACATTCCCTGCTAGCTGCACTCTGCCAGCCTGGAGAAGAGAACACAAAGCTGTGACAACTCACTTTGGGAGCAGCTCACCACGTAGCTTTAGCTCCATGACACGAGGCTACAGTGCCTCACTTGGTGAATGCCTGTGCATGTTTTCACATGCCTGTGTCTCATTGGAAAATGCTGGTTTATAACTTGGTCTCTTGAGAACTACCCTGCAACTCTTTTCAAAAAAGTGCCTGCACAGAGAGGAAACAAAAAATCCCATCATAGGGCTCCACGTTTAATGTCTGTTCACAAGTAGGAAAACCTCTGAAAACCCATCCTGCCATCCCAGCTTGGTTTCCAAGACTCAGAATGGATGCTCCCTTTCTTGATCAGCACCTCCAACAGGAGCTCTGCAGGCCAAGCCATGTCCTTAGGAACACTTACACATACACACAAAGGGACAAATTACCAAGCACACACTTAGGCAGAATTCCCTGTAGCTGATGTCTGAAAGAATTCAGCAGTGCTGAATATGCAGAGCTTGTTAATGCACTATTGCAGCATCTACCACGGGTCTCCACAGAATACTATCACTTAATTAGTATTAGTTTCTTGTGTGTTCACTTAAAATGTTTCTTTAGAAGGTTCAGCAGGAAGAGCCAGACCACCTTCTGCTGCTTGGCTGCATAGCATAGGCACTTGCTATTTTCAGAGCATTCCTTCCAATCCAATTCAACCCAATCCAATCCAACCCCCATGTGGCCTGGAGAAAGAGGAGATAAATAACTGACATGTGCTCCAGGTCCAAAGACCACAGCTGGAATCCCAGTCCCTGGTGGCCCTTGGCTTGGAGCCCAGAAGGAACATGCTCCCAGCATTGCCATGCAGCAGCAGTGCTGGGACATGCCAGGGTGCAGGAGTTCATCAATTGTCTGCTGCTGGAACAGCCATTCCTCCTCCTCTCCAAAGAGGAAGCAGCAGGAATGACCTACTGTGGGACAATGAGGAAGTTTAAGGAATTCCTGTATTGCTAAATCTCATTTTTCTTCACCATTTTCCTTCTTTAAAAGGGTACACCACACACTGCACCCAGGGGTGTCATGGTGTATGACCTACATTAACCTCATTTCTTTTTGCAGATGGCACTACTGCAACTGCTGAAACAGTTTGCCTAATGACACATGACAAGCCAAAGGCAGAAAGAAGAAATAAATCAAGGCATCCCAACACCTAATCCTAACCTCACTAACACTGAGGAAAAAAAAAACTTTCTCTCAGCTTACCCACTTGCAGGGCTGATTTCCTCTACAAGCCATTCTGTTTTTTGCCACACTCCTGATTTTGAGCAGGATTCAAAATACAAAGAGACATCAGTAGAAACCTGTCCAGCACAGGCAGAGAGTGCAGCACCCAGGGTGCAGCCAGGGCAGGAGGCAGTGCTGGTGGCACAGCTCTGGCCCCACATTCCCAAATCTGTGGCCTCCTACAGCAATTATTGATAAAAACCCACAAAGATTGGCCTCTCCTTTCAGACTGAATGCAAGCACTCTCAGAACTGAGCCATGTGCTCTGGCTAGGACAGGGGAAAAACCAAAATGCTGTGGAAGAAACTGGGCTTGATTTGAAAATCTCCCCCTTTAAGCTTCCTTTACAAACACTGGAATTCATTGCATCACTTCCTTGTTCACACTTAAATTAACCTAAACAGTGATAAACTAGCTTAAACCCTGATATAATTAAAACAGCACTGGTCTAGGTCAGGCTTTTTCCCTCTTGGCATTCTTGGTTTTGGATCAATACATCTCAGCCTCTCAAAATGTGCTATACATGACATATTACAGACTGAGGCTAAAACCCTGATATATCTACCAGTAATAGCACTGCAATTTGGAAGAAAATAATAAATATGCATGATGGCTTAGAATCACAGCTCTACATGGCATATTGCATTCCATGTTTTAGCAACCACATTTGGCTTTGTGCTTTTTAACGTTGATAACAACTTTGAAACAAATATGTTAACATTAAAGCTCAGGTACACTTAGGTATTGTCTATTAGCTTGTAACAAAATTACTCAAATTGAAGAAATAGCTGTTTAAAATCAATTTGGAAATACTCCACACTGAATAAAGCAAGTAGAAAATCAGTCTACTTTATCAAGAAGGTGCTATGAATTTTAAAGATTTTTAAAAACCCACCATCCATAATGCAGCCAAAATCATGACACTTCAATGTCACTTTGAGTGTTTTTCAACACTTGATGTTAAAAGCAGTTTAAGATTCTGTTCCTACGCTAACCCAGAGAAAGGCAGGATTGATTTTTGAGGTTTAGAAGTCCATGTCTTAATGCCACAGGCAGAATCAGTGCAGCATCCAGCCTGTTTGTCATGCAGGGGACAAGGAGCAGCACCAGCCCCTCTTCCACAGCCCCCTAAAATCAGAGGCAGCTGGCACAGTGAAGGGCTCAGTACCAGGGGAGGATTTCCAGGATCAAAGGTATTTTCCTTCAGCAATTGCAAAATTGGGAGGGTCAATGTTTTGGCTTCTGGCTTTGCCTGAAAACCAGAAAAAAAAAATATATATAAGGTGCCAGCTGTCACTAGAATCATCTGTGATCTGTTTGTTTCCACCTGGCTTTTACAAATCAGGCAGAACAGATTTCTTGAGGGTTCACATAGAGGGATGAATATTCCACTGTGGTGATCTCCAGATTACCAGGAAAATGTGAGGCACTTTTAGCTTATTTTTTATGACATTCAAACATCTTCACCACCACCAAGTTGCAAACAGATTTTATCATGGACTCCCTGGATTCTCCTGATCCAAAGGGTAACCCCTGGATGGCTTTACCTATATATATATATATGTATATATATATTGCTTGTTTTAAAGGGCATCAATCTTACTTAAAGCTCCTCCTTTCCAGGAAATTTTGCCCCTCTGAGCATTTCTTTTTTCTTTCTCCACCTTGCTAATGTGGCACGGGGCAGAACTGCAGAAGCCACGTGTGCAGGCTGCAGTGCAGGTGAGAACTTCCAGGTACAGACATTTTTAATTCCTGGCAGTGGGGTTGTTTTGCAATGTCTCCAACTCTTCAGGCAGCCTGAATACCAAAAAAACCTGCCAGCTCCCTTCAATAAAAAAACAACCAAAACCCCTGGCTGTGCAGCCACACTCCAAGCAGGGGGCACCTCTCTGCTGGCAGCCAGGGAAAGACACTTCTGGTTTTTTAAGAAATCCTTTTTTCCTCCCATTGCATTATTAACAATGCTTACATGGCAAAACTAGCAATTTTATTTCAAAGGGATGCTTTATGAAGGTGTGTTGCCAATAAATTCAGTCAGGCTTTTCTGGCATAATATCTAGTGAGCACTGCTTGAATGAAGGAAATAAAAAAGACCAGTAAGCACCTTCACAAATAGGGAACAACTCATAAAAAGGTATTTAATATGCCAAGGGATTGTTTCTTCTCCTCCCTTTGTCTGTGTGCTGATTTAGCACAGATTGCAATTATGGTGAGCATCTCAAACCAAAAGAACCAACAATCTGATTAAACAACAGCA
The DNA here is from genome assembly GCA_013397375.1 of Toxostoma redivivum. Taxonomy (NCBI): domain Eukaryota; kingdom Metazoa; phylum Chordata; class Aves; order Passeriformes; family Mimidae; genus Toxostoma; species Toxostoma redivivum. The sequence continues at coordinate 120,909 of VXBI01001827.1, read as the reverse complement.
GGGGTTTTGGTTAAAAAAAATTATTGAAACTAACAGAGAAATCATGATTTCACCAGTCCATATTCCAGTCTTCAAATCTGCATTTTATATATAAGTTTTACATTTTTAAAAACTTACACTGAATATATATATTATCATTTTGAACTTTGGCATTCCACTCTTTTTGCTGAAATACTGTGAATCAAAGAAATTGAATATCGAACTCTGTGCTAGATGTATATGTATTATAATTATAAATATTATATAATGCTAAATACTCATTAGTATTTAGTGGCAAATTATTAAATGTCACTTATCATTGAGACAGTAAATTTTATGTCTTTTTTTACAGGGAAAAAATTACCAAAAAGCATCCATGTAAAATNAAATTTAAAAAAAAATATTTAAAATTAAAAAATCAATGTAAAATTTGCAGCAATATTTCAGAGCCTCCCTCTGGTATCAGTGACTTCTCCACCCAGGAGAGGTGGTCAGGCAGAACATCCCCTGTGTTCAGCATTTCCCAACATCAAATCCCAGCCCAGGTGTCTGATAATATTTCCAGTGGAAGGTGCTGCTCTGGGGTGAAGCACAGCACTGTTCCATCTCATTTATCTATGAACTGGAGCTGTGTTCACTCCCATGGAGGGCTTGAAGGCCCCCAGATATCAGCCCAAAGCAAAACCACATTGTCTCCATTTAATTACCAATCTTTTTATTCTTACTGTGATCCAAATGACTGAGGGAAAAAATGGTTGCTGGTAACAGGAGACCATTGATAACCAGCAAGCTGAGGTGGGTGTACGTGCACAGAGTTCAAAAGCAAGTGATGCTGCTGCATGCTGTTTACTTCTCCAGTGTGAATTTATAAAGTGAATTAGCAAGAATTAAAAGGATTAAAGTCCCAGGAACCGATGAAGTCAAAGAGAAATAGAAAATGGATTCACTCCTGAAAAGATAAAATTATTTAACAACTTATTAAAACAGTTCATCACTATAATTAAAATCCAAGTGCCTGGGAAAAAGTGCCACAAGAAAGGTAATTATTTATGAGGAGACTTTAAAAAGCCATTCACAGTGAATTTGGGAGAGAATCAGCCTGAAAGAGTTGGTAGTAAAAATAAATTGTTTGTTTATTCATAAAACTTATTTTGGTCTAGCCTACCACTAAGAATCCCTAACATCTGCTCAATGGCAGCTGTAAGTAACATTAGGAACACTCAGCCAATTTATATCCTTCCTTTTTATTAAAAAGTAAACAGGTCTTTTTAAATTATTCACCAGTAAATTAACAAAAAAATCGGTGCTGTAGCTAACCACATTTTGAGGAAAGGCATCTAAAAGCTTTGCATGATTGTGATCCCAATCTTTCTACATTTCACTGACTACTTTACTCTTTATGTGATGCCCCACCTAATTTAGCACAGAAAACATAGAAAACTTACAAGCCATCCAGGAGTCACTGCCATGAATAACACAAAATGCATCACTGATACCTCAAAAGCCATATTAGTTGCCTAGTTAAAGTTATGACTTCCTTCTTATCTTTCCTCTGCCTTCTGCCATATAAAAACCCCCTCTAATAATCTCAGATCTCTCCTGCTTTTGCCTTTCACAAACAAGACATTCATTAAACAGGAAGGAGCAACAAAATACAGTGGTGTTACTGATTAATAATTATTTGTCCTCATTTGCAGACTTTTATACTCAGATGACAAAGTGTTCTGCACGTTCCTGTGTTTCACTCCAAAACTGTGTTCTTAAGACAGTAAAAAAGGCACAAGAACACTTCAAACCTAAAAGCTTCTCTTTACCTCTCACTAACTTTTTTTTACTCAATCTCTTCAATATTTTAGAAGAAAAATACATTACTTTCTTCTTCAGTTTCTCTCCCAGCTTCAGTTCTTACTTCATAATACAAGCAAGTGCCTGCAAATGAACTCACCAAGAAGCTGTTGAGGGGCATGGAGTAGCTCTGCTTATTTTACTAGGATATTTTTGGTTTAGTTCTAGGGAAAAAAAAAATAAGTGTTTCTGCAGTGCTCTCTGGAGACACCCAGTTTAAAGCTGAGCAGTAATTCCAACCAAGGCACTGGCAATGGCACAGAAGCTGCTGGAGGATTCTGCCTTGAAACTGCAACTGGTGAGCAAGGGAACTGCTGAGAAGCTGGATTTGCTGAGATCCAGTGCTGATTACAACATAAACCCAGCTATCAACAGAGAGCAAAAAGCTTTGAATCAGGGTCACCAACAGGCAGCCAATTCTGTGTGACAGGAGTCATCCTAGGAAAGACAGCTGCTGATGAAACTGCTGTGCTTCAGGACATCACAGTTTCAGATCAGGACAGTGTTTCTGGATTCCCAGACAATATTTCAGAGACCACATTACAGAAGTAGAACAGATGAATCACTTTTTATTCGTTGAAATATGAGAATTACAGAATTAAAATATCCCTTGGATTATGTAGCCTGACATTTCAGGAAGGACTAAGTGGTCCCTGCAAATATTCATGGCAAGGTTTTCCTGCCATGTCTGTCTCTTTGCACATAGTCCAGGTGGGTGCTCTGCTATAAAATTCAAAACTGTAGGGGCAGACAATGAAAATAATTTTTAAAACAGCCAGAATCCTATAGAATACCAGGAATTCTTCTAGTTCCTGAATCTCTGCTCTTCAGTTGTCAGAACTCTGGGATCAAGTGAATAGCAACAAAACATGTCCTCTGTGAACTCTGCTTCAGTGCTTTCTCTAAAAGCACCATTTTATTCACTCACGTGCTCTCTTCTTGCCTTTTATTATGTGGTGTGTCATGGTAGCAGAGATCCAGCTGAAAAATGCTGATTTTTGCCTCCTCCTCTCCCTGGGAACTAGGATTGCCAAGAAACACAGCATCCCTCTCCATCACACCCCACCAAGCTGCTGCCACATCCTGGGGTCAGCTCTGCTCCAAAACTCATTTGTGAGCAAGGCTTTGTGCCTCCTTTGAGTTCTCACTTCCCAGGACTAGTGGGAGGGAGGCTTTTGAAGATATATGACTCACAACTTTGTATTCCATAATTTAAGTTCAGTGTGATGCATGGAATGTGGAACATCATCCCTTGTTTCCCTTTTTGGTCCATCAGAGATGAACCAAGAGATCTTTGTGACAAACTACAATATTTCCCCCCTTCACTGCTGTGATGTTTGGGACAGGCTGGTGAATTGGACACTGGACTGGCAGTATGACTGCAAAGGTGATGGAAAGGAGGTGTTATGCTCAAGAAGAGCTCCTGGTGTCAGCAAGGAGGAATCTTTTCTACTTCTTAGATTTAGGGAGAGCTCAACTTTAGAAACCAGTGCAGCTGCACACTGCAGGGAAATCACTTTATAGCCCAAATGCTAGCAGGAAAGAAACATCAAAGGTACAAGAGACAAGCAGATGTCAGATCCCTGTTGACTTGCCATGAAGACTATGGCCTTGGCTGTCAATTTATTCTTTGAAAAATTCCTTCAGAAGGAGGGACACCTCTGGGAAAGCTACTGTCTTTAGTAACTATAAAGTACAGGCAGAAATCTTAAATTGTCTTATCTGAGAGATGCTGAATTTTAAAACTACCATTTCTGAAAAGGAATTGGAAAAAAAAAAATCAGGAACATTTCCCAGAGGATGAAATTCCAAAGTATAGTACCAAAGAAGGGAATCTCTTCCATTCTTTCCCAGATCTCCCCAACACAATCTGAGCTGTGACAAGAGGAACACAGAAAGGCCTTATACCTAAATACCTTAAAAAATACCTTACTTTGGTACCTTAAAAAGCAACCAAAAAGAAAAAAAAATCCAGGACCTACAACCCTAAAATCATACTTAGTTTATTTCCACATCTATATTAAGTTTCAGTTAAGGAGCTGGATTTTCTAACTAGTGTTTCTACTTGCAATCTCTTAAAAGATACTTTAATATTTCATAAGCCAATTTTATATAATTGATAGGTACAGTAAATTAAATATTTATTTCTATTTTTCACTGGTTTAGTAGAATTTAACACCTGCTGCTGACAGAATAAAAAACCCCCAACCTGAAATATCAGAGAAATAAATACATCTATTGATTTTACATAATATTTCCATGTTTTAAAATTGCATTCTCTCAAACCATTACCTTCAATAACAGAGCTTCACAGATGCAAAGTTTTTTTGCCAGGAAGCCCTGTTATTTTGCTGGCATGTTTGACTGGAACTATTCACTGTGCAGCAATTTCTGAGTCTGAGGTGATAGGAAACTCCAGAAGTTTTAACTCAAATTCTAACAAGTTATTTAACATAGAAACAAGGTTTCATTCATGGGGAAAATTAACCCAACAGGGGTGCTTTCTCACCTCTCTGCACCAGTTGTTATAAATTGAAAGTGTACCATTTAGATATTCCTTAATTAACATGTTTTGGAAAGCAGTTGAATATCAGCAAGGGTAAATGCTGTTCAGGCACTGAGGATCATTTGCTAATAAAAAGTTGACCCCTCTCAGCAGTGCCCACTCCCTGGAGCCACCACCAGCTCCAAAGGGTGAGGCACAGAGAACAGACCCTTTTTAAAGGTCAGGGAGCAGAAATCAGTGTCCAAACCCATCTCAGAGAGTGCTGGATCCCACAAACCTGGATTTTTGAGCTTTCTGTACTGTCAGGCACTGACCCTCTGGAGAACACTGCTTTTGACCTGGGGCCTTGGAGAAGGCTCCAAATTTGGGTGATGGAGTTAAAATCACAGGTGTGCAGTTAAATAGAAGTGTGTGATTTCACGTGGTGAAGGGTTTGGAATTTGAGGTTTTTATAATATAATAATCTATACATTATATTATATAGTATAATATATATAATATATACTTTTATAATATAGTAANAAGTATATAAAGTAAAGTAAATATAAAGTATAATAATATATATAATATAATTCTCTATTGCACTGTTTAGCTTGTAGCAGCTGGATCTCTCTCAATTTTGCTCCCTTCTAGCTGGTGGGTGGAATTGTTGAAGGTTCTATAGGAATGAAAGCAAATTTTGATGTAGAAGAAAAGAATTGTTGAGCCAATCTTACTGGGTAACTAGAAGACAAAGAGTGAGTGAGCTGGAAGGGGCTTTTATGGCTTAGAGCAAGGACAAATCCACTTTAAACAAAAGATGTTTTTACCAAACAAAAGGATTTTCACAGGCAAAGAAGAAAGCCAATGTTTCTAGTAGAGAAAAGATTTCAAAAATTTCCAAGTCCCAAAGTTTAACATGTAACTACTAACTCTGATGATTGGCTAGTCACTAACATAATAAGGTAATTTTAGCAGTTTTGATGGGTTGTGTGTAAATGTAAAAGGTATTGTGTGTGATGTTGATTAGCAGTCATGTATTAAGATGCTCTGTAATGAGGAGCACACAATGCATTGTAACCAGAACTGGAGGGGTTCAGGACACAGGGCTTGCCTACAGCCAGCAGCTCTGGGCTCACCCACGACCCTCAGCTGCTGGAACCTCATTTATTCAACAAACAGCATTTCAGGAGCTGGCTGAAGCCTCTGTCTCTCTTAGAGCCCCTCCCTGCTGCAGTGCACAAAGCATCAGCTGGGAGCTCTGCCTGCTCCACCACCACTGTCACCCCAGGGCTGGCTGGGCCAGGAAATCACAGCCAGCAGCACCCACCAGAAAATTCCCAGACCTTTCCTTGCTCCATTTCCCAATCTGAATCGTGACCAAGAGTATTCCATCTTCATGCACAGGAACAAAAATTTTTACCTTCTAACAAGAGGAACACATTTCTGTTTAAATCTTAATTTACTAAGCCCCACAGAGGTTCTGTAAAGCGTGCAAATGTTAATTTTACACACAGAAAAACAGAGAGGCAAGAAGAATTGTCAAAAGTGATGTTATGCTGGAAGTCATTCTGCAACCTCAAACCCATCTTCTGGCTTCCTGACTTGGTGCTCTTCAGGTGAGAAGTGCTTGGAAATAGCATTGCTTCTATTTGTAAGTGGAGATGGTAGAGGGAGAAAGTCAGGTGGTGGTGTGGGTAACACAAAATCAAACAAACAGCTACAGACCTGACAAGTTTTACACAGTTTTACACTGGCACTTCTTTGACTTCATTGGAGTCTTATAGTCTGATAGTCATATAGTCATATAGTCTGATTTTCTGATTACAGGAGAATACCATTAATAGAACAGACCTTGCAGAAATTAGCAGAGTTGCCAGGCATCCTGCTCTGACAAAACTATGAACGGCCCCAAATAAAGATGTCCCCTCAGATCTGGCTGTGTAGGCAGGCACACACTTCAGTAAGCACATAAATAAATTCATAACAAAATGTGCCATTGCATGCACGTCTGGCTTTTTAACAAACTGCAAACAAAGGAGGCTTCACTGCATGCACTCTAACTCTGTTCTTACTTCACAGACTCTTTGTATCTTTATTTTTCCCCCAATATATTTGTCTCTGCTTACCCATTCAGGGTTCAACTGGAAAGACTTTTCATGAGAGCCTGCCCTAGCCTGTCTCAACCACTTTCCATTCCTTCACTTCTGATTCCCCACACACTTATTACTGAGCTCCAGATAGATTTCGAAGTAATTTCAAATTCCCGTTTTTTTTCCTTTTTTTGCTACTAGTCTTTGTACGGCCTCTCATCAGCAATTCAAACCTGGGGATATTGTGATTGCATTGTTGGAACTTTTCAACTCCAAGCTTATCTATCACACCTACATTATTTCTAGTGATTAGCTGCAGTATCACTGTTAAGCTTGTAGGCAATTACCTCATTTAAGGGAGCATCCTTGTAGTGCCTCACTGAACATGCTGTTATCTGCATTTTCTTACTGCTGGCTTTTTTTATTTCTCCCCATTCTGTACCAGAACAAATGAAGTCACTTGTTTCTGTTCCAACCTCTTTTAGGCTGATTGTATTTAAAGATACTCCATCTTTTGATCTGACACTTAATTCCAAAACTTTGCTAGTCCAAGATATCATTCAAAACTTTGAGGCAGACTGTCATACTGCATCTTGGTTTGCCACAGTGCATTTTGAGCTTGCTCTTTGCACTAAACTTTCAGTGATGTTACCTAGAGTGTTGAAGATGCAGAACAAGCACAGAACTATGCAGAATGCAGGACTTCTGCTGCAGCACACAGGGAAGTGATAAAATTCCACAGCAATAATCACTGTCCTGATAAACCCCTTAAGCAGCCAACTGCAAGCACCTGAACATTCAGCCAGGAAAGCCTCAGAGAGCAGTCAGCCAGTGCTAAGCACCCTCCCACACACTCCTAAGGGACAGGACCCCCTGACCTGCCCCCAGCCCAGAGCAGAGCTGAGCATCATCTGTCACCCTGCAGAGCTTCCAGAGACACATCACATCCACAGACAGGAGAAGACACACATTGCCCCTGATTTCTGATGGCTGTTTGACAGGCAGAGGGTGCCCTTTACAGATACACCATCAACTCAGCACAGCTGTAATTCAGACAAGTAAAACAAGACAAAAAGCAAAATTTTGTTTATGTCTTACCAAGCCTCCTCCCTTGGCCTGCCCTTCATTTGCAAATGCTCTGGGCTCTAATAACTGACTTATTATCAAATTACAGCTGAAGATGTAGACACATAATTAAACCAACACATAATACAACTCACATGCTACTGAGGAGGGACCCTTGATTTTTGGATTGAGCACGAGACTTAAAGCCAGAAACTCACAGTGGATCTCAGTTTGACTTTTGCTTTGTCTGTTATTATCTTTGTCTCATATTTCACAAGGCAATTGCAGGATTTACTCCACTAATGTCAGTTATGTGCTTTGAAGACATGAAGTACTAAGTGCCAAGTATTATTACTTATTCAGTAGTACTTATTCTTGTTTCCTATGTTAGTTGCATTTGAGCAAAGCATTCCTTCTTTTCAGTCAGTTTTGCTAGTTTGGTTTCCTTGGTCTCTCATTTTCCATGAAACAGTCACTTGGCAGAAGTTTTGGTTCATACAGCCACACCACATAACCCTGCTCAGAACAAATCTGTGCAACAAAGTGCTCAGAACAACAAGTTTGTCTCCCCTAATATTAACCCCAGGATAAAAATCTTATTTAGAGCTGAGGTAAAGGCTTTGTGTAGCCAGGCATTATTCTGAGATGTTCCAAACCATCTCTGTCCCCTGTGAACTGCAACACAAAGCTTTTCCTCACTGTTTGGCTATGTTATTTCTGTTCACTTTGGAAAAAACAGCATCAAAGCATCTAAAACCATTTCTGCTCACAAATTCAATGTGTTTTAATTTTCCCCTTCTAGACATCAGAGACCTTATTGCTTCAGACATCTTCTGCTACTTCTTGCAGGATTTTTTATAAAGTGCCAGAGACTTTAAAAGTTGGTTTGTTTTAGCACTAAGTCATTCCCTTCCTAAATTCAATATTTATATTGTATCTCCACATACCATTCATTTGACTAATTGTTTAATGACATATGAAAAATTGATTAAAACCCACACATCAGTAGATGTATGCAGAAGAACATACATCACTCCTCCTTGTACTTTACACAGGTACTTGTTTAGATATATATATATATATAAACAAAACAAGCATCTTTCACATACCACTGCTGTGCTCCCTCAGCTTCCCACAGTGTGTAAAAGGAGTTTTCACAGGCAAAATGACACAGAAAAAGGTTTCACTTTCAAAGTACCTTTACTTAATCACTTCCTCCACCTCTTTTCTAGTCTGCATATCTTAAGGATTATGAATTGTTACACAGTACAATAGAGACTTGTAATTAGGTAATATGGCTCTCCAGAATAAAGATCTTATATATGAGCAAAATATGCAATTAAGTCACCAACAGCTTTACTGAAGCATTCCTTTCCCACTGCAAGCTCATCTTGCCCTTCCTTGGCTGCTTCTGATGTTTGTGTCAAGAAACAAATGTTTTAAAATGATCCACCTCTCATACTATGTACAAGAACTCTTTCTGGAGTGTTCTCAAGAAGGAATTGAGAAATTTCTTTTTGAAAATTCTTAATGGAGAAATGTATAACAGTTCCAACTAATATGGGTAGTCAGGCACCCTGTGTTCCTGTGGACTGTTTGTGCTTAGGCAGAGACATGAGTGTGTCCTGTGGAAATGGACATGATTCACACAAGGATACACCAGACTCTGAGCACCACTAATCACTTTCTGTCCCTAAACTCAAAAATGCAATCACTTTCCTTGGGAAACTCACAGACTCAAATCACCACCAGGACTTGAGGAAGTGAAGAAATGGCAGGAGATGCTCCAAACCAATGACCCAAAATTCCCTGACTCAGTGCTAGGCATTGGTCTCAGCCAGCTTTCCAAAATCAATGTGCTGCTGTGGCATGGGACAGAGCCACTGCTCCAAAGCTCCCTGTCCTCCTCAGCACTGCAGAGATCACTCCTGCCAGGTGAGTCACTGCCCTCTGAGACAGCTTTTCACTCAGAAATAGCTCCTTTAAATATTCCAGAAGAATTTATGGCGTGTCAGTCAAGCTGGTAAAGGCATGGATAAAAGAATTTAAGATACCTGTGTGCCTCCTCCCATTCTGATGTCTTTCTCCTTATGGGATGCACTGGAGAAGGAAGGAAAAGTAGCCATGGAAAATTATTTCAGAGACATCAGGAGTCAGGAGCCACCAGTTCACACAGAGGAAAATGATATATAATATACTAGTTTATATTTTATATAATTAAATATATGTATTATAGCAATTCTATTAATATTATATATACACTATGTAGTTAAATTATATATATTATACCTCTGGAGGCTTTGTGCTTCAGGACAAAGTGTGTGCATGCTCAGCAAGGCAAACATCTGTAACCCCAGGATTTTGTGTTCCAGCAGGCTGGCACCATGGATAGTGAGGTGAGAGCAGTGTAAGGACTGCACATCCTCAGTTCCACTGACACAGCTGCATGCAGAGCAAGGCTGGGAACCAGATTACTGAGACTATGACCATTAAAAAAAACCCTAAAACACTGCCAACCAATCAAAACCCCTACAGCAAACCAGTTAACCCTTTCCTGGAATAGTTTTCAACTGTAATTAAATAATGAGAAGCACAGTACAGCTGGAGGAACTGCATTTTGCTCTAAAGGACAGGAGGAACTGGTCAGAGGCAGCAAAAACTTCTAAAGCCAGTTTTTCAGTTGAATCCACTATAATGTGGATTCACTTTCTCCCCAAAATGACACAAACATACAAATAAAGTTCTGCTGGAATTCGAGGCTCTCAGCACTTCTGACAAGTTGGAGTCTGAAAGTCTGGCCCTCAATGGATGGATGTAGAGCACAAATAAATTCTTATTTTTATGCCTACCCACAAAGAAAAAGCAAAAGATTGAAATAAGGAAATTACTGGATATATTCAGATGGATAAGTATCTTGTAAAGTGAATAACTAGGCAAGGAAAATCATTAACAATAGAGCCATCTGCTGTATTTCAAAAAAACTACAGCAGCAAAATTCTGGAAATGGTAAAATGCTTTACCAGCTGAATTTCTCACTACTCAGTGGTACAAAAAGTGATCATAATGATTACTACATCAGTTTAAATAAGAGGAAATGTGTATTTCTTACACCTCTTCTAATTAAAAAGCAATATTTAGTGGCATAATACTGATCCTCTGTGTCTAATGACACTAATTGACATTGTAGCTGGGCTTGTAAGAAGCCTGAAATGCTCTCCATTCCACTTGAATCAGAGTTGTGTATGGTAACAGTGAGGTCAGCAGCAAGCTGAATATTTAAATAAAATACTGACAAGACACCAGATTACATTTTTCTTGCTTTAATGAATTTCAAGTCAGAAGAAAAAAAAGGAGGAAAAAAAACACAAGTGAGGGGAAGTTTAGAAGACAGACTAACCCAAGAGGTTCTTAGTATTACACTTCTGGAAATAAACTTGAGGAGCCCTCTCTCAAGCATGGTGGGAAAAGCAAGTGCCTGGAAGCCAATTCCCCATTTTCATCTCCACACAACACTAAAACACAGAACTATAATCCTGTTTCAAAAAGGAAAAGTTTACCCAAAGCTGCAGAGAGAGCACACTGCTGAAAATCTGGGATCACATGGGTACTGAGCTATGCAGAAATGTCACACCTCCAAAGCATGCTCAGCCCCTGGAACTCCATCCTCAGCACTGCAAGGTTGGTTTCCTGAGCTGCCCTCTCAGAGCTGGCTGGAAATGATCACAAACCAAAACTGAGAGCTCTGGGCATGAATCTGCGTAGGGAAGCTCCCCTTGTATTTAAAACAAGGTTGTGGGGCACCCACCTACATCCTACCTGTAGGTCACCACCACTCCATCAGTGTCTGCCCCAAATGCCTTTATTAAATATTCTGATCAGATGTTTGACAATGAATTTTACTTGTTCCTACAACCCTTGCCATTCAGCAGTTTCTTACTCAACATTTCATGCAGTTTTTTGTAGGTTACACAGGACAAGTGACACTCCATTACTCCACCTTCAGCAATTGCTACACAAGTTTTTTCCACATCGACAAAACCAAACTTCCACGACTGGGATTTTTTTAAACCTCATAAACAATACAGCAAAGACATTGTTAGCTTAGAAGGAGAAGCAAGTGTATTTACCTGCCATCATGGCTATCATGCTGGCCTTGTAGACATTGGCAAGGGAGCCCAGTTCACCTGTGGCCAGGATGGTTTTCATGTGAGCTTCTCCACAGGCTGCACGGCACAGACGGATCTCCTCGTACAGACCTGGGGTGAAAGCAGGTGGAAATGATCAAAGTTGCCTCAGAGAGAGAGAGATTTTCAAGCATGGCCATAATTTCCACTTCTGGATTAATTTCCAATCTCATAATTAGTCGTAGCACTCAGGAACTTAAGTTTTGTAAGTTCAATAAATTACATGACTGGAGGTAATTAGCAATGCTGTGCAATTTCAGACTTTACTTAATAGCTATTAATGTCTGTTCTCTCAAAACTACAAATGTATGAAATAGCCATGAAGACACTGGGAGTTAAAAATGGTAGTAAAGACTGAATTAAACCAGCTTTTCCAGCAGTAAATATGGTAGGACATTGTTGAATCAGTACTCAGAAATAGCTGCTGTCCTCTGCACCTGGCCAGTGAAACCCTCCCACCCTTCCTGGTAAAACTCAGCACAAAAGTTTACACACAGGGAGATTAAAAAAAGCTAGAAATTAATGAAACACTGCAGTCAGAAGTTGGCCAGCTGGGGATGTTTCAGATTGCTCCAGTGTGGGGAGAAAAGCAGCTCTTACAGTGCATGGTCACCATTTCTGGATCTTGAATTTAAAAGAAAGCTAAGATGCAAAATAAACAAACAGGATGCTTTGCAAGAGGGTCTTTTTGACAAACTGTACTCAATCTTCAAACATCCAGTCAAAAAGTTCTTTGACAGAAGGCTAAAATCGAGCTTTGAATAAACTTGCTAAAACAGTCCAGGCTATAATGACTCTTTTATTTTTTCAGCAATACTAGATTTCATTTCCCTTCAGTTTAAGTGAGACCTGGAAGCCCAGGGCAGGGTTTTCCAGCTGTGGCAGGGCCCTCATCTGAGCAATGCCATGGGCACACCAGGGTGTGCAGGGCTGGGGCTGCTGGGCTGCCCTTCTGAGACTGGCTGCACACATCAGCAGACAACTGGCTGATGCACTTAGCAAGTCCCTTTATAGACACCAGGCTTCACCTTGTTTCTCACTGTGTACCAAAGGTGTGAATTAATCAGTGCTAGCATGCAGTCTAACATGTTTTATTGATCAATTGGTGATGCTCCAGAAACCTACATCAAATCGAGGCTCAAAAAGGAAACACAAAGGACCTGTGCTATTTTTTTTTTTTTGTGCATTTAATAACCCTGCTCATGTTAGATCCAAATGAAATCTTTTTGTGGAGTGACTCTTTCCTGAAGCTTTTGAAAACTCAGAGAAAGCAGCTTTCTTCTCCTCCTAGTCTGGGTAACAAGAGGAAAAAGTTTTCCCTACCTTTGAGGTATGCCACCAAAAATGTCAAAATAAAATCAAGAAAATGTACATTTAGGTTGGACTCCAGGACAAGAAATTACATCCTCACAGCTGTTGTTCCATGCACTGCAGATCCAGCACTCTCCTTGGAGTTGGAAGGTGTTTTTACATGCAATGGCTCACTGCCTGCCAGCACACATCATCCCACAGCTCAGGATCCCCCATCATCCCTGTCTGTCAGGTTAGGAAAAGTAGGCACACTTCAATGGGGCAGGAATGTGGGTAAGAAATGCTGTTCTTTATCCAGAGACCAATTATTGCAGACAATAGCTGACACTCACAGGGAATTTTCATCCCCTGACAGAAATGCAACTACATTTGGGACAGAGCAATTTAACCAGAGCATCCCAGTGAAAGGTGGAACTGCTTTGATACAGAACAAGTGTAAAAACTCCTACTCTTTTCAAAAATAAAAGGAGAAGTTTCACTACTCAGTCAGATTTAAATCAAGGCACAAATAACAGGATTATCCTGAAAATCTTGGGCAAATGTCTAAAGTATGGGTGCAGTTAGTCACACTTCAAAATGTACTTCAAATGTTCAAAATGCACTTCAAAATGTTCAGTGTTTCAAGAAGTGCTGGGCTTCCTGTGGGACAGACTATGCTGCCAAAAAGTCCAGCACTTAAAGACTCAGTTCCATCAGAACAGCAGCAGGATCAAAGCTGGATGCTACAAATACAGGAATATCTGTGAGTATCTCCATGCAGTGAATATCTGTGAGTATCTCCATGCAGTGAATATCTGTGAGTATCTCCATGCAGTGAATATCTGTGAGTATCTATATACAGGAATATCTGTGACCTGTGCAGAACACCAGCAACTGCCACAGCAGACACAGGTTAGCAGCATTGGCACAAAGATTTTGGTCCAAAAACTGTATCACAGGAAACCCTGCAGGTGTGTTTTCAAGTATGAGCTAAGAACACCATGAAGAGGTTGCAAGAGACTTTCTTTTTGACTCCTCAAAACAAAGAAAAAGCAAAAGCTCTCAAAGCAAATGGCTCAGTATTAAACAAAACACCAATAGTATCCATTCTAAAAGCAGTTTAAATCTTAAAACAGGGAGGAAAAAAAAAAAAGGCAAAAAAGCCAAGAAAACCCAAATAAACCCACAAAAAACCCCAAAACAAGCCAACCTATCTAGAATACCTGGAGCAGCTGCTCACTGACACAGTCAGCAGTAGCTCTACTGACCTAGCTGTTAAAAAAGATGTGGCATAAGAACTCTTCTACTTTGCACCAGAGATACCTGACAGTTTTCATAAACTTTAGATCTGTTTTTACAAGATGCATTTATAGAAGTCAGAAAAATTCAAATTTTGTAGGTAAAAAAATGCTTTCCTAGCTGTGGTTTTAATTCCATGTTACAAAACACAAGAGTTGTAAGCTTTCTTGTAATTTTCCTAACATTGTAAATATTTTGTACATTATATTGAATTTTAGCAGCTATTAAATACAGCAAAGAAAATGTTCCTTCCCCTACACATTTGCCAAGCAAACATCCCTGATAATTTCTGCTGGCTGTAATCTGCATTAGATTGTCTAAACTTTGGTGTAATACCGTAATCCTAAAAATCACAAAACAAAGGAGATAATCCAGATTTCATACGAAGGAAATGAAAATATTAAATGAGGAAAAAATTTGCTTGATTTTTATGGAACATTGGAATATGGAAGAATGTGGTGATAAAAATCACTTTTTTTGAAAAAAAATTCCATTTATTTGGTGTTTTTATCCAGTCAGTCACAGTGACTGATGTTAGAGGTAGAAATTGAGATGAGAAGATGTTTTGATTTCTGTTAGAAAAAGATCAAGGTGATGGTGATGAGCTGGAGCCCCTTCTGCCTGGCATGTTAATTAATGGCAGGTTTGTTAACAAAATGCCAAGCACAAGGCTATCAGCACAACAGCACTGCCCCAGCCACATCTGTGCAAGCAGAAAAATCAGAAAATCCTGCAGCAAGGCATTCTGCACAGCTAGAAATGCTCAATCCAGCCACAAGCCTCCTGAGCAATGTGTGCAGCAGGTCTCTGGAGCAGGGATGTTTTGCCTGCCCCTTTATGATCTGGCACAAAACTGGGTCCCAATCCCTGAGCAAAGCCTCCACACCCACATCTGAAAAATCAGCAGGAGTGAAAAGCACTTTTCAAAATGAGGTTATAGCATGGGTGCAGACATGCTCAGATTTCTCAGAATATAACTGGGTTTTTTTCCCCTTTTCTTACAGGAAAATTCAACTGCCACAGAGCAAATGATGAATTAACAATGGTCCTGAAACCACTGCGAGTGAATTAGCACTAACATTAATTACTGCACCCCACACAACTTCAGCAGGTACAGAAGATATTGATAACAGGGGAGGAAAGAAAAATAAATAGATCCAGTCTATTTCAATAATTTGTTGGTCAACTTGATCACTCTTTACATAAAGACTCCACATTCTGTGTCTAAAGGAAGAATCCAAACTGATAATTTATGTTTAATTCATTCTTTGCCAAGTAATACAAGACAGTAGCTGAGTAAACTACTTTAAAGAAGTATTGCTTTAAAAGCTAAAAGGTTATAAAAGCTAGGTAAGTTCATAAACTTATATCTCATTTAATGTTATTTTCTGATGTAATTTAGCTGTCCAATAAAGCTGCTTTTGTATTCAGCATTATTTAAAAGATCTTAACAATTACTTCACAAAGATCTGGAAAATACATTCTGAGTGTCATAAAGAGCCCCAGCAATATTCAGGAACTGCTTTAAAATAACTTGACATAATTGGACATACAATAAAATATTTAATAACCAAACAAGCCTTTGAAGCAAATCACAAAGCAACATTGTTCTATTGTGGTGACCCCAATTACTGCACAGGCTAGAAGAAAAGCTAAAAATGAGCAGTGAGATAAAGCACTCTACCACATAGAATTTTTTTTCAATAAGTTCTGAAGTTGTGAAGAGTATCAGCATAAGAAAATACTCATATAAGTTGTTTATTATTATTATTATTGCTACTACTATTAGCATAAGTTGTAATAGAACTGCAAGGCAGCTTTAATTGATGAAGTACCTTAAACACAAGCACAGGTACTGCACTACTTAATTTTATGTAATGTAGGGATTTAGCCTAAAAAATCCTTCTACATCCCTTCTCCTTAAAAGTATTTTATAGATTAATTAGTACTGATTAATTTTAGTATTATCCCTAATCACACAGGTAACATATCTATTGAAAGCTAACAGGAAGATAGAACACTAGATTTTCACCAAAATATCTGGATCACCTAATGAAATCCTTTTTTTTTTTTAATAGGAAAGTTAAATATTGTAATATTTCACCTTGTGGCATCTCATTGTAATATTTCACCTAGTGGTAAGTAAATTCTTTTCCTGAATTAGCTTTTTTTTCTGAGATCATGTAAACATGTGTCACAAACATTCAGATTCATGAATAAACTTAAATAATTTGGAAATTGAATTTTGCCATTGGTGAAAAAAAATACAAGCCATGCCAAAATAAGGGTGGCTTTCAACATTGTGATGAGTTTAGCTCTGGATAAAAGAATATGTATATCAAATTAAAAAGCCATACCTAATTTACTTATTTACTAAACTGACAGCTTTATATCACATCCATCACTGCTGTACTCCTCCCTTGTAATTTGTGACCACCAAGAATAATTCATCTCCTTTGCAGAGAAAGCTGACAATGTATGTCCAGCTCATTTCAGACAGGATCCAAACTCTGCATCCGAGCCCTGGACTTCTCCCTTATATAATCCTTAAATAATTAAGAACAAAAGTATGGAGACTGCAAACAGTACAAAATGGGCCAAGATATTACAGCAAGGAAACCAGCCCTGAAGACACAGAAATATGTGGGGGTTTTGGTTCAATTCTAACTGTTAATTGAAAGAAGACCAGAAAACATGATCTATTACCATGATTTCTGTTATTTCCTTAAATAAAGGCAGGCAAACAGGGGTCCATTATAAAGTCTTCCAAGCAAACAGGATATTATGGCACTACATTACAGCTAAATGGAAAATTCATTCCAAGACAATGATTTGTCTACCTTCACATGGAGATTAGTTATAGGAGCACTGTCAGCACTTAAGGCAAACCATTCACAGTACATTAAGGATGCAATTAGAGCAAAAACCATCTTCAGCATTATTGTTCTTACTAATTAGTAGTAGTCTGCAGACTGCCAGAACATCAATAATAATATGAACAGTCAATTTGTACCCTCAACTTTCAGGAAAAAGAAAACAACTAAAATACGTGTTTTCATCAAGAATTGAAACACGTATATTTAAAAAGGTATCATCTACATTAGCAGCCCCCTGGGCTTTCTAACAAAACTCTTCATATAATTAGGCTTTTACTTGCTATTTTTTAATGCTGTACACAAAATCCTCTAAAGGCACAGAGGGAATAGACCTGAATTTTCAAACAACAAAGTCATTCTGCCTGCCCAGCCTGACACAACGTCCAACAGCATTCCTCTCACAAAATGGAATCCTTTGCCATAAACTGATTAAATAGTTTTTATTTATCAGTTGTTTTGAGGGGAGAGACCAAAGTCTTCAAGGTCTGATGGAGAGATTTGGGGAAGAGGCAAAGACAGACCCTTCATGTGCAGATAGAAAGGTTTAGGTTCCTTGCCAAAGGGATTTTTTTTACTCACCTTCCCACTGGCCAGTCAGCACCAGACTCCTGCTGATGACAATGTCAATCTCTCGGGCTCCATATTCCACTGCCAGCCTTATTTCAGCCAGCTTGGTCTCCAGGGGAGTTTGTCCAGATGGAAACCCAGCAGCCACTAGCATGAAAGGGGTGCAGGCAGAGGGAAGAAATGTTTTATGAATGTGTTAAAGTTTTATAAATTGACCAGAAAATTGAAAATACCAGTAATACACCAAAAGGTTTGAATGTTATTATTTTTTTTAATGCTTGCCATGATTCTAAAAATTTACAGGCACCTCATGCTACCCTCTCTTCATCCACAAGAAGCATTAGCTCTACCCTCACAAACCCATCTCCAGCAAGGTGAGGAGATCTTCCACGTGCCTTGATATTTTCCACAACAGCACAGTATCTATTGCTTTCAGCAGAACTGGGCAAACAAAGAGTGAGCCCAGATATGAAGCAATAGACACATTTTTAATTTTCTCCAATTCTTTTAAGTAGTATCTTGAGTTAAATCACAATAATGTTGTTTAATGGTTAAATCACAGTATAGCAAAAACTGCTTGCAATGAGTTCTATTTAAGAGTATGTTTATGATGTTTAAGTGCAAAACCCAAAGGTAACTTTGGAAATGGAAAAAATAATGGCTTTGTAAGAGATTGTCTTTCTTTTTGACATTTAAATGCTTTTAGCATGTATTTTCCCCCTACACAACAATGAAAAAAGAACACAATATTCACACGTGCCTTAGCATTGAACACTTGATCTAAGTTCAAAGTTTACCCCTGCTTTGAGCAGGGGGTTGGACCAGATCACACCCAGGGCTCTCTTCCAACCTGAGTAATTCTCTATTTTTTGCTTCCTGCACATTCAGGACCTGTCTCCCATGTGTTCTGACTGGAGAAGGGCTGATCCTGATAGATTTTGGATGTGAAAGCCCTGAACCTCTGGCTGCTCAGCAGGAAACAAGCCTGGCTGTGCACACAGCTCCCTGAGCCAGCAGGATGTGCTGTCCTGGCTGGGATGTTATCCTCACTGCAGCTGGGGTGGTTTGGGTATCTGCAGGGAGCAGTGCTGGGATGTTCTGGTAACTGCAGAGTGGTGCCAGCACACAGCCAAGGCCTTTTCTTGGAGTGCAGCTCTTATCTGAAACCACAAACTTTCTCACTTTTACTTTTCTAATTCTCTTTTTCCCATCCTGGAAATGGGTGGATGAGCCAGAAGCTGTGTGGCAAACATTTGCTGGCTTGGGCTAAACCTTGACACAGGATTACACTAAAAAGCCAAACATGATAGGAAAAATAAACCTTTATTAGAACTCCCATCATCATCATCTACTTAGTGTGTACTGATACTTGTCCAGCACTTTATCTCAATTTCTTCTGTCCAGGTGAGAAAAACACTGATATATTTTAAAGGCCTCTTTGAAGAGCTTCCAGCAAAAAGACTTGGCATTCCTGATAAGCTTGAAGTTGAAAGACAACAAAAGATTATACCAGAAGAAAAATCCTTCCATTCCCTTCCTTCCACCTTACTCCCTGACACAAAAGCAAGTCCAAACTTCTGGATTTTTCCATGTATTTTATAACATCAAATTATTTCATGGGATATTTTTGAATCAAGCTTACCTGAAGCCACTGGTATGTCACAGCCAGCAGCCTTGAGGGTGTTGACAGCATCAGAGACTCTTGCAGGGTACACACAAACTGCTCCAACAGTGATACCTGCAAAAACCACAGCTCCCTGTATTTCATCCAGAGAATTCCACCTTCTCCATGAGCACATGTGCATTGTCCTCACCTCCCACTCCTGTGTTCTCACAGGGATTTTAAGCACTACACCACGTCTGAACTGATGGTTCAGGTCATTCTCGTGCTGTTTCCTCCCTCCTTCACCTGAGCCTGGGAGCAAGTCTGCATTAGCAGGAGTTAAAACTCCAGGATTTTTATTTACAGACTCACAGTTGAATGCCAACACACACAGTTAAGGCATGCTTGATCAGCAAATTGCTGCAGGAGAAACTGCACTGCCAAGCTCTGCTCTTGTGGAGCCAGACTGAGCCCAGCAGCAGCTGAGAACTCTTTATGTTCATGCAGCCCTCCTGCACTTCTAGCTAAATTGCTCTTCTCTCAAGCTCTCAGATAACTGACCTCATATTTATACTTCAACCTTCTGAAGAGTCCATAAATCCAAGTTTTTAAAAAAAGACTAATATTTGATATTTTATGTATATGGTTTCAATCAGTGGATGACTTCAATCAGTGGACCAACATCCCCTCCGAAAAGTGAGAAAATAATGAGGAAACATCATGTCCACAAAACACACAGACCAAAAGCTGCCTTACCTTTATCATGCATGTCCAAGGCTTTGAGCAGATCCTCTCTGATGGGGTGCTTTGCTTTAAAACACAGCCTTTGAACATTTGAAGGAGTGTCATCACCTGAGAGTGTGGTGAGGTCTATGCAGGTGACAGCTTTCAGCAGCCAAGCTGCCTGCAGAGGGAACAAAGCAAGGAATGGAACATTTCTGCTTGCACTTTCCAAAGCCAAACTGCCTTAGGAGATGCAGGAATCAGAAGCCTGACAGTGGGGAATTGTACAGGATGGAACTGTGGAGGATAAGAAATAATGGCTTAGGATAGACAGGGCTGGCAGATATCTGTTCATGTCTTAGCAGTATCTGATGATACAGAAAGGATCTACTTCCTTTTGTGTGAATCAGGAATAAAAAACTTCTGTAATTCTGATGGAAAAAAAAAATTCTGATGAAAAAAAATAAACCAACCCCAAAAGCAAGAGGTAAGTGATAATGTTAAAGCACCCTTTAGATAGGAATGCTTCAGAATTTTAAGACTTATTAATCAAAGAATGGAACAGAAGCATAACTAAAAAATTTATGAGCTTTTTTTGCTGAACAAAAATTGAGCTTAAGACATTATTTTGAAATATCTGTTGAAGGTCTTCTAGAAAACACTCACTTTACAGTGATGGCTTCACTCAAAGCTGACTTCTCTTACAGGGCACACGTACAGGAGGAGAGTTTGCAATGGCAGTGGGGTCATGAACCATCACTGGCCCCTGTTAGTCTGAGCCTGACTGTTTCTGGTTCCTTCTTTCATCCTATAATACTTGGAAACAGGCTTTCCCTTGAAATAGTTTTATGTTACTTTAACTTGGATTTTTATCCTCTGTTTGAGGGAATTTTTGTCTCCTCTCATGACATAAATCACAGTCATGGAGACAGATGTAGTCAGGGGGTTTCAAGAACTGGTATGAACTTCAGGTTCTTTTAAAGGATTTTTCAATTGGGTATTTTGGGAAACAGGCTACAGAATTTGAATCTGTGATGCTGCTTACATTCAAGATTACAGGTTCAAAATCATCTCTGTTAAAAAAACACAGGACTGACTGCCCAGCAGAGACAATGTTCAAACACAGAAGATTTGCTTCTGACACCCTTCAAAGTGAAACCTTGCTCCAGTGCTGCTGTTTCTAGACAGGAGAAGGGAGAATTGTTAGGAATAAACATCTGTCCTCCAGCTGTGCTGTGGGAGTGACACTAAATCCCTTTCTTCCCAATCAGTCTCTACAATCAAAGCCTGGCTCTCTCTGGTATTTACATGGAAACCTCAGTTAAAAGGAGACTTTGTTTTTACATGACTGCACCTGCAATACCTGAGGACAGCCATGGCTATGGAGCACCCCCTCGACCTTCTCACTGATGCTATTTCCCAACTCAGAGCCACTGGATTGATAAACTTGGTGTCAAGTTACTTTTAATGCATAAAAAACTCTAAAGAAATGCTGAGCTGTTTTCTAAACCTCCTCCATTTATCTCCATTTTTAAAATTTAATCATAAACACAATAAACACAGACTTTCAGGAAAGAAAAACAGGCAGGAAACTTTTTTTCTATCACCTTCCAGTAGCATCTTACACCTACACCAAATTATCCCCAAACTGTAATCCCAAAATCTGTGCTCATTGTGAACACAGCTTCAGCCACTCCAGAATGGTTGGATGATTTCAGCTATTTTAAACAAATTTTTAAAGAATTAAGTATAATTAAAAGATCCTTGCTTTGTTCTGTTATGTTCCACTCTTAAGATTGATCCTTCTCCTTCCTCCTGCTTCCAGGTTTCCAGCTGCTGTTGCACATAACCAACTTGTTCAGTGTGCAGAGGGGAAGCATCCCAAGCATTGTCTGCAGAACAGCTGCTTGGTGAATGGAGAAACACTTTGTCCTTTTATACTAAAATGGACGAAACCCAACCATTTACCTTATCTCAGCAGCTGAAAATCAGTTTTCCCAACATTAGTGGGCTCCTTCCCCCCACCAAATGCCACAGCCAGTCAGGATTTTTTAATTTTAGCTAAAAAACTAGTTAAGCAATGAAATCACACACACTGGGTATGTTTAAGCAAAGAAAAATCATCCAGGTAGGTCAAACTTGACAGGGACCATGATCATATCTTACGGCTTTAAAATTAAAAAATAAGAAGGCAGCATGCAGAGAAGTCTGTCTGGGAAACAGAATAAATGTGGAGGGATAGTAATATACAATTTAATCCACTCATGAATAAAGATGACTTAAATCCATCTGCAGTTTTGCCAGTCATGAGTTATAAGGTTTTTAACTTGTTGGGATAAATGCGTCACCTTATTCCATCCCATCATCATCAAATACAAATTACTAAAATAAGACATGGACAAGCACATCTTTTAAGTTTACATGTATCTTGAAAAAAATTCAATATTACAGCCTGGAGAGGGAGAGTGACTGTGTTAAAAATACAGGAGCAGAATGCATAAGAAGAGCACTTACTTGCCAATTACCTTTCAGAGTTTTCCATTTTTTAATTTGTTCTGCATGCCTCACCACTGCAGGCCGATTCACATACACTTTGGAGATCCAGCCAAGTTCTGGGGGGAGAAAGAAAGGGAAAAAAAAAAAAAAAGACTCATCTATTTCTGTGTTCTTTTAATATATGGGGTGGTACTTCAGAAGAGAGTTGTAAAAAGTTTGGAAGCTCTGAAGAGTGTTGTGTCCTCCTAAGGGCTTGTGCACTTATCACCAGCCCAAAATAAGCTCAGCTTCTGTTAGGGGATGATCTGTGAACTGGGTATTTCACACAGCATGTTCTGTGTGCCATGACAAGTGAATTATCTGAGTGCTGATGAGACAGAGACACCGTGCTGCCAGCCCTGGACTGAGAAGTTTATTACATGTAACATGAAAAAAAAAAAGCAAAATAACCTACAAAACAGCCTTCTGCCATTGCCTGATGAGTTATTTCTGGATTCCAGGATTCCCAAAGAGCAGCAGATGCTCACATTACTAAAATAATGAAACTGTCTAGAGCCAGAAGAACCAAATATTGGCCACTGCTTAACAAAGGGTAACTGACTGACAAAGGAGAACTGAGGGTTCAGGCTCCTGAATCTTTAAATTTCTGCTTAGTATGGTAAATCCAGAGTGTAATTCTTAATATTAACAAACACAGACAGTTCATGAGAGTACACAGGAAAAAGAAATTTGAGTATCTTTAAAATCTCTTACATCCCAGAACATAAATAATTCTACTAAGTATCAGTCATATAAGCATTCCATGAAAACACTCTGAAAATAACATCAACAATCATTAACCACCAATCACCAGCAAATCACCACCATCAATCATCAAATATCATCACCATGTAAGGTCAGAATATGGACATGGGAATAGACAGATACTAGGAGATAATAATTCTGGGTGACTGAATTTATTAAGAGCATGTCACTCTATGAATCTTCTTTACTACAGTGTTAAATTGCATTTCCCTTGAGCATATTGATTAAAAAAAAAAAAAAAAAGGTTTCAAACGCTAAAAAAAAAAAAAAAAGCTGGTAGACAAAGACCAAAATTGTTACAAAAACTTTCCTCCTTTTTTGCCTATAGGCACATATTTGACAGTCCATGGGGGAGAAAAACACACATAAATAAATAAATCGAGGAGGGACACACAAACTCCGTGCTCTGATTCTTCTGTTACGTGCCAGGTGCTGAGGTAGCATAATTTAATCACAATCCCATTTATTATAATAACTTTTGAACCCTCCTGGGTGCACAGTGACCTTTCAGCCCCTTTGGAAAATGCCATAAAACCAAAGGAAGCAGTTTAGATGAGGAATTCAGCTTCTCCCCCTCTAATAAGGATTCTTTCAGTTGGTCTGCTCTAACCTATTCTTTCCACATTTTTGAAGACAACCAAGAAAACCAATTAATACATGATTTATAAAAACAATTGTTTGGGAGAATATGAAGACAGTGTCCAGTCTGTTAGGGAAAATTCAAGTTGAAGATGAAAATTTCAGTGAAAGGACACAAATTTCACCCATGAGTAGGTTAACTCTTCATTGGTCATTGTTTGTGGGGATTCAGCCAGGTACAGCTGTTGGATCTGCCCCACCTGAGTCAGGTCTAAGCAATCTTTTTAGGATGTAGAGCCCTGCACACCAGATCAGCTTAAAGAAAATAATCAACTGTAAAGCCATTTGGAGAAAGGAAAGAAAGAAAGAAAAAAAGAAAGAAGACAATTCATAATGGGAGAAGAGGTGTGGAAGGAGAGTGGAAGTGGAAATGAGCTATTACTTTTGCTTTGCCCAATATCCCCTGAGAAAGTCACCAAAAACCAATCAACAATAGCTGACTGCACATTCTTTGCAAATATGACACAATCCACTGGTTTAAGCCCTTTTCACACATTTGACCCTCTGTTTTCAGTGACTCAAGGCTAGTCCCAAGGGCAGCTGACCCATGGCAACTCAGTAATGTCTAAAATCTAATTTCTGTGCATGGGATACAAGAGTCCCTGAAAGACCACAGAATGTGGATCTCCAATTTTTTTTTTTTTTGAGTGTGGGAACTCAAACCACATCACACAGCACAGGCAGAGAATTAAAAAAATAAAATAAAAAAGGAATAATTCAACAAAAAAATCAGAGCTCTATCCTTTCTGTACAACTTAATGTGAGACATCATGCAGCTTACAACAGGAAATAAAAGGGTGCAAGAAAAATGGCACGGCAAGGAAGGACAAAGGTTCTGGTAATATGCAGCAGCAGATGGAGGCTTCCTTATAACACAGACCTTTTATTCAAGCCCATTCCTACATTAATTAAAGCAATGGGTAAGTGAAAACAAATATGTCTCAGCATAATTGTCTCTAAATAGACTTTCAAAGTTTGCCATGTGAGGTCTCATCAAATCTTTAGATCTAAGTGTCTTTATTCAGAAAAATCACAATTCCAGCTTTTCTCTTTTTTTCATTAAATATCAGAATAAAACCATTTTTTGAAACAGAACTGACTGCCTTTGGATTCTCCCCCTCCCTCATTCCCCCAAGCTTTATGATTTAGTATCTGGCTAAGGAAAACTATATTTAATTAGGCTCATTAACCTTGCAGTGTGAACACGTCTTTTTTTCTTTTTTCTAAATAAGTCATCTGCTAGTCATCTGCACAGTCATGTGGCTTCAGGGATAAAAGTAATTAAAGCAGTTACACTACAGCTAATTAGTCAATATTCTGTAATCACTCTTCTAGTTTACTTTTTTCTCTGAAGACATTTGAAAAAATCATATTCAAATCCTTAACAGGAAATTCATCTCCTCTCTTTGAAGAACATGAATCCAAAAATACTGAGCATTTCCTCAGAAAACAATAAATAAAACCACTTCATTAGGATAATTACATAAATATCTAAGCTTCCTAACACATTCCTCATAAAACAGACTAAGCTTTACAGAAGCTTTTAAAAAAATGTGTTGATGGCATCCCTTCAGATGGTGAAACAGAAAGCTCAAGAATGCCTGAGGCAGTAGTTTCACAAGCATTTTAAGGCAGCACTGTTCCCAAAAAAACTGCCCCCCTCCACTGGTTATTTCATTTTGTGTGCCAGGGACAGCATGTGTGCTCCTGCTCCTACCATGAGCACATGATAAAACGGGAAGGGAAGTGATGAAAGCTGTTATTTTGGGAGAAGAACCGTGTCCTGAGCCTTGCTGGAGAAATGAGGAGCTCAGCTGGCCACAGGCTGACCCCAGCTGGCCACACAGAGCTGAGCAAAGCCACTAAAAGGAGAGAAGAGATTTTGGGATCAGGTCTTGTTACAGTTGTCTCACCATATATAGAGTTTTGGGGGTTATCCAGCTTTGTCAGGACAGAAGGCATAGCTATTTTTCTACAGCAACACTTGATATGGACCAACAGATCCTTCATTTCATGTGGGTCTTGCTTTATGTGACAGAAGTTCAGTCTCCAGGTTATCAGCATCCAGGTACTCAGAGCATGAGCCCTGACCTGGAAATCATCTCTGCTCTTGGTGCCATCAGTGAAATCACCCAAAATGGATCATGGCACCTTCCTCCAAAGCACTTTGCAAACCACTGGCAAGCCTTTCCTCAGGAAGGGAGATGCAGAACACCAGCACCCAGCTCTCTGCATGTGGACAGACACATCTAGAGAGCTGCAAAATTACAGCTTGAGAGTTCTTTCTCTCAAGCCTGGACTTCTCCTGCTTCCCAGACTGATAAGCTGATATCAGCTGCAGACACGGAGAAAACTTCCCAAGGTGATAATATGGTCAAAACCAAGTTGGAATCTGGTGAAAAACAGAGTGAAATTCATAATAAAGATGAACACCTGGTGTTTTTCCCATGGGACACACCCTGAGGTCTCATGGATGTTTTTCCCAATTATCCAATGAGCTGCTGTCCTGTTCTAGTCTCTCATGACATGCTTTAAATACAAGCTGTCCATTCAATAAATTTGGCCTTTTTTCCCTACAGAGCTCCATGTGTGCTGCTGTTCTTGCTCTCTCTCTCTCTCTCTCTAGGGCAGAACCAGACCTGCAGGTCCAAGTTCTCTATAGTTCCCTCTCTTTTTCCTTGAGACATCTCCTCACCCCAAAAACCCAGCTGTCCTCACGTGTTCCTTACAACCACGAGTAAAACAAGACTCTGGTACTTGCATAAAGGCCAAAAATAAAATAGTTGCAATGAAAATTCATGCAATTGCTGATCTGTACCTGCCTTTCCCTCAGCAAAAGAACTGGTTTGGTCACTCCACCCAGTGCCTTACTAATTTCCAAGACATCTACTTAGCCTTCAAATTTGATTAAAATTACCCAGCAGATTCAAAAGGTGTTAGAACAGTGAAGAACCAGAGCCACAGAACAGGCTAAAACCAGCTATTAATATATTAGAACAGAATTATGCTGTCTTGAAAAGGGATGTAACACTTCATTATCTAAATGCCACTTACCACCAGGCTAACTCTCACATGTAGAAGGCTCAGAAATACCAACTATAATTAAAAATATCAATTGAAACATAATGAATGTATTTTTGGCCCTTCAACTAGAGGGTCTGAGCAACACAGATAGATAATGGGGTTTCTTTGGAACCCAAGAACACTGCAAAACAACTGCAATTAATTAGTTATTACTCAGAATACATAGATATATGTGTGTGTGTATATATTCAGACATACAGAGGGAAAGGAAAGGAAAGGAAAGGAAAGGAAAGGCAAGGAAAGGAAAGGCAAGGAAAGGAAAGGCAAGGAAAGGAAAGGCAAGGAAAGGAAAGGCAAGGAAAGGAAAGGCAAGGAAAGGAAAGGCAAGGAAAGGAAAGGCAAGGAAAGGAAAGGAAAGGAAAGAGTTTCTGAGACTGCTGAGCCCCTGACTGTACACATCAGTGTCTTTTCATCTTTGTAGCATGCACCTATTCTTAATTCCAAGGAAACACTTCTATTAGGGCACAGTGATGGGCACAAGAGAAGGAGATAACGGGGGAAGAATCAAGGAATTTTACAAAAATATATTATATTTTTTTAAATCACACAGGAAAGCACTACATGTCATGATTTGTGAAGAGTTTGGCTTGTCAGTGATAAACAAATAGCTCCTCTCTAAAGGCAACATCAGAGACCTACTGCTTCAATAATGGCATTATGTAGCAAGCACAGAAACAGCAGACACAGAAAAGGATATAAAAACCATATTTTTAAGTAAAATATATTTTGCCACTAGATGTCCCTGTTAGAAAACTCGAATTCTACACAAAGCTGTGTGGGAAACAGGGCAAATCACCTGAATTAGTGTTAAAGCTGCTGGCACAGGCTTGCAAACCTGCAAAGGCTGCAGTGCCTGAGTCACAGAAGCAGTGAGTATTGTTAGCAGCTATGAAAGGTAAAGGTAAGGGTCTGCCCTGTTCTTTCTGAGTACCAGCTAAGGCACAGCACTAAGATATGTTAAGTGCTGTATTAAGCATGCTGCTGTATTTCAGACAGGGATTTAGTGGGGGAGCAAACGGCAGGGAGCTGCAGCTCTCTCTTTAAAGCAGCCAGCATAAGGCAGATGCTAGAAGGTGCCACTTAAACATGGTCACAGCCACAGCATTCCCTTTCCTACACCTGTCCTGAACATCTAACCCAGCTGGTTTTGACCACAACTGGTTTAAACAAAGATCACTGGGAAGGGATGGCAACAAGGATCAGAGCTGTGCTGACCTCACCTTCAAGTTTCTGGATTCCCCAAACATCATAGTGATGAATTCACTGAATTGAATTTATTAAGAAAAAGCACGGCACACCCCTAGTTTAAAGCAACTGGAGTGCATTTGAAGACTTTTGTGCTAGCTGTTTTTCCTAACACATAGTGATGTTTTGTCAGAACATTAATAATGTTTGTTTCAGCTCTGCAGTTGAAACTTACCTGTCCCTACAAGCAGCCCATGAACAAGGACATCAGAGAGCAGTTAGCTCACTTTGGAAAGCTGCAGCATTTCCACAGTTTCAGTGAATGGAAACACAGCTCCCACTCGCCCATCCACAGTGCAAACATTTAAACTGCATGTTGGCTCTGCAAAAAGTGCCTGTGGTGTTCTCATGACAGGCACGTGATGGAACAATCCCTGAACTCTGCTTGGGACAACTTTGAGCCCTACCTGTCTCACACCAGCTGCCCTTTGCTCCCCTTGTCCATGACTCCCTGTATCTCCTCTGCTTCATTATCCACCTACCCATAATGACCGAATCATCACACCTCAACCTGCTGATAATGACCGAATTATCACACCTTAGAGGCAGGCTGTAGGAAATCTCACTGCTTTAACTCATCCCACTGCTGCAGCTGGGTTTTGCTGAGGATGCTGCAGCACTTTACCCTTCCCCAGCAATAAGGACAAAGGGCAAAGGCAGGGAAAGGGAAAGTTTCTTGGCTGTGCTCTGCCTTATCTGAGGCACAGCCACCTTTAGGACTGGAGCCCAGAAATACCTGGAAAATCCTCAGAGAGCAAGCAACAAGGAGAACGAGCAGAAGAGGCGGAGTCTCGAGTTTGCAAATCAGAGACAGGATGAAGTGTTTTTAATCTCTTAGCGAGAAAGAGGGAAGGATTGGACAGAATGGCGTGCAGGATCAGCAGCTTTGTGCCAGCACCAGGGCTGCCCTACAAGCTCTGTCCTGCTCAGAACCCCTCAGTCCAAACCCCTATGTGACACGGAACTCGTGTTTGACCCGCAGTGCCGAACCCTCCTCCGGTTACATGGCAGAACACCCACGGGAAGCGCAGCGCTGTTCCTGTTTCGGCTTTTCACGGGAACACCGCTCCGCAGGGCCGGGGAGAGGCTGGGCCGGGCTGCGGTACCGCCCCGGGACCCGCAGCGCGCACCCGGGATGCCCGGTTCTGGGGATGTTCGGTTCTGGGGATGCCCGGTTCCGGAGATGCCCAGCCCGGGGGATGTTC